>CM055273.1:20031303-20449202 GCA_029237695.1 Conchocele bisecta | reverse complement strand
GTTGTTCTATGGAAAACGATTTAATTCATATTGACAATACTCTCTGCACTGTTTGTCGCAAATTTAAAACTCACGGGGAAATGAACTTTCAGCACATGTGTAATATAAGATATCAACTTAGGTTTAAACGTGTTTACTGATGCGGGGCCGGTTAGTGCCGACTGCCGGTCAGACCCGACCCCGCTCTAACATTTTTGCAGACATTTGTTACCGCAATATCAGCTTGTTACACCGTCTTGTGTTTGTTTTGGGAGTGTTACGGTAGCATTTTGTCTTTTGGAGAGTCAACTCGCCTTGCAGTGAGCCAGTATTGTAGCCTATTGTTCTGAAACAAGCAACGGAATTTCGAAGTCACAGTGCAAATCTCATCGGAAATTACGTCAGCTAAGTTAACGACGTCATATCTTGTGACGTCGCCAGACTCCTGAAGACAGGTTTTCTCGCAACGCGGCTCATATTATTACATTATATACTACATGTACTGGTATGTACACATGTACATACATTGCATATGAAAGAGTGACTTTTACAATACTGAATTCAATTTTATCGTCTGCTTTTTGTTTTTTAATTTTCATATTTCTTAAAACAAATATGGCCTGACAGCACTTTAAAATAATTTCCAATGGAAAGGATTCTACAATGTTGCGAAACCATGTTTTTAAAAAAAAAAAAAAAAATGAAGCAAAAGCAGACAACATTATTCATTTCCAACGTTCTAAGAGTTAAAGAAAAGATAACGACTAGGAATCAATAATCTAATTCTGGGTCTACACTGTTTGCTATGAAGTTGGGGTAATATTTCTGATGCGTCAAGTGAAAACATTTGCGATCCTACGGAGCCCCGCAGGGGATGTAGAATTCATTTTTTTTTAGCTCATGTGAGCTATTGTTACCGCAATGTGTCAGTCCGTCCATCCGGGCCAACATCGGGGGTTTAGGAGCTTAGGGGCGAGGTTAGGAACAAAAGATTCCTTTGTATTATTCAGTTGGCTAGTAATTCTATTGAAATTTAGGAGCTATTCTTTTGATCTTTTAAAGAACAAATAGCTCATAACTCCCAAATGTTTGAACGTCTGTCCGTCCGTCCGTCCGTCCGTCCGTCCGTCTGAACGTCCGTCCGTCCGTCCGCCATCCGCCCGTCCTTCCGTCCTTCCGTCCATCCGTCCGGTCCGTCCGGTCCGTAACGTCTTCTCCTCAGTAACCATTGGGCCTATAGTCACCAAACTTCATGGTCCTTAGGTAGGGAATTACAAAATTGTCAAAATGACGTCATTACGTAATCCAAGATGGCCGCCGTCTAAAAATAGCACAAATTCTTAAAAAATCTCAAGAACTGCCAACCGGAAATTCGACAAAACTTGGTAGGAATGATCGATGTACAATGCTCTTTCAACGTTGTTAAAAAAATGGTGAGCCCGGGGTCAAACATATGACTGAATATGGTCATGTTATATATCAAATCGAAGGTATCAACGAGGCGATCACTTTGGTGCATTTTTTGTCGAAATCGGATGGTAATGTCATCCAAGATGGCCGCCGAAAGGTCAAAAGGTCGTTCTTTTATTAGAGATTTCAAAATTCTTCTTCACATGAACCGCTTGGCCCATGGTAGCCAAACTTAAAAGTTATGGTCCATGGGTGAAGCCTTTTCAGATTTGTTAAAATGGAGGTCATCGCTAATCCAAGATGGCCGCCCTCTAAAAATAGCATACATTCTTAAAAAATCTTCTTCTTATGAACCGTTAGCCGGATTTCGACGAAACTTGGTAGGAATGATCGATGTACAATGCTCTTTCAAGTTAAAATGGTGACCCCGGGGTCAAAAATGGGTGTGGCCCGTGGGGTCAAATTAGGGTCAAATTTTATTTTTGACCGAATATGGTCATATCTGTATCAAATCAAAGGTATCAGAGAGGTACATTTTTTGTCGAAATTGGATGGTCATGTCATCCAAGATGGCCGCCGAAAGGTCAAAAGGTCGTTCTTTTATTAGAGATTTCAAAATTCTTCTTCACACGAACCGCTTGGCCCATGTGGCCAAACTTCACAGTTATGGTCCATGGGTGAAGCCTTTTCAGTTGTTAAAACGGAGGTCGTCGCTAATCCAAGATGGCTGCCGTCTAAAAATAGCAAAAATTCTTAATAAATCTTCTTCTCATGAACCACCAGCCGGATTTCGACGAAACTTGGTAGGGAATGATCGATGTAGAATGCTCTTTCAAAGGTGTTAAAATGGTGACCCCGGGGTCAAAAATGGGCGTGGCCCGTGGGGTCAAATTGGGGTCAAATTTTATTTTTGTCTGAATATGCTCATGTCATATATCAAATTGAAGGTATCGATGAGGCGATTGCTCTGGTGTAATATTTGTCGGAATCGGATGATTATGTCATCCATGATGGCCGCCAAAAGGTCCATTTATTCGAGATTTTGAACGTCTTTTTCTCAGGAACCACATGGCCGATGCTGGCCAAACTTCATAGTAAGTTAAGATCCTTGGGTGAAGCATTTTCAGATTTGGTAAAATGAGAGTCATCGCTTAATCAAAGATGACCGCCATCTAAAAATAACACAATTTTTTTAAAACACATGAACTCAATGTCACATTCTCCTCTGGTGTTCATGGAGTCAGGTGAGCGAATTAGGGCCATCATGGCCCTCTTGTTTATTAATTCTTTTCCATGAAATAACAATTTGTTCCCTCAATTTAACAATTAGTTTCCACAAATAAACAATTTGTTCCCTACGATTCTAATCTTGTCATTGTGTGTAGGCTAATTGCCAAGGAAATGATCCACATACACAAACTACAACCGGAAGGTCTGGAGGTCGTCAGTGGATTCTGGAAGAAATTGGATTCATTTCTAGACTTAATCCCAGACAGTTTTGAGGATCCAGAGAAGCAGAAAAAGTAAGTACGAATGGTCATGACTAACACCATGAGAAAACATGACATTGTGACAACATGTGACACCATGGGAAAACATGACATTGTGACAACATGTGACACCATGGGAAAACATGACATTGTGACAACATGTGACACCATAAGAAAACATGACATTGTGACAACATGTGACACCATGAGAAAACATGACATTGTGACAACATGTGACAACATGAGAAAACATGACATTGTGACAACATGCGACAACATGTGAAAACATGACATTGTGACAACATGAGAAAACATGACATTGTGACAACATGTAACACCATGAGAAAACATGACATTGTGACAACATGTGACACCATGAGAAAACATGACATTGTGACAACATGTGACACCATGGGAAAACATGACATTGTGACAACATGTGAAAACATGACATTGTGACAACATGTGACAACATGTGACAACATGACATTGTGACAACATGTGACAACATGACATTGTGACAACATGTGACACCATGGGAAAACATGACATTGTGACAACATGTGACACCATGGGAAACATGACATTGTGACAACATGTGACACCATGGGAAAACATGACATTGTGACAACATGTGAAAACATGACATTGTGACAACATGTGACACCATGAGAAAACATGACATTGTGACAACATGTGACACCATGGGAAAACATGACATTGTGACAACATGTAACACCATGAGAAAACATGACATTGTGACAACATGTGACACCATGAGAAAAGCATGACATTGTGACAACATGTGACAACATGTGACAACATGACATTGTGACAACATGTGACAACATGACATTGTGACAACATGTGACACCATGGGAAACATGACATTGTGACAACATGTGACACCATGGGAAAACATGACATTGTGACAACATGTGAAAACATGACATTGTGACAACATGTGACAACATGTGACAACATGACATTGTGACAACATGTGACAACATGACATTGTGACAACATGTGACACCATGGGAAAACATGACATTGTGACAACATGTGACACCATGGGAAACATGACCAACATGTGACACCATGGGAAAACATGACATTGTGACAACATGTGAAAACATGACATTGTGACAACATGTGACACCATGAGAAAACATGACATTGTGACAACATGTGACACCATGGGAAAACATGACATTGTGACAACATGTAACACCATGAGAAAACATGACATTGTGACAACATGTGACACCATGAGAAAACATGACATTGTGACAACATGTGACAACATGTGACAACATGACATTGTGACAACATGTGACAACATGACATTGTGACAACATGTGACACCATGGGAAACATGACATTGTGACAACATGTGACACCATGGGAAAACATGACATTGTGACAACATGTGAAAACATGACATTGTGACAACATGTGACACCATGAGAAAACATGACATTGTGACAACATGTGACACCATGGGAAAACATGACATTGTGACAACATGTGACACCATGGAAAACATGACATTGTGACAACATGTGACACCATGGGAAAACATGACATTGTGACAACATGTGACACCATGGGAACACATGATTGTGACAACATGTGAAAACATGACATTGTGACAACATGTGACACCATGAGAAAACATGACATTGTGACAACATGTGACACCATGGGAAAACATGACATTGTGACAACATGTGACACCATGGGAAAACATGTCATTGTGACAACATGTGAAAACATGACATTGTGACAACATGTGACACCATGAGAAAACATGACATTGTGACAACATGTGACACCATGAGAAAACATGACATTGTGACAACATGTGACAACATGTGACAACATGTGACAACATGTGAAAACATGACATTGTGACAACATGTGACAACATGTGACACCATGAGAAAACATGACATTGTGACAACATGTGACACCATGAGAAAACATGACATTGTGACAACATGTGACAACATGTGACAACATGTGAAAACATGACATTGTGACAACATGTGACAACATGTGACACCATGAGAAAACATGACATTGTGACAACATGTGACACCATGAGAAAACATGACATTGTGCCAACATGTGACAACATGTGACAACATGTGAAAACATGACATTGTGACAACATGTGACACCATGATGTGACACCATGAGAAAACATGACATTGTGACAACATGTGACACCATGGGAAAACATGACATTGTGACAACATGTGACACCATGAGAAAACATGATATTGTGACAACATGTGACACCATGAGAAAACATAACATTGTGACAACATGTGACAACATGTGACAACATGACATTGTGACAACATGTGACAACATGACATTGTGACAACATGTGACACCATGGGAAACATGACATTGTGACAACATGTGACACCATGGGAAAACATGACATTGTGACAACATGTGAAAACATGACATTGTGACAACATGTGACAACATGTGACAACATGACATTGTGACAACATGTGATAACATGTGAAAACATGACATTGTGACAACATGTGACAACATGTGACACCATGAGAAAACATGACATTGTGACAACATGTGACAACATGTGACATCATGAGAAAACATGACATTGTGACAACATGTGACAACATGTTTTCACATGTGACAACATGTGAAAACATGACATTGTGACAACATGTGACACCATGAGAAAACATGACATTGTGACAACATGTGACACCATGGGAAAACACGACATTGTGACAACATGTGACACCATGAGAAAACATGACATTGTGACAACATGTGACACCATGAGAAAACATGACATTGTGACAACATGTGACACCATGAGAAAACATGACATTGTGACAACATGTGACAACATGTGACAACATGTGAAAACATGACATTGTGACAACATGTGACACCATGATGTGACACCATGAGAAAACATGACATTGTGACAACATGTGACACCATGGGAAAACATGACATTGTGACAACATGTGACACCATGAGAAAACATGATATTGTGACAACATGTGACACCATGAGAAAACATAACATTGTGACAACATGTGACAACATGTGACAACATGACATTGTGACAACATGTGACAACATGACATTGTGACAACATGTGACAACATGTGACATCATGAGAAAACATGACATTGTGACAACATGTGACAACATGTGACAACATGTGAAAACATGACATTGTGACAACATGTGACACCATGAGAAAACATGACATTGTGACAACATGCGACACCATGGGAAAACATGACATTGTGACAACATGTGACACCATGAGAAAACATGACATTGTGACAACATGTGACACCATGATAAAACATGACATTGTGACAACATGTGACACCATGAGAAAACATGACATTGTGACAACATGTGACAACATGTGACACCATGAGAAAACATGACATTGTGACAACATGTGACAACATGTGAAAACATGACATTGTGACAACATGTGACAACATGTGAAAACATGACATTGTGACAACATGTGACACCATGAGAAAACATGACATTGTGACAACATGTGACACCATGAGAAAACATGACATTGTGACTACATGTGACGACATGAGAAAACATGACATTGTGACAACATGTGACGCAAACATGACATTGTGACAACATGTGACAACATGTGACAACATGTTGTAATGTGACAACATGTGACAACATGTGACAACATGTTTGTCACATGTGATAACATGTGACAACATGTGACACCATGTGACACCATGAGAAAACATGACATTGTGACAACATGTGACACCATGAGAAAACGTGACAGTGTGACAACATGTGACACCATGAGAAAACATGACATTGTGACAACATGTGACACCATGAGAAAACATGACATTGTGACTACATGTGACAACATGTGACAACATGTGACAACATGTGACACCATGAGAAAACATGACATTGTGACAACATGTGACAACATGTGACACCATGAGAAAACCTGACAGTGTGACAACATGTGACACCATGAGAAAACATGACATTGTGACAACATGTGACACCATGAGAAAACATGACATTGTGACAACATGTGACGCAAACATGACATTGTGACAACATGTGACAACATGTGACACCATGTGACACCATGAGAAAACATGACATTGTGACAACATGTGACACCATGAGAAAATGTGACATTGTGACAACATGTGACACCATGATAAAACATGACATTGTGACAACATGTGACACCATGAGAAAACATGACATTGTGACAACATTTGACGCAAACATGACATTGTGACAACATGTGACAACATGTGACAACATGTGACACCATGAGAAAACATGACATTGTGACAACATGTGACACCATGAGAAAACATGACATTGTGACAACATGTGACACCATGAGAAAACATGACATTGTGACAACATGTGACGACATGAGAAAACATGACATTGTGACAACATGTGACAACTTGTGACACCATGAGTAAACATGACATTGTGACAACATGTGACACCATGAGAAAACATGACATTGTGACTACATGTGACAACATGTGACAACATGTGACACCATGGGAAAACATGACATTGTGACAACATGTGACAACATGTGACACCATGAGAAAACATGACATTGTGACAACATGTGAAACCATGAGAAAACATGACATTGTGATAACATTGTGACACCATGAAAGACATGTGACACCATCAGTAATCATGTGACACCATAGTAGATGATGCCATTACTTGACAGATTTCAACAAGTTGGTTACATTCCACCATTGATTGTCACTATATTCTTTATCCAGGATTTCTTTGCATGCTGGGAAACTTGTGGGCTATAAATAGTTCAAAACTAGCTGACAAAAATTCATCATATTTTCTTGTATTTCTCCCCGTAAATATCCGTCATGAATATGTCTTGGAATGTCATTAGAATTGAGTCCTGAGGACTCAATTCTAATGAAATTTCAAGACATATTTACAGAAATAAATAAAACATATACTCCTAATTCGTTTGGCGGATATTTTCACCGCTAGCATGCAAAGAGTTAAAATACATATAGAATGGAATACTTTCTTTCAGACTAGCATTTTCATAATCTATTACCTTGTGGACAGTGAAATATGAAGAGAAAACAATGTTACTGTCTGTTTCACGAAAGCTGCCCAAATTTTACGGCCATGTAAACGATTCAAAAACAATCTTTTTTTCGATAGTATTAAATTATGTGCAAATTTAAGAATGAGCCTTCTTTTTATTTAGTGAAATTTTGTCAAATATTGATTTTATTGCGAAAACAAAATTTCCCCATGTTAAAGTGAAGATGTCTATGGGGATTTAACATGGGGAAATTTTTTTGAATTTTAGAAATACAGGACCGATTTTTAAAATTTAACTTTTGTTTTCTTAGTTAGATCATTTCCAAGCTATCTAGTCAGGTTTCAGAGTCAATTTCCAAATGTTTTCGTTTTTTGACTCCTCCCACACTTCCTTACCTGTTTTTCCCCCATGTTAAATTCCCATAGACAAATCAATTTTTCGTAATAAAATCAATATTTGACCGAATTTCACGAAATAAAAAGAAGGCTCATTCATAAATTTTCCTTTAATTTAATATTATCGAAAATAATAATGTTTTTTAATTGTCTATATGGCCGTAAAATTTGGGCAGCTTTCGTGAAACAGACAGTAACTCTCATGTAAGAAATTCCCATGACTCGGAAGGCATGCTTGATTGAACAAGCAGATGCTCGAAAATGGATCAGTGAATGATAGGGTCATGTATGACTATGTGACTGGCAGTAAAATGAAAATTCTCTCAATAGTTTTCAGGGATTCCGCTGGCGATCGCCACTTTCGCAATTGGCGATAAAAATAAACAATTGGCGATAAAAAAATACAATTTTCGGAATTTCTTTTTTATTTTCCACAGCGGAATCCCTGGTTTTGTTGCAGGAGTAAAAGTATATGCATTTCTAATAATTCCAATCCGAATTGCACCAGTAACCACAAATGGTTAGTTCAAAGCAAGCAAAATGTTTCGCCCTATTTCTTCATTATGCACTACTTTCGACTGGAATTCTAAGGGCCACACTTGATTTACTGGGATGTAACCAATAATGGTCAACAGTGTATACTCAGGCATGACACTTGACACATCCACATCTCAAGCTCTTATTAATGAGATTAAGTGTATGTGACTACCAAGTACAAATGTACCAGTGGTTTCTTGACTTGACTTGTGTCCAATGGCAAACTGGTCAGTGGGTTCATTCTATATTTCAGATATCTAGCCATAATAAAGTCCAAGGACGCATTGCGACAAGAAGCAGCAGACTTGAAATGCCATCTAGATGCCCATCAATCACCCATAGTGTTCAGTCATAATGATTTACTCCTCAAAAACATTATATACAATAAGGAAAAAGGTATGGTATGGCCATTTTGTTTGCTTCAAGTCTTTTGGAGCTGTATGACCTGTAGCCTATTTCACCAACATTGCAAAGTATACTTTTCTAGCAAAGTATACTTTTCTAGCAAAGTATACTTTTCTAGCAAAGTATACTTTGAGGGAGAAATTTTCAATTTTAGGATAAATTTATTAATTTTTATTATACTGAATTTATTACATTATCACAGCCATTTTGGCTGTGATAATGTAATAAATTCAGTATAATAATTCTGCATACTTTTAATCATCAAATATATGCAGTCGTTAGTTCTATATGACATATTGCATTTCAGGAAAAATAAATGATTACTCCCTCAAAGTATACTTTGCTAGAAAAGTATACTTTGCTAGAAAAGTATACTTTGCAATTGCAATGTTGGTGAAATAGGCTACTGAATTTTCTGACATTTTGAGGTTAGTCGCCATACACAAATGTTAGAAAATTGGGTTAGGACCCATAGAGCAATGTGTTACATTTTCATGCACACTAATTTGTAAGCGAAGACACAACAAAGTTAGCATCATATCATGCCTGGAAAAATGTGGCTGATGGAATTTGAGACACGCCATATGATTTTGTAATTTTCATGAAATTTGCAGAAACTGATATTTTCTGTAAATGACGTCGAAAGATGACACATTTTTTATAGCAAATGCGGAATAAAATATATTCCGCATTTGCTATGAAAATTTTGTCATCTTTCGATGTCATTTAAGGAAAATATCGTAAATTTCGTATATATTTTTAATGACATGTCCTTAGGTGCAATATTACATGGCGTGTCTCATTTGGGAATTGATCTAGCTCCTGTTCTGTGACTGCAGACATGTGGCTTCTGGCATTTGTGGTTAGTCAGCACCTGATCTGTGACTGCGGACATGTAGTTCTGGCATTTGTTGTTAGTCAGCGCCTGATCTGTGACTGTGAACATGTGCTTCTGGCATTTGTGGTTAGTCCGCGCCTGATCTGTGACTGTGGACATGTGCTTCTGGCATTTGTGGTTAATCAGCACCTGATCTGCATTTGTGGTTAATCAGCACCTGATCTGTGACTGCGGACATGTGGTTCTGGCATTTGTGGTTAATCAGCACCTGATCTGTGACTGTGGACATGTGATTCTGGCATTTGTGGTTAATCAGCGCCTGATCTGTGACTGCGGACATGTGGTTCTGGCATTTGTAGTTAATCAGCACCTGATCTGTGACTACGGACATGTGGTTCTGGCATTTGTGGTTAATCAGCACCTGATCTGTGACTGCGGACATGTGGTTCTGGCATTTGTGGTTAATCAGCACCTGATCTGTGACTGCGGACATGTGCTTCTGGCATTTGTCGTTAATCAGCACCTGATATGTGACTGCGGACATGTGGTTCTGGCATTTGTTGTTAGTCAGCGCCTGATCTGTGACTGCGGACATGTGGTTCTGGCATTTGTCTGGCATCAGTCACAATACAATTTTTTTTGGATAATATTAAATTTTATTGAAATTTAAGAATGAGCCTTCTATTCTTTTCATTTCTAGTTGGTCCAATATTGATTTTATTACAAACAAATAATTTCCCCATGTTACCTGTAAATCCCCAAAGTGAAGATGACTATGGGGAATTCGTTTTTCTAATTTTAGTAATAGTGGACTGATTTTAAAACTTTAAATTTTGTTCACTTAGATCATTTCCAAGCTATCTAGCCAAGTTTCGGAGTCAATTTTATTTTTTACTCCCACAGCTCCCCGACCTCCTTTTCCCCCATAAAATCAATTGACCAAATTTCATGAAATAAAAAGAAGGCTCATTCTTCAATTTTAAAATTTAATAGTATCCCAAAAAATATTGTTTTTGCATTGTTTATATTACCGTAAAATTTGGGCAGGTTTCATGAAACAGAGTAGTAGAACTCGTTTTCTGTGACTATGATCAACAAACCTCTGATTTCCTACATGTTTCAAGCCTTGCCCGATAAACTTGATATCAAAGAACTGTCCCAATGTGCTGTTATAATGAAACTTGCAAGATTAACAGGTTAAATATTCTTCTTCTGTTTTCAGATTCTCTGACTTTTATAGATCATGAATATGCCATGTACAACACCGAACATTATGATATAGCAAACCACTTCTGTGAATATGTCGGTAAGTTTATTCCAAGATTGTATTCTGAATTTCGTGTGTCAAAAGTAGTAGAATTCACAGGTGGAAGACTCGGATATGTGAGACAAAAAAAAAAAATCCAATTAAAAAAGATCCCACTTGGTTCCATTGCAAAACCCTGGGTAACTCCCAGGGTGTCTAGTTTATGAAGGTTCTATTGCAAAACCCTGGGTGTCCGGTTTAAAGAGGTTCCAATGTACATATATAACAGTGGAACCTCTCTAAACCAGACACCCTGGATAACTCCCAGGGTATCTGGTTTAAGGAGGTAGGTTTCATTGAAAAACCCTGCGGACCTCCCAGGGAGTCTTGTTTAGGGAGATTCCATTGCAAAACCCTGCGGACCTCCCAGGGAGTCTTGTTTAGGGAGATTCCATTGAAAAACCCTGCGGGCCTCCCAGGGAGTCTTGTTTAGGGAGATTCCATTGCAAAACCCTGCGGACCTCCCAGGGAGTCTTGTTTAGGGAGATTCCATTGCAAAACCCTGCGGACCTCCCAGGGAGTCTTGTTTAGGGAGATTCCATTGCAAAACCCTGCGGACCTCCCAGGGAGTCTGCGGACCTCCCAGGGAGTCTTGTTTAGGGAGATTCCATTGCAAAACCCTGCGGACCTCCCAGGGAGTCTTGTTTAGGGAGATTCCATTGCAAAACCCTGCGGACCTCCCAGGGAGTCTTGTTTAGGGAGGTTCCATTGCACAACACTGGGGACCTCTCAGGGTATCTGTAGCCGGTTTCATCAAAATTGCAAAGTATACTTTTCTAGCAAAGTATACTTTGAGGGAGTAATCATTTATTTTTCCTGAAATGCATTATTTCATATAGAAGACTGCATATATTTGATGATTAAACGTATTGAGAATTATTATACTGAATGTATTACATTATCACAGCCAAAATGGCTGTGATAATGTAATAAAATAATGTAATTAATAAATTTATCCTTAAATTGAAAATGTCTCCCTCAAAGTATACTTTGCTAGAAAAGTATACTTTGCAATGTTGGTGAAATAGGCTACAGGTTTACAGAGGTTCCACTGTGTAACCAATCACCGACACAATTCCCACATTACAGGTGTAGAGGAGGTTGACTTCAGTCTGTACCCCGACAAGATATACCAGCTCGACTGGCTACGCTACTACCTCGAACAGAAGGCAGAATCAACCGGCGGGTCAGCGGCTGATGTTACCGATAAACACGTGGAAACCTGCTATGTTATTGTCAATCAATTTGCACTGGTTAGTGGTGACATTTTACTGTCCAACATTAAGAAAAAGAACAAAAGTTCAACTCACTGTTGATGTGCGGTATTATTATGCCCTCACTGATAGGCAAGAGGGGATATAGCGTTAGTCCATATACATGTGTACATGCTTATGTTAGTAACACCTTTGATTTTTCAATAAATCATGAACCGCTTCACCGATTTTGAAAATATTTAGCCACAATATGTGTCTAGGGATGATGCTTTGTTTTGCATACGACCCACGTTTGACCCCTCTAGGTCAAGGTCACTGAGGACTTATGTTCACCTCGTTTGTAAGGCAAACATTTTAAAGTTTTTTTTTTAGCTCACCTGAGCGAAGCTCATGTGAGCTATTGTTACCGCAATGTGTCCGTCGTCCGTCGTCCGTCGTCGTCGTCCGTCGTCCGTCGTCCGTCGTCCGTCGTCGTCCGTGAACATTTTCAAACGTCTTCTCCTCGGTAACCATTGGGTCTATTGTCACCAAACTTCATGGTCATGGTCCTTAGGTAGGGGGATTACAAAATTGTTAAAATGACGTCATTACATAATCCAAGATGGCCGCCGTCTAAAAATAGCACAAATTCTTAAAAAATCTTCTTCTCAAGAACCGCCAACCGGATTTCGACAAAACTTGGTAGGAATGATCAATGTACATTGCTCTTTCAAAGTTGTTAAAATGGTGACCCTGGGGTCAAAAATAGGCGTGGCCCGTCGGGTCAAATTGGTGTCAAATTTTATTTTTGACTGAATATGGTCATTTCATATATCAAATTGAAGGTATCAATGAGGCGATCACTCTGGTGCATTTTTTGTCGAAATCGGATTGTTATGTCATCCAAGATGGCCGCCGAAAGGTCAAAAGGTCGTTCTTTTATTAGAGATTTCAAAATTCTTCTTCACATGAACCGCTTGGCCCATGGTAGCCAAACTTAAAAGTTATAGTCCATGGGTGAAGCCTTTTCAGATTTGTTAAAATGGAGGTCATCGTTAATCCAAGATGGCCGCCGTCTAAAAATAGCATAAATTCTTAAAAAAATCTTCTTCTCATGAACCGCTTGCCGGATTTCAACGAAACTTGGTAGGAATGATCGATGTACATTGCTCTTTCAAATAAAGTTGTTAAAATTGGTGACCCCGGGGTCAAAAATGGGCGTGGCCGTGGGGTCAAATTGGGGTCAAATTTTATTTTTGTGACCGAATATGGTCATGTTCATATATCAAATTGAAGGTATCAATGAGGCGATCACTCTGGTGCATTTTCTGTCGAAATCGGATTGTTATGTCATCCAAGATGTTCGCCGAAAGGTCAAAAGGTCGTTCTTTTATTAGAGATTTCAAAACTTCTTCTTCACATGAACCGCTTGGCCATGGTAGCCAAACTTAAAAGTTATGGTCCATGGGTGAAGCCTTTTCAGATTTGTTAAAATGGAGGTCATCGCTAATCCAAGATGGCCGCCGTCTAAAAATAGCATAAATTCTTAAAAAATCTTCTTCTCATGAACCACTTGCCGAATTTCGACGAAACTTGGTAGGAATGATCGATGTACATTGCTCTTTCAAAGTTGTTAAAATGGTGACCCCGGGGTCAAAAATGGGCGTGGCCCGTGGGGTCAAATTGGGGTCAAATTTTATTTTTGACCGAATATGGTCATGTCATATATCAAATTGAAGGTATCAATGAGGCGATCACTATGGTGCATTTTCTGTCAAAATCGGATTGTTATGTCATCCAAGATGGCCACCGAAAGGTCAAAAGGTCGTTCTTTTATTAGAGATTTCAAAATTCTTCTTCACATGAACCGCTTGGCCCATGGTAGCCAAACTTAAAAGTTATGGTCCATGTGTGAAGCCTTTTCAGATTTGTTAAAATGGAGGTCATTGCTAATCCAAGATGGCCGCCATCTAAAAATAGCATAAATTCTTAAAAAATCTTCTTCTCATGAACCGCTAGCCGGATTTCGACGAAACTTGGTAGGAATGATCGATGTACAATGCTCTTTCAAAGTTGTTAAAATGGTTACCCCGGGGTCAAAAATGGGCGTGGCCCGTGGGGGCAAATTTTATTTTTGACCGAATATGGTCATGTTATATATCAAATCGAAGGTATCAATGAGGCGATCACTCTGGTACATTTGTTGTCCAAATCGGATTGTTATTTCATCCAAGATGGCCGCAGAAATGTCAAAAGGTCGTTCTTTTATTAGAGATTTCAAAATTCTTCTTCACATGAACCGCTTGGCCCATGGTAGCCAAACTTAAAAGTTATGGTCCATGGGTGAAGCCTTTTCAGATTTGTTAAAATGGAGGTCATCGCTAATCCAAGATGGCCGCCGTCTAAATATAGCATAAATTCTTAAAAAATCTTCTCATGAACCGCTAGCCGGATTTCGACGAAACTTGGTAGGAATGATCGATGTACATTGCTCTTTGAAAGTTGTTAAAATGGTGACCCCGGGGTCAAAAATGGGGCGTGGCCCGTGGGGTCAAATTGGGGTCAAATTTTATTTTTGACTGAATATGGTCATGTCATATATCAAATTGAAGGTATCAATGAGGCGATCACTCTGGTGCAATATTTGTCGGAATCGGATGATTATGTCATCCATGATGGCCACCAAAAGGTCCATTTATTCAAGATTTTTAACGTCTTTTTCTCAGGAACCACATGGCCGATGCTGGGTGAAGCATTTTCAGATTTTGTAAAATGAGAGTCATCTCTTAATCCAAGATGACCGCCATCTAAAAATAGCACAATTTTTTTAAAACACATTAACTCAATGTCACATTCTCCTCTGGTGTTCATGGAGTCAGGTGAGCGAATTAGGGCCATCATGGCCCTCTTGTTTAAGGTCAAAATCGGATGGTTACGTCATCCAAGATGGCCGCCATTTATTATAGATTTCAAACGTCTTCTTCTTGTGAACCGCACGGCCGATGCTGGTCAAACTTCATAGATATGGTCTGTGGGTGAAGCCTTTACATATTTATTAAAATGTAGGTCATCACATAATCCAAGATGGCCACCATCTAAAATTAGATAAAATTCTTTAAACAAATCTTATCACGAACCACCGGACCAATTTCGACGAAACTTCGTGGAAATGATTGATACCCAAAGCTCTTTCAGATTTGTTAAAATGATGACCCCGGGATAAAAAATGGGTGTGGCCTGGGGCGGTTGGGTGGGGGGGATCTTATCTATCAAATCAAATGTATTGAGGAGACGATCACTCTGGAGCATTTTTTTGTCGAAATCGATATGATTACGTCGTCCAAGATGTGACCTTGACCTACAATTGCAATACATGTATTTACATAGTTCCCTTGGCTAAAGTTTTTATAACAGCTTGTATCTTCAATAGTATTAGGCCTACAGGCACCATACTTGCACACTATCATGAGGCTGTGATGTGCTCTGCAACCAACTGGGAATCAAATGACCTTTGTGTGACCTTGACCTACAATTGCAATATTTACATAATTTTTGTTGGAGCTTGTTTACTATCAAAGTAGGGCATCCATGTTCCATGAACACATTTTCAGTTGTTTTCTGTGTGTTTCAGGCAGCCCATCTATTCTGGGGTGTCTGGAGTGTAGTGCAAGCCCGTCTCTCCACAATCGACTTCGGCTACTTACAGTAAGTACCAGAGCTGCAGATGAGCTGCGTATTGGCGTATTTTACGCAATTATTTTACCAGAATACGCATTGATTATCGAAAGTGGGAGTATAAAATACGCACAGCAATGTGCAAATATGCATTAGATTTCAAATTGAGTAGTGAAAATACTGTCATAAAGTTGAACATTCACTTAGTTGAGCTGCAAAAAGCAAACAGTGTTTGCTTTTTGCAGCTCAAATAAGTGAATATTTAAATTTGTTATAATATTTTTTTATCATTTATTCCCTATATAGTAATGAACAAAATCAATAATCCACTTGTAAAAGTAAAATACACAATGATTTTGAAATCAGGGGGTATAGTACGCTTTAGACACAAAGCTCTGTGTACTACATGTCACTGTGACTGGAGAAATGAGAGAAATGGGGCTCTTGCGATTTGTGACCAGTGTAGCGCTAGGGCTGATAATGATCTATATTGCTTGTTAGAAGCATGGCAGATGTTTCATTGATGGAATGGCGATAATGGGCAGATCCTGATCAGACTGATTTGAATATACACTGGACGCAAAACCCATAGCCCCATTTCTCCAGTCACAAATAATCACTTTATTTAACTCTTTGCATGCTAGCGGCGAAAATATCCGCCAAACGAATTAGGAGTACAGTCTAACTTCGATGGGTCGAACAGCCTGCGGGATTAAGTTTTAGTTCGACCCATCCGTTGTTCGACCCATCGGGATTTTCTACTGTAACCATTTCAGATCTACGAGTTGGTCAGTGTACTAAGTGTAACAAGTCGTCATTACGACACGTTGTTTCATATAAATGAGCTTACATTTGCATTTACGGTTGATTGTCACAGTCGTTTATTAACAGAAACAGGCTTTAATAAAATAAAGAAAGCGGCAAACTCATGTGTGTTTTTATTTACATAGCCATTATACAGCAATAGAACAGGAGAACAACAGAAAATGATTACGAAATACAAATGGCGGACTTGATTGCCCCGTCCGATACGATCATGTGAAAGCATCTCTGATGTTGTACCTATTGGCATTTACGTAATTTCATGACAAATATTTATCTAATCAAATATAAATCTTTGTGAGTGAATATGTATTTGCCATAAAATGATGCGCATGCTTGTAGGTATAAAATTACATCGCTCGTCATACACTGATAAATCAATAGTTGCATGCCCAGTCGCCCCATCACTACTTCGGACCCGGAACCACATTCACTGCATATCATAATTTACTATCACATGGAACCCAGTACAAGTTATACATGAAAGTTATACACGTCCGGTATTGAAGAAGTCTGTTATCTCGCCTTGCTTCGTAGTCTTCCGCTTCACCTGCTCCATCACAACACGTCTAAATTACCTCAAATGACCACTTGAGATTTGTTTGACAACCGGTTAACAATAGGTGTGAAAGTCAATCAACTAGTCTGGAGACAATCGTCTGACATGTTCGAGTTTTTGTGGTGTTTATAGTGGATTTATACACTACCGGGCGTGACAGCGATTCGAGGCATTGAGGGTTGTTCGACTTTAACAAGTTCGACCTATACCGGGTAGTTTTAACGTATTTATATAGGAATTCTGCCGGGACCTAAAGGCTAGTTCGAGGCAAGCATGGCTGACGAGTTTACCAGGGTTCGACCCATCGAAGTTCGACTGTATATGTTTTATTTCTCTCTGTAAATATGTCTTGAAATTTCATTAGAATTGTGTCCTCCGGACACAATTCTAATAAAATTCCAAAACATATTCATGACATTTATAAGAAGAAATAAAAGAAAATGGGAGTATATGTTTTATTTCTCTCTGTAAATATGTCTTGAAATTTCATTAGAATTGTGTCCTCCGGACACAATTCTAATCAAATTCCAAAACATATTCATGACATTTATAAGAAGAAATAAAAGAAAATATAATGCATTGTCATCTGGTATTTTTGAACTATTTATAGCCCACAAATTTCCCAGCATGCAAAGAGTTGATACACATACAGTTCCCACTGTGAGATTATCCATTTCTAGATATTGCTTCTCAAATAAATATGTGATTGCATAATTACAATTTTAACCTCCCACAATGAGATGTGGGGTTGGGGGGGGGGGGATATGCTGGAGTCAGCAGGTTGTCCGTCTGTCCGTCACTAAACTTAACATCAGATAAATATGTTTTAACTTCTATTTCATTCATTGAAAATTCTGAATATGTCATGTTTGCATTCTTCTAAGGCTCTACTATCATGATGTGACAAATCCATGATTGTCCAACCCCTGCTGATCTCAAGGCCAAGTCACATACTTCTCTCTACTATCAGGCTGTGACAAATCCACGACCATCCAACCCCCGCTGATCCCAAGGTCAAGGTCACATACATAGTCTCTACAAACTCAACATCGGAGAAATTGGTTATAACTTCTATTTCCTTCATCAAAAATTCTTTATATTTCACGCATGCATTCCTCTAAGGGTCTACTATCATGCTGTGACCAATCCACGATCGTCCAATGCCTGATGCTCCCAAGGTCAAGGTCACATACTTAGTCTCTTTACAAAACATAACATCAGAGAAATCTGTTATAACTTCTATTTCCTTCATCAAAAATTCTGAATATTTCACACATGCATTCCTATAAGGCTCTACTATCAGGCTGTGACAAATCCACGACCATCCAACCTCCGCTGATCCCAAGGTCAAGGTCACAGACTTTACAAACTAAAAATCGGAGAAATTGGTTATAAATTCTATTTCCTTCATCAACAATTCTTGATATGTCACGTGTGCATTTCTGTAAGGGTCTACTATCATGCTCTGACCAATCCACGACCATCCAACCCCTGCTGATCCCAAAGTCAAGGTCACATACTTAGTCTCTTTACAAACTCAAAATCAGAGAAATTGGTTATAACTTCTATTTCCTTCATCAAAAATTCTTTATACTTCACACATGCTTTCCTCTAAGGGTGTACTATGATGCTGTGACAAATCATAAAGGGTGATTCATTGATGGAATGGCAAGCAGTACAGATCCTGATCATCTGGGTCTACTCTGGTCACAAAACCCATAAGCCCCATTTCTCCAGTCACAGACAGAAATGTAACTGGAGAAATGGCATTTTTCTCCAGTGTAGCTCCAGTAGCCGATTTAACCAAAATTGCAAAGTATACCTTTTCTAGCAAAGTATACTTTGAGGGAGTAATCATTTATTTTTCCCGAAATGCATTATGTCGGATAACCAACTACTGCATATATTTGATGATTAAAAGTATACAGAATTATTATACTGAATTTATTACATTATCACGGCCATTTTGGCTGTGATAATGTAATAAATTCAGTATAATATAAATTAATAAATTTAACCTTCAATTGAAAATTTCTCCTCAAAGTATACTTTGCTAGAAAAGTATACTTTGCAATGTTGGTGAAATAGGCTACTGATCTTCGAGCACCCTCCTGTTGCCTGATATGGATCTACAGTGCAACCTCTCTACAACAGCCATCCAAGGGAAAACTTGCTGTTGTAGAGAGGTGGTTGTTGTAGGGAGACAATATAGAGACAATTTTCCTTTTGGGATATAAGTTAATTGCCTATTTGTGATATAAAATAGTGGTTGTTGTAGGCAGGTTAAATATAGATGCAAGTGTACTTTTGGGATATAAGTTAATTGCTGTTGTAGAGAAGTGGCTGTTGTACGGAGGTTAATTATAGATAGAGGCAATTGCCTATTTGTGATATAAAATAGTGGCTGCTGTAGGCAGGTTAAATATAGATGCAAGTGTACTTTTGGGATATACACTAATGGCTGTTACAGAATGGTGGTTGTTGTAGGCAGGTTAAATATAGATGCAAGTGTACTTTTGGGATATACACTAATGGCTGTTACAGAATGGTGGTTGTTGTAGGGAGGTTAAATATAGAGGCAAGTGTACTTTTGGGATATACACTAATGGCTGTTACAGAATGGTGGTTGTTGTAGGGAGGTTAAATATAGATGCAAGTGTACTTTTGGGATATACACTAATGGCTGTTACAGAATGGTGGTTGTTGTAGGGAGGTTAAATATAGATGCAAGTGTACTTTTGGGATATACACTAATGGCTGTTACAGAATGGTGGTTGTTGTAGGGAGGTTAAATATAGATGCAAGTGTACTTTTGGGATATACACTAATGGCTGTTACAGATGGTGGTTTGTTGTAGGGAGGTTAAATATAGATGCAAGTGTACTTTTGGGGATATACACTAATGGCTGTTTACAGAATGGTGGTTGTTGTAGGTAGGTTAAATTAGAGGCAAGTGTACTTTTGGGATATACACTAATGGCTGTTACAGAATGGTGGTTGTTGTAGGGAGGTTAAATATAGATGCAAGTGTACTTTTGGGATATACACTAATGGCTGTTACAGAATGGTGGTTGTTGTAGGGAGGTTAAATATAGAGGCAAGTGTCCTGTTGGGATATAAAATTATGTATGTTTCAGAGAGGTGGTTGTTGTAGGGAGGTTAAATATAGAGGCAAGTGTAATGGCTGTTACAGAGAGGGGGTTGTTGTAGGGAGGTTAAATATATAGGTAAATGTCCTGTTGTGATATAAAATAATGTCTGTTGCAGAGAGGTGGTTGTTGTAGGGAGGTTAAATATAGAGGCAAGTGTAATGGCTGTTACAGAGAGGGGGTTGTTGTAGGGAGGTTAAATATAGAGGCAAGTATCCTGTTGGGATATAAAATAATGGCTATTACAGAGAGGGGGTTGTTGTAGGGAGGTTTAAATATATGTCAAAGGGGTCCTGTTGGGATATAAAATAATGCTGGATACAGAGAGGGGGCTTGTTGTAGGAGGTAAATATGGAGCAAGTGTAATGGCTGTTACAGAGAGGGGGCTTGTTGTAGGAGGTTGAAATATAGAGGCAAAGTGGTCCTGTGGGGGATACAAACTAATGGTTGTTACAAGAGGCGTGTTGTAGGGAGGTTAAATATAGAGGCGAAGAGTCCTGTTGATACAAATAATGGTTGTTACCAGAGAGGGGTTGTTGGAGGGGAGGTTAAATATAGAGGCAAGTGTCCCTGTTGGGATACAAAATGATGGTTGTTACAGAGAGGGGGTTGTTGTGTAGGGAGGTGAAATATAGAGGCAAGTGTCATGTTGGGATATAAAAAAACTGGCTGTTACAGAGAGGGGCTTGTTTGTAGGGAGGTTAAATATGGAGGCAAGTGTAATGGCTGTTACAGAGAGGGGGTTGTTGTAGGGAGGTGAAATATAGAGGCAAGTGTCCTGTTGGGATATAAAAAAAAATGGCTATTACAGAGAGGGCGTTGTTGTAGGGAGGTTAAATATAGAGGCAAGTGTCCTGTTGGGATACAAAATAATGGCTGTTACAGAGAGGTGGCTGCTGTAGGGAGGTTAAATATAGAGGCAAGTGTCCTGTTGGGATATAAAATAATGGCTGTTACAGAGAAGGGCTTGTTGTAGGGAGGTTAAATATAGAGGCAAGTGTAATGGCTGTTACAGAGAGGGGGTTGTTGTAGGGAGGTGAAATATAGAGGCAAGTGTCCTGTTGGGATATAAAATAATGGCTGTTACAGAGAAGGGCTTGTTTGTAGGGAGGTTAAATATAGAGGCAAGTGTAATGGCTGTTACAGAGAGGGGGTTGTTGTAGGGAGGTTAAATATAGAGGCAAGTGTCCTGTTGGGATATAAAATAATGGCTGTTACAGAGAGGGGGTTGTTGTAGGGAGGTTAAATATAGAGGCAAGTGTCCTGTTGGGATATAAAATAATGGCTGTTACAGAGAAGGGCTTGTTGTAGGGAGGTTAAATATGGAGGCAAGTGTAATGGCTGTTACAGAGAGGGGGTTGTTGTAGGGAGGTGAAATATAGAGGCAAGTTTCCTGTTGGGATAAAAAATAATGGTTGTTACAGAGAGGGGGTTGTTGTAGGGAGGTGAAATATAGAGGCAAGTGTAATAGCTGTTACAGAGAGGGGGTTGTTGTAGGGATGTTAAATGCAGAGTCATGTGTCTTTTTGGGATACAAAATAATGGCTGTTACAGAGAGGGTGTTGTTGTAGGGAGGTTAAATGTAGAGGCAATTGTCCTATTGGGATATAAAATAATGGCTGTTACAAAAAGGGGGTTGTTGTAGGGAGGTTAAATATAGAGGCAATTGTAATGGCTGTTACAGAGAGGGGGTGTTGTAGGGAGGTTAACTATAGAGGCAAGTGTCCTGTTGGGATATAAAATAATGGCTGTTACAGAGAGGTGGTTGTTGTAGGGAGGTTAAATATAGAGGCAAGTGTCCTGTTGGAATATAAAATAATGGCTATTACAGAAAGGTGGTTGTTGTAGGGAGGTTAAATATAGAGGCAAGTGTCCTGTTGGGATATAAAATAATGGCTGTTACAGAGAGGTGGCTGCTGTAGGGAGGTTAAATATAGGGGCAAGTGTCCTGTTGGGATATAAAATAATGGCTGTTACAGAGAGGGGCTTATTGTAGGGAGGTTAAATATGGAGGCAAGTGTAATGGCTGTTACAGAGAGGGGGTTGTTGTAGGGAGGTGAAATATAGAGGCAAGTGTCCTGTTGGGATACAAACTAATGGTTGTTACAGAGAGGGGGTTGTTGTAGGGAGGTTAAATATAGAGGCAAGTGTCCTGTTGGGATACAAAATAATGGTTATTACAGAGAGGGGGTTGTTGTAGGGAGGTTAAATATAGAGGCAAGTGTCCTGTTGGGATACAAAATAATGGTTGTTACAGAGAGGGGGTTGTTGTAGGGAGGTTAAATATAGAGGCAAGTGTCCTGTTGGGATACAAAATAATGGTTGTTACAGAGAGGGGGTTGTTGTAGGGAGGTGAAATATAGAGGCAAGTGTCCTGTTGGGATATAAAAAAAAAAATATGGCTGTTACAGAGAGGGGCTTGTTGTAGGGAGGTTAAATATGGAGGCAAGTGTAATGGCTGTTACAGAGAGGGGGTTGTTGTAGGGAGGTGAAATATAGAGGCAAGTGTCCTGTTGGGATATAAATAAAAAATGGCTATTACAGAGAGGGCGTTGTTGTAGGGAGGTTAAATATAGAGGCAAGTGTCCTGTTGGGATACAAAATAATGGCTGTTACAGTGAGGTGGCTGCTGTAGGGAGGTTAAAGATAGAGGCAAGTGTCCTGTTGGGTATATAATAATGGCTGTTACAGAGAGGGGCTTGTTGTAGGGAGGTTAAATATAGAGGCAAGTGTAATGGCTGTTACAGAGAGGGGGTTGTTGTAGGGAGGTGAAATATAGAGGCAAGTGTCCTGTCGGGATACAAAATAATGGCTGTTGCAGAGAGGGGGTTGTTGTAGGGAGGTTAAATATAGAGGCAAGTGTCCTGTTGGGATACAAAATAATGGCTGTTGCAGAGAGGGGGTTGTTGTAGGGAGGTTAAATATAGAGGCAAGTGTCCTGTTGGGATATAAAATAATGGCTGTTACAGAGAGGGGCTTGTTGTAGGGAGGTTAAATATGGAGGCAAGTGTAATGGCTGTTACAGAGAGGGGGTTGTTGTAGGGAGGTGAAATATAGAGGCAAGTGTCCTGTTGGGATATAAAAAAATGGCTATTACAGAGAGGGCGTTGTTGTAGGGAGGTTAAATATAGAGGCAAGTGTCCTGTTGGGATACAAAATAATGGCTGTTACAGAGAGGTGGCTGCTGTAGGGAGGTTAAAGATAGAGGCAAGTGTCCTGTTGGGATATAAAATAATGGCTGTTACAGAGAGGGGCTTGTTGTAGGGAGGTTAAATATAGAGGCAAGTGTAATGGCTGTTACAGAGAGGGGGTTGTTGTAGGGAGGTGAAATATAGAGGCAAGTGTCCTGTCGGGATACAAAATAATGGCTGTTGCAGAGAGGGGGTTGTTGTAGGGAGGTTAAATATAGAGGCAAGTGTCCTGTTGGGATACAAAATAATGGCTGTTGCAGAGAGGGGGTTGTTGTAGGGAGGTTAAATATAGAGGCAAGTGTCCTGTCGGGATACAAAATAATGGCTGTTGCAGAGAGGGGGTTGTTGTAGGGAGGTTAAATATAGAGGCAAGTGTCCTGTTGGGATACAAAATAATGGTTGTTACAGAGAGGGGTTTGTTGTAGGGAGGTTAAATATAGAGGCAAGTGTCCTGTTGGGATACAAAATAATGGTTGTTACAGAGAGGGGGTTGTTGTAGGGAGGTTAAATATAGAGGCAAGTGTCCTGTTGGGATACAAAATATGGTTGTTACAGAGAGGGGGTTGTTGTAGGGAGGTTAAATATAGAGGCAAGTGTCCTGTTGGGATACAAAATAATGGCTGTTGCAGAGAGGTGGTTGTTGTAGGGAGGTTAAATATAGAGGCAAGTGTCCTGTTGGGATATAAAATAATGGCTGTTGTAGGGAGGTTAACTATAGAGGCAAGTGTAATGGCTTTTTCAGAAAGGGGCTTGTTGTAGGGAGGTTAAATAAAGAGGCAAGTGTCCTGTCGGGATATAAAATAATGGCTGTTACAGAGAGGTGGTTGTTGTAGGGAGGTTAAATATAGAGGCAAGTGTCCTGTTGGGATACAAAATAATGGCTGTTACAGAAAATATATGCAGTCGTTAGTTCTATATGAAATAATGGATTTTGGGAAAAATAAATGATTACTCCCTCAAAGTATACTTAGCTAGATAACTATGCTTACCAATTTTGGTGAAATCGGCTACAGATCTAGAACAAGTATTAATGTTTATTTTGGCTGTGATAATGTAATACATTCAGTATAATAATTATGCATACTTTTAATCATCAAATATATGCAGTCGTTAGTTCTAATGCATTTTGGGAGAAATAAATGATTACTCCCTCAAAGTATACTTAGCTTGATACCGTAACTATGCTTAGCAATTTTGGTGAAATCGGCTGCTGATGTATACAGAGAAGGTGGATTGATTTGATTTAAGGTGTTTTTAAAAGTTTAAAACGGCCTGTCAACAGCTACGGTCTTTGTAGGCCGGGTTAACAGAGTCGAATCCCATATCGATGGTCTAGTAACATAAGGTCATAAGTGCTATGCTTTAGCATAGCACTTACGACCTTATGTTACTAGACCATCGATATGTTACCTGTTGTGATGGGGGGTAAATCCCAAAATTAGAAATGAATATTTACAGAAGAAATATATTATAAGCCCTGTAATTAGAATAACTTACCTCGTGCCAGGTCCTCACCACACCAGAGTCAATTTACCCCACTCCTCAAAAGTAATATGATTAGTACTAATCGTATTACTTTTATAATGGGTATAACCGGATTCAACTCTCACATGCCAGAAAGCCAAACATGTACTTGAGGGTCAAACCATGGATATTGGGATTCCATTAAGGATGAAAGCCATCGCTAAATGTACCTTTGCATGCTCCCAACCAACCGCTCACCCACAGGTTGAAGTAACGGACGCAGGTCTATAAATACATTAAATATTCCTAAAAGAATCAAAAATGAAAAAAAATAGCTATTTTTTTTTCTGCTCCCTCCATGTAGACATATAAGTCTATATGGAGGGAGTAAAAATTGTTAGCTCATTTTTTTTCATTTATTGATGCTTTTAGGCATATTTAATGTATTTATAGACCTCGGTCCGTTACTTCAACCTGTGCGCTCACCCAGAGAAGGTGGAATATCAAAATGACTCAATGTGATTTTGTCACCTTCAGCTATGCAGGCCAGAAGATTGGAGAGTATCGTAAGAGGAAGGAAGAATTTCTAGGACTTCAGTTGCCACAGTAACCGGAATATTGGTGCCATGTGACATATGTGCAAAAACCAACCAGGCAGTATCATCATTACATGGTTGATAGTTAGGAGGATACGATTTATATATTTTCAGCAAATGATGTTAAAACTTAACTTAACCCTTACACCGCTATCTTAATTTTTTGTCGTCTTCTGTGTATTTTCTATATTCCATTTTTATCATCAAAAACATGCTTTGACAGCACTTTAGAATAATTTACAACATGCTTTGACAACACTTTTGTCAAACCATGTTTTTATTGAGAAATAAGGCAAGATATAAAAGCAACAGCAGACGACAATTGTTGTGAGTAGCAGTCTAAGGGTTAACTTGGCTTATTTTGTTTGCAATCA
The DNA here is from genome assembly GCA_029237695.1 of Conchocele bisecta. Lineage (NCBI taxonomy): Eukaryota > Metazoa > Mollusca > Bivalvia > Lucinida > Thyasiridae > Conchocele > Conchocele bisecta. The sequence goes on along the minus strand of CM055273.1, from coordinate 20,422,676 downwards.
GCAAAGACCCAGATCTTCACTGTTCTCAGTTTGGTAAGAAAAAATATTTATTAATCCTGAAGCAGACCATGTAAACTGCTGCCAGGTTAATAAGACTCGTTTGTCAGATCATGACTCCAACCGCAATAGCTCAGTGGTAGAGCATCGAACTACGGATCGAAAGGTCCTGAGTTCCAATCCCGACACTGGCCGATTCGGCGTGTCCTTGGGCAAGACACATTCGTGATAGCCTATAGTCTGTTTCACGAAAGCTGCCCAAATTTTACGGCCATATAAACAATTCAAAAACAAGATTTCTTTTGATAATATTAAATTAAAGGAAAATATAAGAATGAGCCTTCTTTTTATTTCGTGAAATTTGGTCAAATATTGATTTTATTGCGAAAACAAAATTTCCCCATGTTAAATCCCCATAGACATCTTCACGGAGTGAAGATGTCTATGGGGATTTAACATGGGGAAATTTTTTAGAATTTCAGTAATCCTGGACCGATTTTCAAAATTTAACTTTTGTTTTCTTAGTTGGATCATTTCCAAGCTATCTAGCTAGGTTTCGGAGTCAATTTCCAATAAAAATCGTTTTTTGACTCCTCCCACACTCCTTTGCCTCTTTTTCCCCCCATGTTAAATTCCCATAGAGAAATCAATTTTTCGTAATAAAACCAATATTTGACCAAATTTCACGAAATAAAAAGAGGGCTCATTCTTAAATTTTCCTTTAATTTAATACTATCGAAAAAAATATTGTTTTTGAATTGTTTATATGGCCGTAAAATTTGGGCAGCTTTCGTGAAACAGACAGTAGTCCTATCGGATGGGGACTTAAATAGTCGGTCCTGACATGCAAGGTCATCGAATCAGTGCCGTCGTTAAATCAAAGCATTTGCATTTCATGACTCCAATATTTCTCCACATTTATTCTGAACTTGTCACTAATCATATACTCGATATACTGAAATGACCCTAAATATTCGGACACCATGCTTGGGAAAACCCCTATGCATATAAAATAGGGGTTTCCCAAAACAAATTGTATCCAAACACATTGTCATTGTGATAAAGATGTACAACCATATTAACCGTAAATATTTGGATATTCTTACTGTGAGAAATCATAGATTAACGCTTTTCATGCTGAGGATGTGCCATTATGTTTGCGGAAAATCCTAAATATTTTCCTTCTATGCGCTCAGAAGTATATATCGCAACCACCACTTGAACCGTCTCGTCGAGACGGTTCAAATGAGTGGTCACAACATATACTTTCATTGAGAAATAACAAAAATAATTTATTTTTTTAATAAATTTCATACCCGTAAAGGTGTATTCCGAACGGAATGGGTTAATGTGCCTTTTCCCAGAATAAATTGTCTCTGAATATTGGGGGTTATTTTGGTTGTGCCTAATATCTTCATTGTAATAAATCTTGTATTATATACAGGATATTCATATTTTTGCAACGAATATGACATATATGTTCATCGAGTGGTGTGAAATGTCCATATTTCACGAGTGCCGTTAGGCATTTCTATTTATTATACATGTATAACGCTCCATAGACTGTATACGGTAATAAATGTGTATTTGCAGCCTATTTGTGCTGTTTTACTGCCGATGTGCGTTATGAATATAGATAGCGGAAGTAGTCGTATTTTCACCGGAAGTTGTTTAATTAATCGATGAGCACATATGACTTTTATTTACATCGTATAACTATGTATTTCATGGGTAGGTATATGTCGTCTGCTGTTTATTTTCTATTTTCCATTTTTTATCATCAAAAACATGCTTTGACAGCACTAGAATAATTTAAAACATGCTTTGACAGCACTTCAGAATCATTTCCATTGGAAATGATTCCGAAATGCTGTCAAACCATGTTTTTATTGAGAAATAAGGCAAGATATAAAAGCAACAGCAGTCGACAATTGTTGTGAGTAGCGGGCTAAGGGTTAAAAAAGCTAGATTAACTTACTTAGCGAATTTGGTGAAAGCCTCTACAGATGTACTTTTGCTTCCAGAAGTGGCTTTGATTAACATGCTTTAACCTTACAATTGTGAATTCATATTTTTTCAATGATGTTGGAATAGTGGCTTTGTTGTTGTGCCACCGCATCGATAGTTGTTGGTGGCATATAGTGTTTACTTTACCCTGTCTGTGCCTCCGTCTGTCAGTAAACAATTTTCCTGGTCCGGCGAACTACTTCTACAGTTTTTGGCCGATTCTCTCCATACTCGTATACATCCATCCCAACCATCAAGTGCAGGAGTGCATAACGTATTAACAATTTTCACTGTCCATCCGCAGTTATGTCCCTTCTTTGACTCTGAAAATATTTCTTTTCATTGTCCGCGAACTACTTCTCACAGTTTTTGGCCGATTCTCTTCATACTCGTATACATTCCAACCATCAAATGTAGGACTGTGTAACATAAAAATTGTCACTGTGCCACCGATCCATCATGATCCAGAGTTATGTTCCTTTTTCGACTGATAATATTATTTTTTTCCTTGCCCGGCGAACTACTTCTACAGTTTTTTGGCCGATTCTCTTCATACTCGGCATACATTCCAACCATCAAATCTAGGAGTGTGTAACATAAAAATGTTTGCTGTCCCACCGATCCATCCGCAGTTGTGCCCCTTTTTTGACTATGAAATTTCATTTTTCCTTGTCCGGCGAACTACTTCTCACAGTTTTTGGCCGATTCTCTTCATACTCGGTATACATCCCAACCATCAAGTGCAGGAGTGTGTAGCATAAAAATTGTCGCTGTCCCACCGAACCATCCGCAGTTATGCCCCTTTTTCGACTCTGAAAATAATTTTTTCTCCAATCACTCACTCAGTGATTGCTGTTATATTCATGAATGCTCAAGGGCGGTTGCATTTTGTTTTACAAACAGTTTTCTAGTTTATTAAGCATTCGATAACATGTCATATGCCTCGCAGAGTTTATCTTTTTCCCCCCATCTTTTGTTTATTTTCCATTTTCAGCTCACCTGTGTAGGTAGAGCTATTGGCATACCCCTGTAGCCGATTTCACCAACATTGCAAAGTATTCTTTGAGGGAGTAATCATTTATTTTTCCTGAAATGCATTATTTCATATAAAACTAACAACTGCATATATTTGATGATTAAAAGTATCCTAATTATTATACTGAATTTATTACATTATCACAGCCAAAATGGCTGTGATAATGTAATAAATTCAGTATAATAACAAATAATAAATTTATCCTAAAATTTAATATTTCTCCCTCAAAGTATACTTTGCTAGAAAAGTATACTTTGCAATGTTGGTGAACTAGGCTACTGATGTCATCGTTTGTCATAGTCTAACATGCGGTGATAAACCTTTGACCTTGATTTGTCATTCCCTCTTATCCAAATGTCAAGGTCACAGACTTTGTATATCCACAATGTAACTGATTGCGGGAGAAATTTATTATACAGCTGATTCTCTTTATCTCGATATCGCTTATCTTGATTATCTCTATATGCGTCCGAGGTCCCGGGCGAATTCCCTATATAGATTATGTATTTTACTCCTGATAAATCGATATTGGAAACGTCGATATTTCGGTTATGTCGAGGTGGAAAACGCCAGTCCCGATAGCACGTTTCCTTCATATTTGTATTCTGATAACTCGATGTGAAAAATCTGTCTGATTCAGAGAGATTATCTCAGGTAAGTTTTCACATGTATATAGAAATAAAAAACGCCGACGCTAAAATGTGTTAAACGTTGTACAAACATGTTAAAGGAATTCACTTAAACCATAATTAACCAATTAATCAATGTGACATCGGATCACTTTAACATGAAGATGAAATAAACGGCGTGGCAATCAAGTCAATTTAACTTGACATGTCTTAACTCCGATTTGACTTGACTTGGGCCAAATTTGTTTGTGGCTGACGAGTCTAGGTCCGACGTTTTTGGGGAGGAAATACGGGTCTTGCATTTTGCGATTGAATAATAACATCGCCAGAAGAGACGGCTAGCGTTGACATTAACATGGTGTAACGATTATTCATCGATGTTTATTGGGTATGATTTGCAAAACAAATGTGTACTGGAATTTGTGTCCTGCATATCCGATATATTTTGTAACAACGCATGCGCATTTCGTTAACAAAAAGTGTGCAATTTATGAAAACCCAGAAGTAAAATAAAGTCAGTATTTTTGAAGTGATTCTGCTGGGATTTTTTCGAGAATGGTGGCTAAATTTGGCGAATTTTTATCTTTACGTTCGGATATGTCGATATATTTTGCTCAGTCTTGTCAACTTCGAGATATAAATGAGAATTACCTGTATGCAGAATTATTATTATACTGAATTTATTACATTATCACAGCCATTTTGGCTGTGATAATGTAATAAATTCATCCTTAAATTAAATATTTCTCCCTCAAAGTGTACTTAGCAAGATAAGTATACTTTGCAATGTTGATGAAATAGGCTACTGGTTTTATTATAAATGTATATTATATTTGTATTGTATAATATTGCTTATCTAATTGTATAAATCCATGTATGTTACTTGTGAATAATCATGTATGGCTTGTGGAGTGCCTTACTGTCTGTTCCACGTTTTGCTGCGACAAACTTTTGGCCATTAAACACATTAAATCTATAAAATATTTAAAAGTAAGTACTTTTTCATCAATAACAAAAAAGTCACCCTCCCCCAAAAAAAAATTATTTGATGAAATTCCATCAAATATTGATTTTATTGCGAAAAAAATATTTTCCTATGGGAATTTAACATGGGGAGCCAATTTGCAAAACTTTTCGTTTTTGATCTGAAGGAAGGATAAAAAAACGAAAAAATTTGGAAATTGACTCCGAAGCCTGGTGAGATAGATAGCTTGAAAATAATGTAAGTAAGAATACAAAAGTTTCATTTTGAAAATCGGTCCACAAATAAAAAAAAAATTGTTTTTTCGCAATAAAATCAATATGGAATTTCATGAAATAATTTTTTTTAGGGAGTGTGACTTTTTTGTTAATATTGATACAAAAGTACTTTCTTTTAAATATTTTTTAGATTTAATGTGTTTAATAGCCAAAGATTTGTCGGCTGCAAAACGTGGAACAGACAGTAGTTTCACATAACATGTTTATATATATATGGGCCGCGTCATGCGAAAACCGGGCTTAATGACAACAATTTCATTTTTCACTTTTTTGCATATTCTGAATAGCGCATCTTTTTATAGTCATATACCACAACAAATATCAATGTATCTCAATTATGTTTCATGTTACATGTATTTTTGTAACACGTGGTAGAAGCGCAAACGACGTTTTAGCTGAATGACGTTGCAATTACGACGTTAACATTAACGGGCGACTTCAACGTCAATAAGAACGTTTAAGCAAAATGGAGTAGTAAACGAATAGGCCTGCCATGTGGGTTGATTTTTTTAAAGAAGTGTATGTATAATTTTATATAATATTTTTTTTTTTTTTTTTTAAAATATTTATTTTCCCCGTAATAGGTTTGTGGTGGGTCGGGGCCATCCCCCACAAACCGTACATAATATACATGTAATAGTCAGATATAAATACAAAATATAAAATATACAATTACAGATATTCACCCTCTTTTGCTCTTGCAGTACTGGGTAGAAATCACTGTTCTATTAAGACTTCATGATTGAGTGGTACATTATAATCGTCATTAATGAGAGACCTGAATTTTTAATTAATTAAAAAAAAGGCAGTATAAATACTTATAATCAACCCGCAGATGACAATGTCACTCTCCAGTGCTGCAAGAGCCAAAGTTTGATTTAGTATATGTAATACATGTAATTGATTATATGTTATCATTCATATTACCCATGATCCAACTGAACCAGCCCCACTCTGTAAAAAGTGAAGTTCAATCCTACTGTGCATCTACATGTTTAAATCATGTGTTAACCCTTTCAACACTACAGCCGTTTATATAGGTGTTTTAAACAGTGCAGATCCAGACGAGCCGGCTCATCAGGATCTGCACTCTTTGCAAGTAATTTTCATATTTGTTAAAAATAATAATTAAAATATAAATCGATTATTTTATATTATTAGTGAATAATTGACAAACGACACGTAACCTTGGGCAAAGTCAACATTATCTTGTGTGTACTTTTTGCACAACTACGAACGCCAAAAATATATGAGCCGCGCCGTGCGAAAACCCGGCTTAATGACAACATTTTCAGTTTTTACTTTTTCGCGTATTCTGAATTGTACATCTTTTAAAAGCCATATGCCGCCAAAATTATCAATGTATCCCAATTATGTTTCATTTTAGAAGTAGTTTTATGACGCGTAGTAAAAAATTATATGACGTTTTAGATCAATGACGTCGAAATTACGACGTTTTTTATCAACGGCCTATACAAGGGGTGTTGATCCGGACAAGTCCTTAGATTTGTCATCTTCGATCGCATGTCAACCAAATTTGGATATCTGGTAGCCTGGCCAAGTGTCTCCCATTAGGCCAAGACAAAGTATGAACATAATGTTTATGGCTCGTGTTGCAGTTGCTAATGTAACGCTATGTTTTGGATTGCGGCCCAAGTAACGTAATTTCGTATGAATAATTTTCAAATAAGGCAGAGTGAGGCGTTTCGCTGTTGTTTGCTGCTGTCTGAAATAATTTTGGGGAATAATAGCGACATCATTTAACATTTCGTATGCGACGACATATTTTAAAGTAGGCAGTAGACCGCTTATAACATTAACTTTGTGACAAAACACGATACCGGGCATATTTGGTAGCGTGATACCTTATAATTGTCGCTAGTGGTGCAACGATATACCGGTATACCGGTATATTGCGATATGTCATCCTGACGATACGTATCGCGGTACGGTTTTCGTGTATCGCGATATTTACACCATATTCTCGGTCGCCATCTTATGTTAAAATAATTGTGTAAAATTATTCAAAATCATTCAAAACATAATTTTTAATATGACAGAAGTCAATATTTGTAATAAATATGCCACAATTAGATGACTAATACATGTAGTGAGTAATCTCGGACGTCCAACACATCTGGAAGTTTTACAGCAAATTGTGTGTTAAAGTTTGTAAACCGTACTGTTACGTGGGTTCATTTCCCACCCAGTGACCTAAATCTCGCTAATTGCAGGTTTGTCGAACTGTTTACAATACCATTTGTTTTACGACACCCGATTGTTTGACCAAATTATCATCACATCATTATGCGAATCACTAAAATCACGCCTACCCGCTGTGACAATAAAAGTCACGGGTTGATAGTTTCAATAATCCCCTAGCCAAACATTACTTCTGGCTACTATAATAATTGTCAGTTCAAAACACGTGTTATTCTCGTGGCGAAGTTATTTATACAGTACAGCCAATCGCTGGTAAGTAAAGGCAGCCCTTAGTGGCATGATTGACAGGTTACTGTTGCGAAAGACGTCGGCAATATATCTATCAGCGATTGATCATGAACGAGGTAGAGTTAACTCCCTCCGAATACTCTCAACCAGACAAACAAACACATGCAAACACGTGTTTTAACGGGCGCCGGATGCGAGTCGTTTCTGGGTCGGGCTAGTAAAAATTATAAGCTGGGTCACCCGGTGGCGAACAAATTTCGTAGTTGTCTACACATATTTTTGTCAGCTTTACGCTTTGTGGAATACCATTTCCGAAATAAAAAATAGCATCCAATCGTTAGCTACGATTGTGGGTATACCCACTGAAAGCGCCACCTGACGAACCGAGTTGTTGCTACACAGATGCTTCGCCCATGATTGAATTTCTTTTTCGCCAAAAAGTGTGAAAGAATTAAATACGAAATTGATATATTCTAATGCAATCCTTTTATGCTGAAAACAAGTATTGTTTATTACATTACTAACTGTTTATTTCAACCAAATATGACTAACTCTATTGTCAGAAAACATGAAAAAGTCTAAATATCACGGACAATTTCGGCGATTTCGTACCTACGTAGTTTCGTCCTTTTGCAACTTTTTCCAATCCATGTTAACGTAACCCGATTTTTATGATAATTCAGTTTGGTATTAAGTAAATATACAGAATTTATTCACATCCAAGTTCATAAACGATATTTATGTACACAGTTAAAGAGGTTCAAATGGTAACAACATATACTTTTGAGATGAAATAAATATTTTTTTTTTTCTTCAAATTCTACAATCTATTTTTAAATTCTACAATCTACTACATTTGCTTCCCAGCCCTCTCTCCCTCCCTCCCCCCACCTTTTTATTTTTATTTCTCAATGAAAGTATACGTTGTTAACACTCACTTAAACCGTCTCGATGAGGTGGCTCAGCATGTTGATGCCTCTACCCCTCTAATAGATATGTATGCTTTTGAAAACATAGAGTTAATGTATACAGTTACGCGATAACTAGAAGTAAGAGAAAAAATCAGGGAAAATATGATTTTGATCACTTCTCCCTAATTTCCTCTCGTCCAGAAATAATAATTAATGTCAACCATTTCTGGGCAAAGTCCTGACCCACACAGTGTTTTGATGTGTTCTAATGACAATAATAAACAATAAAGACTGTTCTTTATCTCCTGTTTGTTTTTATTATTATTTGTTCATACATGGTATAATATCGCAATACGTATTGCAATATGGGTGTGTTGTATCGCAATATATCGCAATACGGGTTTGACCGTATCGTTGCACCTCTAATTGTCGCCGTGTGTCTTTCTTGAGGATCGCATTACCATCGCCTGATCTACATTATTGTGCAGTCAAGTGATAAACTGATGAGTTGATACTACACAAGAACTTTCGACTACAAAAGCAAGTTTATGACCATCACATTTCCAATTAATATGTTGATGCATTTATTTTAAATTCAATACAAACCCCGGATATTTGTCATTATATAGCTGCGTGTCTACTTCCATTTATGATAAAATGAGTGGCATTAAATGGCATATCATTCGCTAAGTACTGGATATAATTGTTCAAAAGTCTCAATTTACCAAGATAATAGATGATAATATCGTTGGCATACACTAGGTTGTTCATATTTAAGATTATTTAGGAATCAAAGTGATATATGTTGTAAACATCAAGCGGGTTATACTATAGTATTAATTAATAGTACATTTTTATCTGGTGTTCTATTATATTTTGTTTTCTTTCTCAATAAAAACATGGTTTGACAACACGTTAGAATCATTTCCAATGGAAATGATTCTAAAGTGTTGTCAAACCATGTTTTAATGAGAAAAATTGAAAATAAAAATAAACGACAGACAAATACTGGTATTTAGTTCAGCGGTATACTATAGGGGTTGAGTATTACGATATTCGTAATCCTATTTTAGGGGAAGGGGCCAAGTGACTTGGTGTGTATTACGATATTCGTAATCCTATTTTAGGGGAAGGGGCCAAGTGACTTGGTGACTTGACCTGGCACCAAGTCTGGTTATTCTAATTTCAGGACTGAATATATTTGTAAATGTAAATTTGTCGATGTAAATATTCCATTCTGATTTTGGGATTTTCCCTCCAATGCAGCAGATTAAAATGGGATCGAACCCGTTTGCCCGGCCTTACATGACCTTAGCTGTTGATAGGCCGTTAAACACTAATAAACAAACAAACTATAGGGGTTAAATCAAAAGCTTATGATCATAACATGAAATAAACTTGTGATTTTTTCGAGTATAAATATGAAAAGTAGACACAACATATTTATATTCAGCTGATGAAAACATTTTAAAAAATCAAATGCAAAAATCTGATGTCGATAAGAACGAATAACACTTCAAGATTTATAAATTTGCTTTTCCGTTCAAAATGTCAAAACATGACGTCAGCATTGCTGTGTATGTTTGCTGGCTGCATCATAAGCCCTTTGTGAAACTCATCATTAACTCTTTGCATGCTGGGAAATTTGTGGGCTATAAATAAATGTAGTTCAAAAATAGAAGATGACAATTCATTGTATTTTCTTTTATTTCTCCTTATAAATGTCATGAATATGTCTTGGAATTTCAAGACATATTTAGAGAGAAATAAAACATATACTCCTAATTCGTTTGGCGGATATTTTCACCGCTAGCATGCAAAGAGTTAAATAAGGTTTTTAATAATGGCATAATTAAATATGCAAATAGTATATAGAAAATATCAAATTTATCGCACGAGTGTGATATTTTGTTCACATTAGCAAGCACAACGAGCCTTGTTTGCTATTATGCGAAAAGAATATCAAACTCGTGCGATAAATTCGATATTTTCTAAGCACTATGGGTATTTTCTATAACAGGTTGGATATGTGTCATCGACTGACTTCTCACATGAAATTCTTTAACCCTTATTACGCTGAATTAAATTTTGTCGTCTGCTGGAAATGTTTTATTTTCAATATTTCTCAATAAAAACCTGTTTTGACAGCACAGGAGAATCGTCTCACTGGAGACGATTCTCATGTGCTGCCAAAACAGATTTTTTTTAAGAATTAAAGCAAAAATGAAAAACAGCAGACGACAATTTTCGTCTCCCACATAGTGAGGGTTAACCCATTTCATAAATGTGATATGACACACGTGTAAGAACACCTGCAGCGTATTTGTTTGGCTGGCCACATCACCCTAATTACGTATTTGTATTCTGCAAACGCTATGCCAAACAAATAAAACAAAAGCGTTCCAAATGACGTCCCTAATGGCGTGACAAAGCAACGATGTTTTGATGCCGACGTCATCCTATGTAAAACGTCATTAGCAGTGTTGGTGACTCAGTAAAATCAGTACAATTGTTAAAATGCACTCCTGTTTAGTAATACGAGGTGTTTACAAAGAATGGGAACCTATAATATGGCATATTTATACCCCCCCGCAACGAGTTGTGGGGGGGTATACTGGAGTCAGGCGCGTGCTTCATCCAAAATGCTTAATATTTCACACATGCATACTACTATGCTGTGCCACATCCACCACCGTCCAACCCCCGCTGATCCCAAGGTCAAATACTTGGTCTCTTTACAAAACTTAACATCGGAGAAATATTGTTATAACTTCTATTTCCTTCATCTAAAATGCTTAATATTTCACACATGCATTCCTGTAAGGCTCTACTACCATACTGTGCCAAATCAACGACCGTCCAACCCCCACTGATCCCAAGGTCAATGTCAAATACTTAGTCTCTTTACAAAACTTAACATCAGAGAAATATGTTATAACTTCTATTTCTGTCATCGAAAATTCTTAATATTTCATGCATGCATTCCTCTAAGGCTCTACTATCATGCTGTGACAAATTCCCGCTGATCTCGAGGTCAAGCTCACATACTTAGTCTCTTTACGAAACTTAACATCAGAGAAATCGGTTATAACTTCTAGTTCCTTGCTCGGATCTGCTTCACATTTCACACATGCATTGCTCCAATGGACCTCTACCACCCTGTGACAAATTCACATTCATGCCGCTCAAGCTAAGCCCAGAGTCGAGGTCACAAGCCCCACACTTGGACATTTTTACATATTTTAGGGGTACCTGGGCCCATGCGGGGGGTATTCCGTAAGCCTCGCTTACTGACCAATCTAGTTATCATTTGTTTATTGCTGGTATTAAAACTATTTTTCTTGGTGTAGATGTTAAACTTGATGTGAAAATACTTAATAGCCAATGGTGTCTTCTCGCTGAAACGTATCGGATATCTCCAACTTTTCTGCTATTTGGAGTGTGAAGTCATGTGATAAACAGAATCTCAAACTCGTTTCCATTTGATATCAGATTTATGAAACTCGTCAGCAATTTTATGCACCTCACCAGAGGCTCGGTGCATAAATTATGCGCCACTCGTTTCATAAATCTCATATCAAATGGAAACTCGTTTGAGATCCTCTATTTATCGTAACTTAGAACATTTACGACCGGTGTAGACCCTGTAGCCGATTTCACCAACATTGCAAAGTATACTTTTCTAGCAAAGTATACTTTGAGGGAGTAATCATTTATTTTTCCTGAAATGCATTATATCATATAGAACTCTTGACTGCATATATTTGATGATTAAAAGTATGCAGAATTATTATACTGAATTTATTACATTATCACAGCCAGAATGGCTGTGATAATGTAATAAATTCAGTATAAACAAAAATAATAAATTTATCCTAAAATTGAAAATTTCTCCCTCAAAGTATACTTTGCTAGATAAGTATACTTTGCAATGTTGGTGAAATAGGCTACAGATCACTAAGTGAGGTGAGATGGTCAAGGATTGAACAATGATAAACTGAACAAATGGTGAACAGTGCAGCCTCTGTTGCACAGGCTGATCTGAGACTGCACTGTGTACAAAAGTTGTACGGGTCCCTTTTCTCAACCGAGACACCATAATGGCATAGGTCTTGTTTAACAGAAAAGAGATTACAGATTTAGACATTTTTATTATGTTTCAACAATATCTGTACATTTATATTTGTGCTAGATTTCAACATGATGTTCCTATATTCCACCACGTGATTTTTTGTTATCTGTTTTTGTGATATTTTTGCTTAGTTTTGCTTGTTTTACTGAAAATAAATGTGCCTTCAACCATCTACCTCAGGCATATATATATTTGTTTATTTATAAATACATGTATATATAGTTTAACCCTTTCAACACTACATACGTGTATACTGGTATTGGCAAATAGTGTAATTCCAGATGAGCTGGCTCGTGACAAACCATCTCATCAGGATCTGCATTTTTTGCACGTAATTTTCATATTACAAAAACAACCCCTTTTCATAAATGGACTAGTCTGAAAATCATTTTGTGACGATTGGATTGATCCTTAAATTAATGTATGACAGTCCATTTCAGTTATTTAGGGTTGAAAGGATTAAATAGCAGGGTTTTTTGCTTTCAAAATCTTGAAAATCATGACTGGAGATCCTGGGGCCCGTTTCACTAAACTTTGTTCGACTAAAATGTTCTTAAGTGCAAATTTGGAAATTTAAATTATGGATTTACATTTATTGAGCATAGGCTGCATATGCAGCCTATGCTCAATAAATGTAAATCCAATAATTGTTTACAAGTAAACATTGTTAATGTGAAATTTACAGACTTATCATAATTTTGCACTTACAAACATTTTAGTCGTACAAAGTTTAGTGAAACCGGCCCTCAGGTGAGACAGCTCGTTATGAGCAGAGTTAATTAGAATTGTTAATTAATCACTAATTTGTATAACCAAATGCTTCATATGCATTCCTAAAAAATTGCATGCTCAATTTTGTATCATTTGATCTCAATTATATGAATTATCAGCGGTTGCTTATAGGCTGTTAAACACCAATACATCAAATCATTATGTATATTTTGCCTATTTTGTACATTCAGTTGCATATATGTGTATGTGACTGGAGAAATTGGGCTTATGGGAATTATAACAGGCATGGGAAATTTCTGGATTAATCCGGAAATCCGGATTTGAGGTCCCAGGGACCACTTTTGTGAATCTTGTAAATCCGTTGAGAATGGCGATAAAAAAGTACAATTTTCGAAAAAAACAACAATTGTAATTTTTTATCGCCATTCTCAACAGATTTACAAGATTTTTTTTTTAATTGGCGATTCTTTTATTTTCCACAGCGGAATCCCTGTTCTGTTATACATGTACTGACTTCTTGTTGCAAGTATTATTTTAAATTGAAATGGATTATGTTGCCAATTTGCATATTTGTTCAGGGGAAAATGTGATCTATTTAATGCTAAATATACCTCAGAATGAAGCACAAGAGCATCTAGAATTGAAAATAAATGATGGGGGGGGGGGGGGGGGTGGGGGGCATGCCCCCAGACCCCCCTAGCAAATCGCAGCGCAATCCGCTGCTCAAATAAATTTTCAGGATTGGGGATAGTGTTCCACTCCCATGCCTGTTATAACCTGTGAAGCTCGTGATCAAATAGCACACGCCTGTAGCCTGATAACTATCTACAGTCGAACCTAGCTGTGTTAACGACCACCTGTGAATAGCGACCACCTGTGAGGCTGTCCACAACGGCCAGTTAAAACCCCCCCGTCCAATTTGTTATTTGCTTGTTAGAAGCATGACGAGCGTTTCATCGATGAAATGGCGAACAGTGCAGATCCTGATCTGGATCTGCACCGGTCGCAAAACCTATAAGCCCCATTTCTCCAGTCATGGCCTCATATATTCTATTTGTGACACTTTGTGCGTGCGATTCTGTATATTTTGCCTGTTGTGAATAATCAGCTGCATATATTTACTGGATGATGCTCCACAAAGATATTAACATTGGATTCACCAATTAATTTGGGCTCCTGTGGACCATTTCACTAAACTTCGTACGACTAAAATGTTCGTAAAAGTGCAAATTTAGGATCGTCTGGAAATTTCAATTGATGGATTTACATTTATTGAGCATAGGCTGCAGATGTATTTACAAACTATCATAATTGCGAACATTTTAGTCGTACAAAGTTTAAGTTCATACTACCACACTTGTGTCGGATAATGATCATGTTTTTAGGCCGATATCGAGCACATGTGACAGCCGAATTAAATTTATATGCTCGGATAGATTCATAATAATAGGTAGACCCAGATGTTTTTGCTGCTTGGTGAAAGGATGGGATATTTTTTATCAGTATTAAACTATTATAGTACAGGCATTAGATTTAGGTACATGCCCACTCAGTAGGCACAAAATGTTCTTTTTAGGAATTAAATAAGCGTATAATTGTGTCACTATTCCACCCGTTCTAAAAGTTACCCGCTATACACCATTACCCCACATATCGATTGGCATTCTAAAAATTACGAGTGCCCACTATACAGATATATATTGGCATTATTATACATTTTATATCATAGGTAAATTTCCACACTGATATCAGAGGCAATAACCGCATTTCCTTAACGTTACAATTTATTCTCTGTATTTATTTTTTAGTATTTGTTTCGGCGACGCATTTAATTAGTATAAATAATTAAAAAATATTATGCCTCATTTGCAAATGCAAATAGCCTGATACAACCGTGAGTCACTATCAGTAAAATAAATATTAATAAATGAGTATATCTGTATAGCGGGCACTTGTAATTTTTAGAACTGGTGTAATAGTGACACAATTATACAATTTAATTCCTATAAAGAACAGTTTGTGCCTACTGAGTGGGAATGTACCATTAATCACAGGTTGAAGTAACGGACCGAGGTCTATAAATACATTAAATATGCCTAAAAGCATCAATAAATGAAAAAAATAAGCTAAACATTTATTTTTACTCCCTCCATATTGACTTATATGGAGGGAGTAAAAAACTTTTTTTAGCTTAATATTTGTTTTCATTTATTGATGCTTTTAGGCATATTTAATGTATTTATAGACCTCGGTCCGTTATTTCAACCTGTGTTATTGATGTGGGATGCTTTACCTTTAATATGCTAAGGGTCCGGTATTAATCAAATAATATTTTGCTAATGTTAAAATTACAATTATAGATATTATATAACACAGTTGTGTATTAACCATATTAATACATATTTTATGCTTTATCCGGAATATATTTGGTAAACAAATAAATATTTGTTCTTTGTTGTTAATAATGCCGCTGTTTTAAGAACCCAGTTTCTTGCAAAGTATGGTACAGTGGAACCGCTCCAAACCGGACACCCTGGGCAGATGCCAGGGTGTCCAGTTTAGAGAGGTTCCACTGAACGCCAACGTCTATTAACTGGAAATGAAACGGTGCATACGTATGTAATTTCCATATACAGTGGAACCTCTCTAAACCGGACACCCTGGGAGGCCCCCAGGGTGTCCGGTTTAGAGAGGTTCCACTGTGAAACATGAGCAAGTGTGCAGGGGTCACGGATACCCATGGCCTCCGGCTGGACGACAAACCGACAATTTATCGCAAAATCAACAAGGCAATCGCTGGCGAGGGTTTCTCTCACGAAGGTCAAGGTCACCAAGGTAAAGGGCACATGTGAAGCTATCACTGGAGTTTGGCAATGATCTGACAAACGGATCGCGATATATTCAACATTAGGACGTACGTCCAAAATTGTTGACCTGAAGGTCAAGTTCACCAAAGTCAGTCACCCGAATGACATGGTGGATAGCCATAAATGTTGGGTACATGTAGCTATTTTAAGAAATTTGGTTGTTTGTTTGTTTGTTGGGGTGTAACGGCCTATCAACAGCTAAGGTCATTTAAGGCCGGGTCAAAGGGTTTAGTACTAAATCCCATGTATTACCTGTACATGTTCAAGTACATGTACAAATGGGGGGGGGGGGGGGGGAGGGGGGGAGGGGGAAATCCCAAAATCAGACCTGAATATTTACAATAAAAAAAACTATATTCAGCCCTGAAATCAGAATAATCCTGATCTCATGCCAGGTCCTCGCCACACCAGAATCACTTGGCCCCCTCCCAAAAGCAGTAGGATCCGTAATAATCTTACTACTTTTATAATGGGCAATGACCCAATTCAACTCGCAGGTAACAAAAGAGCCAAAGATAAAAAAAGTACCAGAGGGCCAAACCAGGCAAATCATGATTCCTATAAGGAGGAACCCCTACCGTTAATTTACGCCGTCGCGTTCGCCGACCACCACCCACTAGAAGTTTGGTAATGATCCGACAAACTGATGAGGAGAAATAGAGAATAGTAGGTTAGTGCCGTGAATGGGAAAAAATATCCGGCAAGGCTCAAGAATTTCTTTATTTCTCATCAGAAGTATATGTTGTGACCGCTCATTTGAACCGTCTCGCAGAGACGGTTCAAATGAGTGGTAACAACATATATTTTGGTTCAGAAATAAGGAAAATAGATAGAGAATAGTAGGTTAGTGCTGTGAATGGGAAAAAATATCTGGCAAGGCTCAGGAAACGGGATGGGCGAGGCTCTGCCGAGCACATCCCGTTTCTGTGCCGCGCCAGATATTTTTTTCCATTCACGGCACTAACCTACTATTCTATTTATCCCGTCAACACCTACAAATTGCTGTAAAATGCAAAAATTGTATTGACTGGATATCAAAAATGTTTCACGGCACCGTGTTTCACGGCACATACGCACCGTGTTGACGGGATAAAATCAACATTAGGATGTACATGCAAAATTGTTGACACGAAAGTCAAGGTCACCCAAATGACAATGGGTGGATGGCCATCAATGTGAGGAAGCTATTGATGAAGTTTGGAAATGATCCGACTAACGGATCGGAAATATCAACATTTGGACGAAAATTGTTGACACAAAGGCCAAGGTCAACTAAATGACAATGTAGAGAAAGCTATTGATGAAGTTTTGGTAATGATCTTATTAATTATTTATGTTAATCCCACATTTCACCTGTTGTGATGGGGTGAGGAATCCCAAAATCAGAATTTAATATTTACAGAAAAAACATGTATTCAGCCCTGAAATTAGAATAACCCGACCTGGTGTCAGGTCCTCCCCACACCGGAGTCACGTAGCAACACACCCTAAAAGTAATAGGATTGGTACTAATCTTACTACTTGTATAAGGTGTATAACCAGATTCAACTCTTAAAGTAGCAAGAAAGCCAAAAATGTACCCGAGGGCCAAACCGGTATATCGGGATTCTGGCAAGGATGAACCCCATCATTAAACTTACCCTTCGCATGCTCCCAACCAACCACTCGAGTTTAGAGGACATGAACAACATTTAGCGAGGTATAGTTTCTCGACAACATTTATTATACACCGTCATGGTTAAAATCAAAACAGTTTCACAAAGACTAGAAAGTGTGTGGCGCCATATACAGCAGCTGTGACTGGAAAAATTGGGCTTATGACTTGTGCGACCAGTGTAGATCCTGATCAGACTGCGCATCCGCGCAGTCTGATCCGGATCTGCACTGGTCGCCATTCAGTCACTGAAACACCCTATCATATTTGCAATAACCAGTATAGGTTCTTATCATTCTGTAGGAGTGCGTTAGAATGCCAGAAGTTTCGCTCGTCATCAATCCCATAAGCCCCATTTCCCCAGTCACAGCCACATATAATCAAAAAAAGTTTACAACAAAGCTATATCTAGTCATAAAGTAGGTGCCTCCACTGACTTATACTTGTGGTTCGACATGAATATTGGTCCATGTGTACTTGCAACCAGTAGCCTATTTCACCAACATTGCAAAGTATACTTATCTGCAAAGCATACTTTGAGGGAGAAATTTTCAATTTAAGGATAAATAAATTTATCAATTTTTATTACACTGAATTTATTACATTATCACAGCCATTTTGGCTGTGATAATGTAATAAATTCAGTATAATAATTCTGCATACTTTTAATCATCAAATATATGCAGTCGTTAGTTCTATGTGAAATAATGCATTTCGGGAAAAATAAATGATTACTCCCTCAAAGTATACTTTGCTAGATAAGTATACTTTGCAATTTTGATGAAATCGGCTACTGATCAATCTTCATATGCTGTGTAGTTTCTGGGTCGTTTATAAAATTTCAACAATACGGGTTGATGGCAGACCTTCCCATCTTCAGCTTGTTGATGGCAGACCTTCCCATCTTCAGCTTGTATTGTTGGACTTTATCGTATAACATTTCATCTCCCCATAAATGTGGCCTTTCGGTGGTAGATTTTGTTTGTTTGTTGGGGTTTAACGGCCTATCAAAAGCTAAGGTCATTTAAGGCCTGGGTCAATGGGTTTAGTACTAAATACCATATATTACCTGTACAAATACATGTACATGTTCAAGTACATGTACAAATTGGGGGGAAAATCCCAAAATCAGAACTGATTATTTACAATAAAAAAACTGAATATTCGGCCCTGAAATCAGAATAATCCTGATCTGATGCCAGGTCCTCGCCACACCAGAATCACTTGGCCCCCTCCCAAAAGCAGTAAGATCAGTAATAATCTTACTACTTTTATAATGGGCAATAACCCAATTCAACTCCCAGGTAACAAAAGAGCCAAAGATAAAAAAGTATCCGAGAGCCAAACCAGGCTGATTGTGATTCCTATATGTCTCACAGGGCAAACAAAAAACCTCAGAAATGGGAAGACACTCACAGGTAACGCTAAATACCACTCAATAATCGCAGTGGGGCATAAAATAAACGTCCTACGAACACATTGGTAGACGATATAACTTCTGCCCGACTTTGGAATTACCGAGTGTAAACATCATAATTTATTATATTTTCACCAAGACAAAAAGAAAATAGCCAATAAAATGATGGTTAATTTTGAAAGTGTATATCGGTATCTGCATGAAAATAAACAATAAAATGTTGGTTAATTTTATTTTTGTGAATCAGACAGATATCTGTATGAAAATTGACAAGAAAAACAAACAACAGAACTCTTGTGGAATTAAATTCCGCATGAGCTCAGAATTTTATGTCAACTGTCGACGTTATTTGCGGAGAATATTGCATTTTATCAAAATTAATTTTTGTGAAAACCAGCTATGTGATAAGGGAGGTGAATTTCAGAGCCGGGCTACTACATCTACTACATCAGCGCTCCTGTAGCCTATTTCATCAACATTGCAAAGTATACTTTACTAGCAAAGTATACTTTGAGGGAGTAATCATTTATTTTTCCTGAAATGCATTATTTCATATAGAACTAACAAATGCATATATTTCATGATTAAAAGTATGCAGAATTATTATACTGAATTTATTACATTATCACAGCCATTAAATGGCTGTGATAATGTAATAAATTCAGTATAATAAAAATTAATAAATTTATCATAAAATTGAAAATTTCTCCCTCAAAGTATACTTTGCTACTAAAGTATACTTTGCAATGTTGTCGATGAAATAGGCTCCAGATAAGCTGCGTATTCGCGTATTTTACATGCCTATATTAGCTGAATACACATTGATTATCAAAAGTGGGAGTAAAAAATACTCACAGCAATGTGAAAATACGCATTGATGATTTTTCAAATTGAGTAGTGTTTGTTTGTTTGTTTGTTTATTGGTGTTTAACGGCCTATCAACAGCTAAGGTCATGTAAGGCCGGGCAAACGGGTTCGATCTAGTTTTAACCTGCTGCATTGGGGGGAAAATTCCAAAATCAGAACGGAATATTTACATCGAGAAACAATATATTCAGCCCTGAAATTAGAATAACCTGACCTGGTGGCAGGTCCATACCACACCAAAGTCACTTGGCCCCTTCCCCTAAAATAGGATTACGAATAATCGTAATACTCACATAAGGGGTATAACCAGATTCAATTTTCACATACAAAATGCCAAAGACGTATGTGAGGGCCAAACCAGGTCTCCATTCGGAATTAACCGTAAGGATGAATGTAACCCATCGCTTGCACCCACCTTCCACCCACAAATTGAGTAGTGAACATATTGTAATAAAGTTTGCTTTTGCAGCTCAAATAAGTGAATTTTTAAATTTGTTTAATTTTTATTTTTTTATTGTATCAATAATACATTTGTAAAAGTAAAATGTGCATTGAATTTGAATTATGATAATACTCTGTAGATACAAAACTTATCTGGAGCTCTGCTGTATTACAGATCATTTTTTTTGTCTAGTTACTTATACTATCTAACAATAAGCTAACTATCATAGTACATGATATTACATCAACCAACTGCATTCGCAATACACCTTTATGGGTTTGTTTTTTTTATATTTTATTTTTTTATTTCACAATTAAAGTATATGTTGTTACCACTCATTTGAAGCGTCTCGGCGAGACGCTTCAAATGGTGGTCACGACATATATTTTTGAGCATATATAATGAAAATATTTATGATTTTCTACTAAAAAAATGGCGTATCCACAGCGTGAAATGGGTTAATATTTTTTAACAATTTCTGTTACATTTTCATACTTCATTTCTATTTTTTTGGCAACACAAAGTTATTTATCTCTTAGCGTTGTTCAGTTGACAAATGTTTTTTTATTGTAAACTATTTTACCGTGACTGGAGAAATAGGGCTTATGCCATTTGTAGTCAGTCTAGCTCTCCTGAAACCTGATCAGTATCTATACTGTGTATTAGAAGAATGAGGAGTGTCTTGCTGTCTAAATGGCAACCACTGCAGACCGGGATCAGGCAGTCAGACTGTGTACCTTGGCTGAGCAGGCCAATCTGGATCTACACTGGTCGCAAAAGCCATGAGCCCCATTCCTCCAGAGATAACCGCATACAAGATGCAACATGTGCATGATTAAAATCACAACCAGAGGGCGAAAACAATGAAGGGGTCAGCGGAAGAAGGGAGCTAAGTCCATAAGGACTGATGCCTTCAGTCAGTATTAAAATACATAAAATATAACTGTATTAAAGGCAGGAGTATAAAATACGTGACAGATCTAGCAAGGAATACACAGGGAACCAGTAGCCCATTTCACCAACATTGCAAAGCATACTTTGAGGGAGTAATCATTTATTTTTCCTGAAATGCATTATTTCATATAGAACTAACAACTGCATATATTTCATGATTAAAAGTATGCAGAATTATTATACTGAATTTATTACATTATCACAGCCAAATTGGCTGTGATAATGTAATACATTCAGTATATAAATAAAAATTAATAAATTTATCATAAAATTGAAAATTTCTCCCTCAAAGTATACTTTGCTACTAAAGTATACTTTGCAATGTTGATGAAATATGCTACAGATTAGTTTCAGTCTGGGCACAAATCTGCCCTATATTTTTGTTTTATGAAAATATATACTGTGACATTATATCAACATCAAACGGTCAGAATATAAAGACATACTACCATTGTGTAATGTAAAGCCAGTAAAGCATACTCCAGAATATGTTAACATTAAAACATACAAATCATTAATAATACACATGAATACATAAAATTGTCACAATATATTGTGTAAATAAAAATATTAGTTGTGTCCAACAGCATAAAAATATGTCATTGCTCCAGATAAGGAATTAGTAATTGGGTATTTCAAAATTTTAATTGGGTAAAATAAAATCACACTACTGTTTACACACAGCAGACACCAATTATTGAATAGTTTACTTCGAAATGAAAACATGTCTTGGCATTTCATTAAAATTGTCTCCCTAGAGACAATTCTAATGAAATACCAAGTTGCGTTTTGATGGAAAATAAGAAAAATGTGCTATATTTGTGGTCCGTTTATTGTTTTCTGCAGCATGATAAAGGTACTACAAATTTTTTATTGCTGTTTGATACTCGCTACTTCTGATTACAATTGGGTTTTTGGCAATTTTAATTGGGTATTTAAGCAAATACGCAGCTTATCTGGAGCTTTGTATGTAAATCCCTTTCATACACAGAAATCTAACATTGACCACCATCAATGAGAAAAGGACATTTTATAGTAGACAAATGTATGGCAAGTTCTATATATACAAAGGAGTATTTAGTTCAACACATTTTGTCAGTAACTGTAGTTGTGACGTGGCAAGGATATGGATTTTGATTTGATTTAATGATTGATTGGTGTTTAATGATTGATTTTGATTGGTGTTTAACGGCCTATGAACAGCTGTCATTTAAGGCCGGGCCAACGAGTTCAATCCTGTGGAATATAACCTGCTGCATTGGGGGTGGGGGAGTGAGTGAGTGAGTGAATAGGGTTTAACGTCCGCTTTTCTGACATAGAGGTACAAGCCTCAGGGAGTCTACACGCAGACGGGTCAACGGGGTCGTGTCCCGTATCCACCTGTCCAAGGGGGTTAAATCCCAACTTCAGAACTCAATATTTACAATCAAAATATATATTCAGCCCTGAAATTAGAACAACCTGATCTGGTGCCAGGCCCTCGCCACACCAGCATCATTTATCCCATCCCCTAAAAGTAATAGGATTAGCGCTAATCTTACTTTTATATATGGGGCATAGCCTGACTCAACTCTCACATACAAGAAAGCCAAAAATGTACATGAGGGCCAAATCCGGTATAGTGGGTTCCGGAAAGTATGAACCCAATCGTTAAGCCAGTTTAGTCGCCTTTTACGACAAGCAATGGCTACTGCAGTGGGGGTGGGGGAAAATCCCAAAATCAGAACGTAATATTTACATAAAAAAAATATAATATTCAGCCCTGAAATTAGAATAACCCGACTTGGTGCCAGGTCCATACCACAACTAGATTGGTCAGTAAGCGAGGTTTACGGAATACCCCCCCGCGTGGGCCCTGGTACCCCTAAAATATGTAAACATTTCCAAGTGTGTGGGCTTAGACCTTGACTCTGGGCTTAGCGGGAGCGGCATGAATGTGAATTTGTCACAGGGTGGTAGAGGTCCATTGGAGTGAGTGAGTGAGTGAGTGAGTGAGTGAGTGAGTGAGTGAAATGTGAAGCAGATCCAAGCAAGGAAATAGAAGTTATAACCGATTTCTCTGATGTTAAGTTTTGTAAAGAGACTAAAGTATGTGACCTTGACCTCGAGATCAGCGCGAATTTGTCACAGCATGATAGTAGAGCCTTAGAGGAATGCATGCATGAAATATTAAGAATTTTCGATGAAAGAAATAGAAGTTATAACATATTTCTCTGACTATTTGAGACTATTTGACCTTGACCTTGGGATCAGCGGGGGTTGCACGGTCGTGGATTTGGCCAAGCATGGTAATAGAGCCTTACAGGAATGCATGTGTGAAATGTTAAGCATTTTAGATGAAGGAAATAGAAGCTATAACATATTTCTCTGATGTTAAGTTTTGTAAAGAGACTAAGTATTTGACCTTGACCTTTGGATCAGGGGGGGGGGGGGGTTTGGAATGGGACGGTCGTACATTTGGCACAGCATGGAAACCTCAATTAGGTACATGTACAGTCAAACCTGTGAACAAAGGCCAGCCATGGGAAGACAAAAGTATGACCTTTATTCACAGGTGGTCTTTGTTCACAGGTTAATTTATGCAGTTATTGAATAATTTGGAAAATGGTTGCTATAGACAGGTAATTGCTATTTGGAGGTGGCCTTTAGCACAGGTTCGACTGTACTTTACTATGTATAAACAAGTATTTCACCCTTTCACCCCTAAGTAACTGGAATGGAATTTGCAATGTTAATTTTGCAACCAATCCAACCGTCACAAAATTGTTTCCAGACTAGCCCATTTGTGAAAGGGGTTGTTTCTGTCCTTAAAAATTACTTGCCAAAAGTGCAGATCCTGAGGAGACGAGCCGGCTCATCTGGATCTACACTTTTTGCCAATACCACTGTACAGGCCTGTGGTGTTGAAAGGGTTAAATTTACAAAGCAAATATGTCAACAAAACACGACACCCACGTATTTCAAGTTATTTCTAACAGGTAAAGTGGGTGGCAGGTGGGAGTATGTGATGGGTAATTTAACGATCGGGGCTCATCCTTACCGGAATCCCGACTGGAGACCTGGTTTGGCCCTCACATACGTCTTTGGCATTTTGTATGCGACAGTTGAATCTGGTTATACCCCTTATAAGAGTAATCCTACCGGTATTACTTTTAAATAGGGGAAGGGGCCAAGTGACTTTGGTGCGGTATGGACCTGGCACCAGGTCAGGTTATTCTATTTTCAGGGCTGAATATGTTGTATCTCGATGTAAATATTCCGTTCTGATTTTGGGATTTTCCCCTCAATGCAGCAGGTTAAAACGGGGTCAAACCTGTTTGCCTGGCCTTAATGACCTTAGCTGTTGATAGGCCGTTAAACACCAATAAATAAACAAACTAACAGGTAAAAATGTATAACGCTAAAAAAGCATAAATGGTCAAGAACATCTTGAACAACAAAAACAAATTAAATGTATTGAATGATTCAGTTAAGTTTAACATCCATTCAATGTCACAGTGATATACAGACAGGTGAATTAAAATATTAACCACAATTCGTTTAAAACGGAATATTACTTTGCGTCATGACGTGTTGCCATTTGTTCAAATAACATGTGATAATAATAATAATAATAATAAAATAAACTGAATATAAAAAGGTCAAATACGGCATTAAGACTTGAGTTACAAACAGCGTTCCTGAATATGTAAATGCCATTAATGAATATCAGTCAGATACACCAGTGGTCCAGATAAACACAAGATTTAAAATCGTAGAATGCAAACTCCCACACCGAACTACTTTCCGTAACCGTGAGGCGCAGTTAAAATAATTCGGAAAACGGAAAATAAACACATTTTCATGATGAATTTATTTCAAATGCTGGAATTATAAGGAATGAATGGCCTTTTTGTGGAATTTATCGGGGATATAAACTTGGAAAAGTCGCGGGAATACTGGACGAGGCCTTCCGGCCTTCGTCCAGTATTCCCGCGACTCTTCCAAGTTTATACCCCGATAAATTCAACAAAAAGGCCATTCATTCCTATAATAAACTCTATACAATTGATCTTACTGGTGCAGTGTATATACATATTAAAATTGTAGAATGTCTAAGTGCAAGTATAATATATAAAGAAAGTAATAACTTAAGTTATATATATATGCCATTCTTATTTCCACAAACACATGAAAGTGAGCATTTATTTAGAATGGCCTTCAAAATTATAAAACAGTCAAGAGATCCATCATAATCATCGAACACGACTACCGGTAACAGTATACATTGCATTTGCGGTTTTATTGCACCTGTTCATTTGTGTCACGGACGGTGCTGTATTGTCAGTCCACGACACATTTTTATTTAGCTTATATTTAAGGGTAGTAATTGGCTCGACGACCTTCCAAGCCCGGGCATTTGAGCCCATAAATTGTCAGGCAAATGGCCGTTGGCCCGTTTGTTTCCGAAGTTACTAATATCTGCGATACAGTAGAAATGTGTGCATTAAATGAAGGAGGAAACGATGCGGTTAATTTAACCTAGCTAGTTCATTCTCCTATCGCACTAAGTCCATGACACAAACTGACTGATTCTAATAACAGCTATTTTCAACCCTAGGAATTCCCTATGTGTGAAACCAGTGTAGGCCCTGATCTTTGCGCAGTCTGATCAGGGCCTACACTGTTCGTCATGGTAACGGCCAACAACATGTGAATAAGACACAAGTGTGAATGTGTGGATCAGGATCTATAATTTTATAAAACATCTCATTTTTCAGTTGACAGCCAATTTCTAATCTAACTAGATTACGCTATCTTGATTACATAATTATAGAACTAGAAAATGTGTTCATAGAAAACGAATGCCCCACATACCGCTTTGATAATAAACGAGGCAAACTTCCAAGTCCAAAAGGGGAGATAATCCAT
This sequence comes from Conchocele bisecta, assembly GCA_029237695.1. NCBI lineage: Eukaryota > Metazoa > Mollusca > Bivalvia > Lucinida > Thyasiridae > Conchocele > Conchocele bisecta. The sequence goes on along the minus strand of CM055273.1, from coordinate 20,396,409 downwards.
AACCTGGGGGTCGAATCAAAAATCCAAATAACCTTTGCGCATCTACTCATAAAGAAGCTACATACCAAGTTTCAAGTCTGTAGCAAGTACGGTTTAAAAGTTTTACAACTTACAAGGTTGGTGACGGACTGACAGACGGGACGGACAGACAAGGGCAACACTAAATGCCCCCTCCACTATCGTGGTGGGGCATAAAAATCAGAAACCTGCACGATTCAGACAACCTGTGCTTATCTGGACCGGGCAACTGTACACTATTTACATAAAATACAGATCTAACAGCAACACAAGTTTCACAAACAATCAACGTAACAATATGTAAAACAAGCGAATTGCAAGACAATCAAGTTCGGCTAATCACGATGGGTAATGCATGTCACGCACATCTGTGATTTAGGCCCGCTTCAAGATACATTTTCCTAAATGTCTCCTCAAGTATTGTGCAATTTTAACGTGCTGAAAGTACAGATACCGTAATGACCCTAAATATTTGGACACCAATTTGTTTTGGAAAAACCCCTATAAAAAACAAACTGTATCCAAATACATTGTGATAAACCAGTACCATTACATCACATCAAAATAGCTGAAGTAGTGAGATACATGTATTAATAACTAGAAAACATGTTTGTTCATAGAACATGGTTGCCTCACCTACTGGTTTGATAGTAAACGAGGCAAAATTGCAAATAGAAGATAAAAGCTCGAACAAAAGCCTTGTGATAGACGGACAAGGGTGACAGTAAATGCCCCCTACACTATCGTGATGGGGCATAAAAATGTAGGTCAACGCGGGCCAAACTAGCAGGTGTGTGTGACGTTCATTAACCTCTTTGACAAAGGTCAACCAAGTTTATGTTCAGCACAGTTTCTTAAATACCATAAGCAGTTACATATATTGGGTCACTTCTAATTGTTGTTAAGACGAATATTAACGTAAGAACATGTACATATTTTGATTGATTGATTGATTGATTGATTGAATGGGGAAAAACAAGGTCACGTGTGACTGGAGAAATGGGGCTTATACAGTGATTTATTTACGAGCGTGTTTCACGTCAAATATACACATTTTTTGGGCTTTGCCTATGCGATCAGTGTAGACCCAGATCAGCCTGCGCATCCGCGCAGTCTGATCTGGGTCTGCACTGTTCGCCATTCAGTAGGTGGAACACCGGTCATGCTGCTAATAAACAGCATAGGTCATTATACAGGCGTGTGCTGACCGATCCGAAGCTGGACTGGTCACTCATGCCATATGCCCCATTTCTCCAGTCACAGCCACATAATATATAAAAGTTGTATTGTAGACCGACAATGCATGAACATATTAAATGTATTTTGAAAACAGGTCATTCCTAACAGGTAACAAATATATGGGCCGGGTTCGGGAATTACCCTTATCCAATCGCCATTTGTCACCAATACTGATTTCGAAATTCAAAATACAGAGGGATTAAATGCGAGAGAGTATTACCGACTGCAGCATTTAGTTCCTTAAACAGATAACATACATATAATTAGCCAGTTTTATAATGAAGTCTTCCATCCGAGTAGTGAGTTTCCATTTCTGTCAAACAATTAGTCATTAAATCCGGTAATATGATAATCATTGGGGTTAAATCTTGCAATGCGAGAAATAAGGAGAACGGGATACTGGCCAGCGATTGCCTTAGAAAGTAGGGCAATTTTTTTTTTTAAATCAGTTATCAGTGAAAATAACAATGCAATATGCGAGTTACTTCCAGAGCTCCGCCTATTTGGAATGATAGGAAATCTGTGGCTGTGACTGCATAAATGGAGGCTTAGGTATTAGGTGTGTGAATATACTCACTTCAAATTGCTTTTTCAAGTATTTATTGAGTTATTCGCGTTTTGATTACCCCATCCAAAGCGAAAGTTGCGTGTACGAAAGAATCTCACACAGAATCGGAGGCCGTCCGGCGTGGATTATCGGTCATTTGACCAATAACTGATCGCCAGCTCAAACTAAAGTGGTGCACCATGACCATATACATTAGCAACTCCAACCATACAAAGTTCGTCCAATTGTGATCGTTCACCGATCTAAAAAACACCTTTTTTCTACTTTCATTCATGATTCGCGTACTATCAGATTATGTCTTCCGCAATCCCGAAATAGGTTGTATGACGTCATGCAGTTTAGATTTAGCCAATCAGAGATGTTCTTTACATAGACGCTTCCGGTTGTATTATGGAAGATGGTGCATTGACCCAGTTCCAGATAATGAACGAAATTAGACAAAAAAGTGTTTTTTAGATCGGTGAACGATCACAATTGGACGAACTTTGTATGGTTGGAGTTGCTAATGTATATGGTCATGGTGCACCACTTTAGTTTGAGCTGGCGATCAGCTATCGGCCAAATATGACCGATAATCCACGCCGGACGGCCTCCTATTCTGTGTGAGATTCTTTCGTACGCGCAACTTTCGCTTTGGATGGGGTAATCAAAACGCGAATAACTCAATAAATACTTGAAACAGCGATTTGAAGTGAGTATATTCACACACCTAATACCTTTATCGATTGCCAGAGACATATTTCATACATTTAATTGATGTTTATTGTGTTTGTGCGAATCGGAAAAGAGAGGGCTCTTTCTATAATTGCCATATTCATACCCACCTTCTATAAATAGAAGATGGTAATGTACGAGACCAAGTGGGTGGGGTAATGGGATTTTTTTTAAATAGGCATATTTTTGGTGTCATAGGTCCGAGTCTTCCACCTGTGGTATGTACGTACGTACATGGACTAACGCTCCGCACTGAAAGAAAATGTCCTGATCGAGTGCCAGGCACCCTAACTACACCGGATCACTTGGCCCCACGTGTGAATCTCATTCACCATTGGAGTATGAACCCTGTAGGATGGATTCAACTTCAAGATATATATAACCCCGCTGTGGGAATGGCTGACCAGCGTCGTCTAGGATACGGTCACATGACTAGGATACGGTCACATGACTACGTGTGCTGTAGTGCCTGGCCAAATCCGAAACCTTTCGGTCCAAAATTCTTCCCATAGCAACCTGCAAATACATAATGATGAATAGTTACTTCATATGTATTGATAGTTGCGAACAGTAACTCTTGAAATCGAGTTCCATACCATCCATAGCAAGAGTTACGATTCCACCCATAGGCTTCCTCTGCAGAATAGCGAATCGGATCCGAGTATATGAGTGGAATCGTAACTCTTGCTACAGACGGTACGAGAGTGCAAGAGTTACTGTTCGCAACTAATGTACTGATTAACTGATTGGTGTTACGTCCTTTCATCTAAATTATATAAATATCGAGAGAAATACCCCTGTATGTGACTATGTCGGATGAATTACAATGACTTAGGGGTGAAAGGTTATATGTGGCAGTGACTGGAGAAATGGGGATTATGGATTACACGACCAGTGTAGATCCAGATCAGCCTGTGCATCCGCTGTCTGATCAGGATCTGCACTGTTCACCATACCATCAATGAAACACCCGTGATGCTTCTAACAAGCAATATGGATCATTATCCAGCAGCAGGAGTGTGCAATTTGATCAAGAGCTACACTGGTCACATATCCCCATATGAATGTCCCGAGCCTTATGAATTGGACGTTAAACCCATTCACTTAGTGAATGGGTTTAACGTCCCATTCATACGGCTTATATTTAAGGGTGGAAATTGGCCTTCCATACCCGGTTTTTAACATCCCAGCAACAGCTACGGTCATTTAGGTATGGGACCTCGGTTTCAAGTCTCATCCGACAGACCAGTGGGATGGAAATACTATGAAAGTACTTTTTAATGCCTAAGGCGAGGTTTGAACCCACAACCTCCGGATTGGAAGTCAGGTATCTAATCCCTGGCCCACAACCCATTCCTCCACATGAGACAAGCCATGTGATTTTGTACCTAAGAACAGGTACGATATTGTTACGCGCCGGTAGTGGTGCGTAGATAGGACCCCGTTTGTACACTGCCTATGCTGTATGAGTTGTTATGAGCTGCTGTACCAAACCAGCTGTACCAAACCAGCTGTACCAAACCAGCTGTACAAACCAGCTGTACAAACCAGCTGTACCAAACCAGCTGTACAAACCAGCTGTACAAACCAGCTGTACCAAACCAGCTGTACAAACCAGCTGTACCAAACCAGCTGTACAAACCAGCTGTACCAAACCAGCTGTACAAACCAGCTGTACCAAACCAGCTGTACAAACCAGCTGTACCAAACCACTGTACAAACCAGCTGTACCAAACCAGCTGTACAAACCAGCTGTACAAACCAGCTGTACCAAACCAGCTGTACCAAACCAGCTGTACCAAACCAGCTGTACAAACCAGCTGTACAAACCAGCTGTACAAACCAGCTGTACCAAACCAGCTGTACCAAACCAGCTGTACCAAACCAGCTGTACAAACCAGCTGTACAAACCAGCTGTACAAACCAGCTGTACCAAACCAGCTGTACCAAACCAGCTGTACAAACCAGCTGTACCAAACCAGCTGTACAAACCAGCTGTACAAACCAGCTGTACAAACCAGCTGTACCAAACCAGCTGTACAAACCAGCTGTACCAAACCAGCTGTACCAAACCAGCTGTACCAAACCAGCTGTACCCTTGCAGAGCTCCAGTTAAGCTGCGTAATTTGACTAACTTGGGGTGAAAATTTGTTATTTCTTCATCAAAAATGGCAAGTTCAGAGTCCTTTAGAATCATCTCATTGAGACGATTCTAAGCACTCCCAACTTGCCATTTTTGATTGAAAGACAAGAAATTTAGCTCCAAATTACACACCTTAACTGAAGCTCTGCCTTGGCCGCTGGACTAAACCCTTGCTATGCGTGTACCACTGTATACCCCAGTATCATCAAACACGTGCTACGGGCTAGGGTGACTAGGGCTAGGTCTCCGTGTAGCCTGTAACCTGTGTTTTCCCGATCCAGTTCATCTGCTGCTCCTCTGTAGGGGCGGGAACACGGGTTCTGATGCAGGCCGACAGTCCAGGGAACGTATAACATATCAGATAAACTTTCAACTATTTATTTAGCTTTTGCCAAAACAACAAATATCCATGAGACGGTTCAAATGAGTGGCACAAGTTATGTACTTTTGGAAATACACTGTAGATTAACTAGTCTCCGTGTGGATAGATTACGCGGTTGTGCATACGACTGTTTCTTAACCCTTTCAACACCAAGTAACTTAATAGGATGTTCCATGCCAATGTTTCACGCTATTTCATTAATTTTGTTCATTCAAATTATCCCATTCTTCTAAAAGGGTAATCTGTACGACGTTTAAAATTATTAACAAACAGTGGAGATCCTGATGAGACGGCTCGTTACGAGCCGGCTCATCTGGATCTGCACTGTTTGCAAACATTGTCTCTATAGAGGTCTGTGGTGTTGAAAGGGTTAAAACCCGCAATGAACGGTAATGAGATTAATATATGCAGGTTCTAAATGTCTAGCGTAATGTATATCACAGCTCCAGATAAGCTGCGTATTTGCGTAATACCCAATTAAAATTGCCAAAAACCCAATTGAAATCAGAAGTAGTGAGTATCAAAAAGCAATGCAAAATTTGTGGTATCTTTATCATGCTACAGAAAACAATAAACATACCAGAAATATAGCATATTTTCTTATTTTTCCATGAAAACACATCTTGGTATTTCAATGAGTGCGGTCTGCTGATGTGTAAAATTGTTAAATACGCAATTACTTCAGAAATAATGGACTGACAATACTCGATTTACTAATTCCTTATCTGGAGCCCTGTATCAGTTAGTCATCTAATACCAGTCGAAGTATTGCCATGAAGACAGATGTGCATGAACAAACTACTGTCTGTTCCACGTCTTGCTGCTGACAAACTTTTGGCCATTAAACACATTAAATCTAAAAAATATTTAAAAGTAACTACTTTTTCATCAATAACGAAAAAGTGACCCTCCCCAAAAAAAATTATTTGATGAAATTCTATCAAATTTTGATGTTATTGCGGAAAAACTTTTGGAAATTGGCTCCGAAACCTGGCGAGGTAGCTTGAAAATGATGTAACTAAGAAAACAAAAGTTAGATTTATAAAATCGGTCCACAAATAAAAAAAATATTTTTAAAATAATCTATTTTTAGCCCCCATGTTAAATTCCCAAAGGAAAATCGTTTTTTCCAATAAAGTCAATATTTGATGGAATTTCATAAATTTGTTTGGGGTTGTTATTGATAAAAAAGTACTTACTGTTAAATATTTTTTAGATTTAATGTGTTTAATAGACATAAGTTTGTCGGCAGAAAAACATGGAACAGACAGTAGTCATTCATCCGTGAGTATGTTAGGAGGTCTGTGTGACCAGCAATGGTGCAAAGGCACCACAAGACGGTGTGGCTATTTAAATATCGAGTAATGTCCAAAAGTGACTCTGGCTAGACATCATTATTAGTCTAAATATTAAACGGTTCTTGCTACGAGAACTAGAATTTAAATTACTGCTATGTTTTTGTGCATTTTTTCACGGAAACTTATAACACGGAGACGTTATCTTGACATTTTACTTTGCCAGCGTGAGGAATGGTGAAAAATCCAGTCCTTTTATACTAAAATGGGATGGGCAAGCCCGATAACTGGGTCTGAGCCGAAAATGGGGCTTGTGTCCCGTTTTGGGGAATATCAGTCCCCATTCTAGGGACCAAGGCCCGAAAAGCAGACTAATCCCATAAATGGGACCTGAGCCCGAAAACGGGGACAACCCGAACATGGGACCCCGAGCCCGAGAATGGGGCCTGGACCCAAAAATTGGCCACGCGCGTGCCGGAAGTTACGTCAGATTTTTACTGATGATGAATTAACGTGTGCTACCTTAACCCTTTCAACCCTAAGGAACTGGAATGGACTGTGATACGCTAATGTTCCGACCAATCCAATGGTCACAAAATGATTTTCAGATTCGTCCATTTATGAAAAGGGGGTGTTTTTGTTCCAAGAAATATTAAAATTACTTTCAAAAAGTGCAGATCTTGATCAGACGGCTCGTTACGAGCCGGCTCATCTGGATCTGCACTTTTTGCATAAACCGCTATAGCGGGATTTCGGGTTCAAAGGGTTAACAGCGTCAAGGAGCACTGAAAAACTATGGCATATTCTCACTCTGACAAGCTACAGAATCAGTGGTAAACAATATTGTATGCAATATGTAACATAAGTCTGCCATTGTACATTCGTTTCATCTTTAGCGCTTGCTGAACTTCATTTCGCTGTGTTCATAGCAAAAATGGCCGACAGCAGGGTAAAAAGTTTTAGGTGCAGTGTGAAATAGTTACATTTTCGAAGATATGCTAGTATGCAGTTATTATTTAATCAAGTCACACAGCGAAAAGGAAGAAAGCAACCGATACGAGCTTATAAAGTGAGCGTCCGTGTGTTCATACGTAAATATATTGGATTAAATGTGCCCTATTGTTGGATTATGGAAATGACAGGTGCGCGAATGAAAACAGAATGTTAGAGCTGGAGATTAGCAGACGGGTCGTGATTTCAAATATGCGTGTCTGGTCTGTGTATAAATCTGGATCATACCATGTATGTTTGCATTTTCACGGTCTGTCAAAGCACCACAAATTTTCAACGTACAGTCATATGTCAGATTTTAGAGTTACTGGACAATTCTGTGTCTTTGCCTAAATGAAAATGAAGGTAAGTGATTTTACCTATGCCGGGGCATATCAATATGAAAATTTTGTCATCTTTCGTTGATGTCATTTACAGAAAAGATCAGTTTCTGTAGACATATTTCACAAAAAATTGCACATGTTCTTAGGTACAACATCACATCGATGGTCTAGTAATGTACTAACGACTTGCTAACCTGTCATTAACCCATTTCAGTCTAAGGAGATGATAATTTTTGTTGACAACAAAATCACATTAATTTGTTTATTTCTCCATAAAGGTATATGTTGTTACCACTCATTTGAACCGTCTCGGTTCAAATGAGTGGTACCGACATATAGTATCAAGATGAAATAAAGAACATAAGAGATTTTTTCCCCTCAAAAGTTTCTTTAGCATAGCAGTTACGACCTTATGTTACTAGACCATCAACATGGCGTGTCTCGCATGAAGAACTTACTTTTACAGAAGACCTTGTCGTCCCGCTGTGTCATACTGTGGGAGTCGAGACTTTTGTTACACGCCATACACCGGAAACACAGTTTGTGGTAGATCTGTCAATTGATATTTCCATTTATAGACGATCTTGCACAAGTGACGATTTAATATGATATTTATTAAACGAGTTTACTGATTTCATAAGAAACAAGGCTATGTCAGTCAACAACTTTAATAAATCTGGTATTAAAGATACACACATGTTCGAATATATTTATTGCATAAGCACAACACAATATGTTGAAGCTGGAGCAATGCAGAAAAATGTCAGTGTCAGTTTTTGTTTGTTTAATGGTGTTTAATATAGGAATGAATGGCCTTTTTGTGGAATTTATCGGGGTATAAACTTGGAAAAGTCGCGGGAATACTGGACGAAGGCCGGAAGGCCTCGTCCAGTATTCCCGCGACTTTTCCAAGTTTATATCCCCGATAAATTCCACAAAAAGGCCATTAATTCCTTATAATTCCAGCATTTGAATTAAATTCATCAAGAAAATGTGTTTATTTTCCATTTTCTTAAGAATTATTTTATCTGCGCCTGACGGTTACGGAAAGTAGTTTGGCATGGAGTTTAATGGGATATAAATTCTGGACAGAGACTTGCTACGGACCAATCAAATGTTAGGGAATTGTGTAAATATTTTTGTGCTGGAATTATTGGCCTATCAACAGCTCCGGTCATTCAAGGCCAGGCCAAAAGACGTATCTGAGGGCCAAACTAGGTCTCTGTACCGGATTCCTGTAAGGACGAATCCCGATCATTAAATTACCCATCGTATGCTCCCACCTGCCACCCACCGTCAGTGTCAGAAACAAAAGATATAGGAGAATTTGTAATTACCTGATTTCCTCCCATGGCCCTCTCTGCGAAGTACACTGTCTTGCCACAGCGCCCACACTGGTCCCCGCCCCCAAATTTCCCCTCCCCCTCCAGCAGGGGGGCGGCCTGTGCCTGGGAATACGACGATACATTCCTGGGGAGACAGAAAATACAAGATTTGACTTTCATTTATTGGTGTTTAACGGCCTGTCAACAGCTGTGGTCATTTAAGGCCGGGTTAACAGGTTTGAATCTCATATTTTATCTGTCATGATTGGGGTAAAATCCCAAAATCAGAACTGAATATTTACAGAAAAAATATATATTACATGCTACCCAGTGATTCTGGAGGGATTTCAGGCGCGGATCCAGGATTTCGGGTTAGGGGGGGCGTAACTATTTTGCAATACTTGACTATATTATCGAACGAGCTAAGCTCGTTCGATAATATAGTCAAGTATTGCAAAATAGTCGAGATAGCGCTAGGGGGGTCCGAGGCATTCCCCCCTGAATTTTTTTTAAATCTACATCGCATTTCCTGCGTTCTGGCGCATTTTAGAGCAAGATTATTGACACTGTCACAGTATGTTTAGACATGATTTTTCATTGAAAACATTTAAATTTTGAAACAATAAGACAACGACCGAAAAATGCATGGAATACATGGCACTTGGCATGAAACGTGCCTTGTAACTTGTAAAAAATCTTTACTCGGCGAATTTTAGGTGGGGCACGCGCCGGGTCTGCCCCCCCCCCCCCTGAATCCGCCCATGGATTTAATCCTAGACGTTCACGAGATGTAATTGACGTCGCGTTTTGACGTTAGTTCCGCCAAAAAACAATGCATAAACTTGTCAATTTTGGCAACATTATAACCTGGTCTAAGAGCAAATTTCACATTTTTCGAAGAGCATGTAATATACAATGTATTACACTACCATTTTGAACTATCAGATTTATTTCCCTTGACATCTGTACATCCGACAAAGAAACACACTTGTTTCTTTGTCCGATTTGCAGATGTCTCGGGAAATAAGTCCGTTATTTAACTAGATGGCCGCGGCCTGCATGTCGCGCCTTGTGGCGAGGCATGGACACTAAAAAAAAGATAATAGTATAACGAAAAACTTTAACCAAAAAACTTAACCAAAAACTTTAACCAAAAACTTAAAAGTAATTTGACCTTGACATTGGGCACAGGGGCCGCACGGGAGGGGGGTAGAATGAAAATATAGATGATGATAAACACCCATGTGAAGTTTCAAGGTAATGGGCAAAGCAGTTGCAGAGATATAGTATAACAAAAAACTTTAATAAAAAAACTTAACCAAAAACTTTAACCAAAAAACTTAACCAAAACTTCAAAGTCATTTGACCTTGACATTGGGCACAGGGGCCGCACGGGAGGGGGGTAGAATGAAAATATAGATGATGATAAACACCCATGTGAAGTTTTCAAGGTAATGAGCAAAGCAGTTGCAGATATAGTATATAGTAAACAGAAAAACTTTAACCAAAAAACTTAACCAAAAACTTTAACCAACGAACTTAACCAAAAACTTCAAAATAATTTGACCTTGACATTGGGCACAGGGGCCGCACGGGAGGGGGGTAGAATGAAAATATAGATGATGATAAACACCCATATGAAGTTTCAAGGTAATGGGCAAAGCAGTTGCAGAGATATAGTATAACGAAAAACACTTTAACCAAAAAACTTCAAAGTAATTTGACCTTGACATTCGGTACAGGGGCCGCACAGAAGGGGGGTAGAATGAAAATATAGATGATGATAAACACCCATGTGAAGTTTCAAGGTAATGGGCAAAGCAGTTGCAGAGATATAGTATAACGAAAAACTTTAACCAAAAAACTTAACCAAAAAATTTAACCAAAAACTTTAACCAACGAACTTAACCAAAAACTTCAAAATAATTTGACCTTGACATTGGGCACAGGGGCCGCACGGGAGGGGGGTAGAATGAAAATATAGATGATGATAAACACCCATATGAAGTTTCAAGGTAATGGGCAAAGCAGTTGCAGAGATATAGTATAACGAAAAACTTTAACCAAAAACTTCAAAGTAATTTGACCTTGACATTCGGTACAGGGGCCGCACAGAAGGGGGGTAGAATGAAAATATAGATGATGATAAACACCCATGTGAAGTTTCAAGGTAATGGGCAAAGCAGTTGCAGAGATATAGTATAACGAAAAACTTTAACCAAAAAAACTTAACCAAAAACTTTAACCAAAAAACTTAACCAAAAACTTCAAAGTAATTTGACCTTGACATTGGGCACAGGGGCCGCACGGGAGGGGGGTATAATGAAAATATAGATGATGATAAACACCCATGTGAAGTTTCAAGGTAATGGGCAAAGCAGTTGCAGATATATAGTATAACAAAAAACTTTAACCAAAAAAACTTAACCAAAAATTTAACCAAAAAACTTAACCAAAACAAAACTTCAAAGTAATTTGACCTTGACATTGGGCACAGGGGCCGCATGGGAGGGGGGTAGAATGAAAATATAGATGATGATAAACACCCATGTGAAGTTTAATGGTAATGGGCAAAGCAGTTGCAGAGATATAGTATAACGAAAAACTTTAACCAAAAAACTTAACCAAAAACTTCAAAGTAATTTGACCTTGACATTGGGCACAGGGGCCGCACGGGAGGGGGGTAGAATGAAAATATAGCTGATGATAAACACCCATATGAAGTTTCAAGGTAATGGGCAAAGCAGTTGCAGAGATATAGTATGAAGAAAAACTTTAACCAAAAAACTTAACCAAAAACCTTAACCAAAAACTTTAACCAAAAAACTTAACCAAAAACTTTAACCAAAGAACTTACGGTAACCAAAAACTTCAAAGTAATTTGACCTTGACATTGGGCACAGGGGCCGCACAGGAGGGGGTAGAATGAAAATATAGATGATGATAAACACCCATATGAAGTTTCAAGGTAATGGGCAAAGCAGTTGCAGAGATGTAGTATAACAAAAAACTTTAAGCAAAAAACGTAAGCAAAAAACTTAAGCAAAAACTTTAACCAAAAAACTTAATCAAAAACTTCAAAGTAATTTGACCTTGACATTGGGCACAGGGGCCGCATGGGAGGGGGGTAGAATGAAAATATAGATGATGATAAACACCCATGTGAAGTTTCAAGGTAATGGGCAAAAAGCAGTTGCAGAGATATAGTATAACGAAAAACTTGAACGAAAAACTTGAACGAAAAAACTTAACCAAAAAACTTAACCATAAACTTTAACCAAAGAACTTAACCAAAAAAAAACTTTAACCAAAAAACTTAACCAAACAACTTAACCAAAAAACTTAACCAAAAACTTTAACCAAAAAACTTAACCAAATAACTTAACCAAACATCTTAACCAAAAACTTTAACCGGACACACGTACGTACGTACGTACGTATGCCAAACGGCCGACTATATCGCGCTTTCCGCAAGCGGGCGCGACAAAAATGGTAGTTGAATATATATTCAGTCCCGAAATTAGATTAGCACGACATGGTGCCAGGTCCATACCACACCAAAGTCACTTGACCCCTTCCCCTAAAGTAATAGGATTAGGAATAATTGTATTACTCTTATAAGGGGTATAACCAGATTCGACTCTCACATACAAGAATGCCAAAGCCGTATCTGAGAGGCCATACCATCAATAGTCATGCTTCTAACAAGCAAAATATTGCAACTATTACAAGCAAAGACTGCTATCAGGCTATTTCATCAGGAGCTACACTGGTCACAAATCCGATGAGCCCTATTTCTCCAGTCACATCCACATACATATATCAGCGTTTCCTAGAATAAATGTTGTCCAAATATTTAGGGGTATTACGGTATATTATACAGGGCTCCAGATAAATTGTGTGTCTAAAGAGTATTATAACCCCCAGATGTCAAATTCAATGCATATTTTACTTTCACAAATGCAGTATTAATTGTTTTCCTGATCATTAAAGGGAACAGATGATAAAAAAATAAAACAAATTTAAAAGTTCACTTATTTGAACTACAAAAATCAGAATTTTTCAATGTAAAATTAGTTTCTGTGAGTACTTACCCGTTATATGTTGCTATATAGCTTCTATTGGGGCTACCCATTCCGAATACAATTTATTGACCTGCACTTACACCTGTCCCATCCCATATCGACCGCGCATGCGCGCACGGGAGACTTCCTCTTTGCGATAGAACAAATCTCTCACCTTGCGGGGTGGGAGGCGGGTGTTAAATACATATAACAGGTAAGTACTCACAGAAACTAATTTTACATTGAAAAATTCTGATTTCTGTATCATACTTCCCTGTTATATGTTGCTAGAATTTGTCTCCAAGGCGGGAAGGTAAGGTGATACAGAAACCAGAAAAATAAATTAATTCGCTCTATGAATACTTAACCTAGGATCAATAAATTGACTCACCAAACAACTTGTAGACTAGACCCGGGCACCGTCTGAGCAGCCCCCCCCCCCCCCTATTCCTGCTCCCAGAAGATAACTGAGCCGCCAGCTAAGTCTTCTGGTCTTGCTCGAGTACTGTCCCCAGTTGCAGTTTCACACACACTGAATGTGACTAACTCATATCATGTTAGCGTCATGTCATACACACTGTTGTGCCTCACATCTAAGACTCACAGCATCTACACTGACCCTTGTCCATGTCCACAAGTCTCTTAAATTTCTAACCCACATTACTCACAAATAGTAATGCTAACATAAAATACCCTATACATATTGACAACCACATACTATCAATAATTACAAAACATGGCATTCATGACCCTGGATGAATGATTATGTGTTTTCGAGTGTCATGATACCTAGTACCGTTAGCACCCCGGAGCACAGGGAACTCACCGTTACCCTCTCCGGACCTCACAATCATTGGTAACACAAAACAACTGCACACATTATAGTAAAATATGTATCCAGACTGGCATAACCAGTCATGTGTAATCAAGAAAACAATCTACGAAAACTTTCCAGGCACAAAACTTGAACTAGCTGATAACTAGAACGTTTTGTACTGCCAATGTGAATATACCAACAATTTGTTATCCTGGACTAGATCCACTGGCCCAGAATAACAACAGGCTAAAAAATGGAGCCTTTTACACATGCTTGGCCCCCGTGACATCCCTGCTAGCCACGACTAGGGGATCCAATGTGTAAATATCTGCGCTCTGCTCAGTCAGTGTATGTATGTAAAACTAAAAAAAGTGGAATGAGACTTACCTGATGCCACTTCCATTATCTTATCCCCAGGATCACTCCATAGAGGAACTCCGAGGAGGTAAATACTGCTCCGACCTCATGGGCATCGATTATAACCTTATGAGCCCTTAACCGAATTGGATCGATATGCTCTGCGTGTTGCGAGAGATATCCATCTGTAAACTGACTATTTGAATATAAATTGATTACCCACGCATGGAATAAAATCCAGTGCCTACCTCTCATTGGTTAGTCACCGAGATGTAGTGCCTAATTCACCACGCTCTGGCCTTGCACAAAACAAGTCCGTGCCTTATGGAACTAAGCCTTGGATACTCCCATCTCTGAGCCTCCTTTTCCAAGGCCGAATACTCTAGGAGCCAAGTTTATGTAAGCATAACCTAATACTTGAGCCCCTGATGTGCCAGAAAAGTACTGGCTTTAAGAAATCCAACTTAGTTTTGGGGTCAAACCATGTGCCAAATCAATTCCTCTAATAGAGCTCATACAGTGTGGGTCTGAGGCAGTCTAGGCCTACCCTTGAAAGCCGTAACCTATTCTGCTTCACACAGAGACTTAGCCCTCGGCACCTGCGCAGGTTAAACAGGACCACTATCCTGAGACAGATACTGGTATACCGAAGCTACCGCCTCCGGATAAGAAGGGGCACTGTTCTTCCACAGCTACACTAGCTGCCGAGACCAGTCCCACCTGATGCCATCAGAGGATTTTAACATTCACCCGTACCGGTGAAGTGCCCTTTTTTTCTGACAAGCCTGGTGCATTTTGTCTTATGAAATTCACCATCATCTAGCCGAATGTCTTAACCGATTGCGCCACGAAGCCCACATTATCATCTGATCGTGACCTTGATTTATGTGCCAGGGCATAGCGTTTTTTCCGTCTCGGTTAAATTTGGTAGGTTCGTGCTGGGCGAGAGATAAACTCATATTCTGGATCAGTGCGAATGCATTTTAATCTATTGACATTGATGTTGTTATTAACCGGAAGCATGTGCTTTTACCAAGTTAAAATACGACAATTGTACATTATAGAATACGTAAAGTATATAATGTCACAGATAACCGACTCGATTTGGACATGCCTGGGATCACGAACGGTCGGTTATGCCTAACTGGGACCCGAGCCTTAGCAAGGAACCCAGCTTCGCAACAATAGTAACGGAATCATTATCCAAGCCAGATTCTGGTCGCCCCTGTACAGGCCGCGTAATTCCCGCCGCCTTTTCGTCGAAGCGAAAACGAGGTGTAACCCATTCTTGACTGATCAATCAAGAGGGAAGCTGTCACATGGGCTCATACTGATCTTAAGTTAAATCCCATCTAACCACTGTTAGATTCCCTTAGGTTAACTATTCTAGCTACTGGTCTTTCTCTAGTGAAGAATGAAATCAGCGCCTATAACTGGGGTCTGAACCTATGATACATATCGGCACTGAAGTGAACTTGAAACAGTTGGCCAATGCCTACATTTATCCCGTCCTAATCGACGCTGACAATTTCGTTTCATCGAACAATTACTTAAGGAAATCGCCCATTCCGTCTACCGCTGGACTGACTGGATTAATTTGCCTTACTTACAGCAATTAACCCAGACCTCCCATTCGCGTCTTTGCCTGTGCAATGATTGCTGTAGCTAGTCGCGAAAATTTGTCCTTTCTGATTCCTTTCATGATAGCCTCCAGACGTGAAGAATCAGAACGAGCGTATTCGCATGAAGTGTTCCCCCTGCATGCTGTGACAGAAGCTTGGGAAACACTGGAATGCCCCACCGGATGGTACACTAGACGTTCCAGTATGCTGGAGAACCAATTTGTCATTGGCCAGCATGGTGCCACTAGTGTGACCCGAATTTACTGATTGTGGAAATGCTCACCCGTATACTCATTTCCATGAGACGGACATGCTCCCACCGCCTATGCGCCCTAGTCCAGAACTGGAGACACATACATTGGGCTCTGATTGTCCATCATGGTCGCAAACAGACACAACCAGGGGTGGCTCTACCTGTTGATAACCGCGTTGGTCACTGTTCTTAACAGTGACCCCTCGGTACGGACCTTCGAGCCCCCCTCGACAGGTAGTCCACAGTACATTGGTAGACGACCTACACCGCATATCTGCCTCTGAATTCAATAACCTAGCAGCTAAAATAGCTCCCTGGCTTGGTAGTTGAAGTGGATACACAGCTTTGAGATCACTCGCAACATGATGTCTACTCTGTACATATCGGCACTGTCCAAGTGTACCCTGACTATCCCCAGTCTGGTAAGGAAACTCAACCCTACGTATCAGATGTCCTGTTTCGGTACTAGTTCCGACATCTCTATGTTCGGCCGGAGACCCAACCCCGTGATAAGATCCCAGAACAAACGCCGCTTGAGTAGCAGTGTGTCTCTAGACTGATCATGCAGGAGCCAGTCGTCCAAGTATTGAAGTATGCAATAACACATGGTCTGGACTGTGCCTAGAATACCTATATTAGTTTTGTGAACGCCATGGCTATTCTGAAGGGTAGGACACAAAACTGTTATACCATGCCTTGCGACTGAAAGCTTATAAAGTTTCTGGACGTATGGCATATCGGTATATGAAGATAACTCCAATGTGGTTGCCTCCTGTGGTTCGCTGGAGACTGCCCAATCGTTGACTCTAATAGTCCGACGTATCGATCGAGCCGTCTCTATCTAGAAATGATCTGTCTGTTGGTACAACAAACCGCACGCTGTAGAAGCTCGGAGATTGCCAATCTCTGATGCGTGTAGCGCCCCTCTGGGAGCCCCACCCTATTGGGGCTGTACAGGTGTTATGGGTTGCTTAAAGCTACCTGTTACCTCACTCGTTGGTTTAGGAGAAGGGGATATTGAAGCTTGCTTATGTCCCCTTTCCAGCCCGAGTTGCGCTTCTATAAACGAACCGCTTGACTAAATAGACCACTGATAGTCTCGCTAACTGCCGACTCTGTCTTACTGCAGCGTCAGCAGCAGTCACCTGCGAACATCTGTTTCCAAACATATTCGTGGCCTGAAGGAATGCTTCCCGAAGGAGGTCCCTTCCCCTATGCCTATGACGACGTCAATGATCGTACCTAGACACGACCTAGAACGTCGTTTGTGTTTCATGGATATACAATCCCGCGTCCTGGTAGACGAGCTACTGTAAGATGACCTATACCTAGCTCTCTTGCTACTAGACCCGGATCTACCCGTCCTGATCGACGAGTCTGTGCGCCCTCCTGTCTGACGTCATCAGACTCACATCAGGACTAATCCAGTGTGTCGGCAGGCCAATGTACTATACCGTTACACTGTTGTATATCCATAACCTTGAACAGATATTCCGCTGAAAACGGCGTGGTCAAGACCAGCGTCGCCGTTATCAGTGGCTATATTTGACACTCTGTTGACCGGAGGAATACGCTTGCATTCCACCGAGGCGCGCCCAATTGGATTTGCGTGTATACTACCCACATCGCCTATCCCCTTGAATCTACCTGTCCCGTGTCAGGTGTTCGTGCTCAGTGGTTAGCTAATAACCCAGAGCAGAACTAGTGGCCGGCATTCTTGCTCAGTGGTTAGCTAATAACCCAGAGCAGAACTAGTGTCCGGCGTTCTTGCTCAGTGGTTAGCTAATAACCCAGAGCAGAACTAGTGGCCGGCGTTCTTGCTCAGTGGTTAGCTAATAACCCAGAGCAGAACTAGTGGCCGGCGTTCTTGCTCAGTGGTTAGCGCATAACACAGAGCAGAACCGGTGTCCGGTGTTCGTGCTCGGCGGTTAGCGTATAAACCAGAGCCTAACTGGTATCCTGTGTTCTTGCTCAGTGGTTAGCGTATAACCCAGAGCAGAACTGGTGTCCGGTGTCCGGTGTCCGGTGTCCGGTGTCCGGTGTCGGTGTCTGGTGTCCGGACTCATTGGGTTAGCGGACCACCCAGAGCAGGCGGACCACCAGAGCAGAACTAGCGACGTTGGATGCCTGTCATAAGAGACACCCTGCCACTATTCGGACTCGGACTTGGCATAGACTCAGAAACAGTCTTTATTTTCTGAATCTTGCCGAACACAGACTGGCGCCCGGTGTTCTTACTCAGTGGGTAGCGGACCACCCAGAGCAGAACTAGCGACGTTGGATGTCTCAGTCATAAGAGACACCCTACCACTATTCGGACTCGGACTTGGCTCAGAAACCACTGTAGTTTCTGAATCTCACTTATTGATACTTACCCTGATACTTACCTGATAGTACCTAATGGTCAGCCCCTCCATAGAGGCCCCCAAGGCCTGAGACAAGCCCGGTTTCTCATTAGAGCAACCGTTATGTCTCTAGCAACAACGGAAACAAATTATCTCATGAGAATCCCGTTTTGTGACCACCACCAAATTTCCTGACCCGAACTGGGTTTAGGTTTCCCTTAGCCCATTAGTGAACGTGGTACGGAAAACCTATTCAAATATCGAACTAGACAAAGTCGAAATTTTTTTTAAAAAATAAAAATTTCTTTGTCGACAATAGGAACGTCCGACAATAGGAAAATCGCGAAGTTCGCGTCTGTGGCCACACTAAGAAAAAAAACTCGAAATACTTTCAAAATGAAATATTATCGACTAGCAACTTATATAAATGAATAGCCCCCACTCTACGGACAATAATCATGAATAGAGTGTATAAAACAGCCAAACGAAAATGAGCACCAAAAAGGATACTTTCACGCCAGCCGTCCGAAGCAAAGAGGAAGTCTCCCGTGCGCGCATGCGCGGTCGATATGGGATGGGACAGGTGTAAGTGCGGGTCAATAAATTGTATTCGGAATGGGTAGCCCCAATAGAAGCTATATAGCAACATATAACAGGGAAGTATGATACAGAAAAGGAAACACGGTCACCTTTTTGCAGCTCAACTAAGTAAATTTTCAACTTTATTACAGTATTTTCACTACGTACTCAGTTTGAAAATAAATGCGTATTGTCACATAGCTGTGAGTATTTTGTACTTCCACTTTTGATAATCAATGCGTAGTCTGCTAAATAAGTGCGTAAAATACGCCAATACGCACTTTATCTAAAGCTCTGATTATACATACTCTCGTGATATCTCGCCGTATTTCCCGGTGTCCATGGAGAGTCCCGAGGCTCCACCCGCGAACCCGTAACCCTTGGGCCCGAACTTCTTGCCGTAGCAGGCCTTACAGTACACCTCATGATCGTGGTCCCGCAGCGATGTGCTGTCTAGTATCTTATTGCATTTCGCTGTGGACAAGATATATTTATAGATTTCGCTGTGGACGAGATATATTTATAGATTTTTGTTACACTAAATACAGTAATTTACACTAATATAATGGTGTATTACACTGCTTGGTTCTGTAAGGCCAGACAAAGTTCTTTCTCTGATAATTCCAGCACAAAAATATTTACACAATTCCCTAACATTTTATTGGTCCGTAGCAAGTCTCTGTCCAAAATTTATATCCCAGTAAACTCCCACGCCAAACTACTTTCCGTAACCGTGAGGCGCAGTTAAAATAATTCTTAAGAAAACGGAAAATAAACACATTTTCTTGATGAATTTATTTCAAATGCTGGAATTATAAGGAATGAATGGCCTTTTTGTTGAATTTATCGGAGATATAAACTTGGAAAAGTCGCGGGAATACTGGACGAGGCCTTCCGGCCTACGTCCAGTATTCCCGCGACTTTTCCAAGTTTATACCCCGATAAATTCCACAAAAAAGCCATTCATTCCTATATTAAGCGTCCGCCTGCGGGTCAGTTTTGAGAGTGGTTCTGTGAAAAAACAAACAAACTCTGCTATTTGACACTTTTACTGGTTAAGTTTTATATCCGTTCATGAAGTTTAATTAGAGTATTTTCTTCTTATTTATTTCTAAAGTTTGCTGGCGGAAAATTATGCCAAAAACTTCCAGAGACTGCAAAGGGTTCGGGAAGTTTTTAACATAAATTTGTATTTTTGTTCAAGACCTTCCTTGTTTTTACAGGATACGTAGGTAGGTTTTGGCCATCTGGGTGGACGCTTAACAGAGGAAAATAATGGCATGACCTAAAGGAACAATAGTTTAGTGAAAATGTCTGTTCAACCAAGTGAGATGATTGTAGGGAAATAATGCGCTAGTGATTGGGTTCTTCCGCTGAATAAGCTCAATTCACAATTGAGCTTATTCAGCGGTAGAGCCCAATCACTAGCGCATTATTTCCCTATAATCATCTCACTTGGTTGAACAGAAATTTTCACTTGTTTAGCTTGTCTTCTCTCGCTGGCACATTTTTCTCACCATGTGACACATACATAATTACAGTGTATCCTCTGTCAACCAGATGCCCTGGGGATGCATATAATATAGGAATGAATGGCCTTTTTGTGGAATTTATCGGGGTATAAACTTGGAAAAGTCGGGGGAATACTGGACGAAGGCCTCGTCCAGTATTCCCGCGACTTTTCCAAGTTTATATCCCCGATAAATTCAACAAAAAGGCCATTCATTCCTTATAATTCCAGCATTTGAAATAAATTCATCAAGAAAATGTGTTTATTTTCCATTTTCTTAGAATTATTTTAACTGCGCCTCACGGTTACGGAAAGTAGTTCGGCGTGGGAGTTTACTACTGGGATATAAATTTTGGACAGAGACTTGCTATGGACCAATCAAATGTTAGGGAATTGTGTAAATATTTTTCTGCTGGAATTATTGACACATACGCCAGAATTGTGACCAATATGGCTTTCCACTGCTGTTGGTGAGACAATATAGTTATTTCATGGTCATTCGGGGAACAGTCAAAACTATTGCCCCAAGGTGATGTGGACGACCCGAGGTACTATTGCCCCGAGGCCGAAGGCAATAGTGCATCAGGTCATCCACAGCAGCGAGGGGCAATATGTTTTGACTGTTCCCCGAATGACCATGAAATAACTGTTTTATTACTCGACCTGTAAACAGTGTATGTGACACAATGAACGTAAATTTGGCACGGGGCGTGTCTATTTTATGACGTAATCTTCGACAAAAATCATGACGTCATGAGTTTCAGGGGTGAAAGTTTTGACTATTGACCGGGCACGCAGAACTATTGCCCAGGCAAGTTAAAACTATGCTAATATCAACTTATATAGGGAACACAGGTGACGGGAAAAAAATGACAGTATATATAGTAATTCCGCTGGGGAAAATAAAAAAATCGCCACTTCAAAAAAAAATAAAAAAAAGAATAGCCAATAGGATAAAAATAAACAATTGGCGATAAAAAATAATTTTTTTCGAAAATTGTAATTTTTTATCGCCAATTGTTTATTTTTATCGCCAATTGCGAAAGTGGCGATCGCCAGCGGAATCCCTGAAGTATATTATTAAATATTTATACAATGAGAGATTATCAGATTATTTTTTCCCATCACCTATGATAGGGAGTTGGGTAATAATAAAGCTATGGTAATTCACCCAGACTCACCACATGACAGGCACATTTTGTGCCATTTCCGGCCGATCGCCCGTACTTCCTCGGCGAAGTAGACCGTCTTGGTACACCGTGGGCATGACTCACCCCCGCCCCCAAACTTGCCCACGGGGCCCCCGGGGCCTCCGTTTCTCTCCAGGGTGGGCGCGGCCTGGGCCTGGGCGTACGACGACACATTCCTGCAACACGGCACAGTTTAATCGACTAACCAATTCCGCTCTGAGGATACATCGTTTTACTGATGGAAAATTGTAGGTATTTTCTTTATCTCTCATCGGAAGTATATATTGTGACCACCATTTGAACCGT
Source organism: Conchocele bisecta (assembly GCA_029237695.1). Classification (NCBI taxonomy): domain Eukaryota; kingdom Metazoa; phylum Mollusca; class Bivalvia; order Lucinida; family Thyasiridae; genus Conchocele; species Conchocele bisecta. Next base: position 20,374,348 of record CM055273.1, on the reverse strand, counting down.
CTCGTCGAGACGGTTCAAATGAGTCGTCACAAGATATACTTTCTTTGAGGAATAAGAACAATTTATTTATTTCTTTAATGGTGTTTAACGGCCACAGCTAAAGTTGTATAGAGCCGGGAATCAGATTTCAAGTTTCATCTGAAAGGCAAATGGGACAGAAATACTATTTTTCATACCTAGGGTAGAAATTGAACTCATGACCTCGTAGCAATATGACGTCAAATCTACAAAGTTACTCATTAGAATTGGCTGTATTTATCGATTTGATGTCACATTCAGGGATTCCGCTGGGGAAAATAAAAAAATCGCCACTTCAAAAAGAAAAAAAAAGGAATAACAAATAGGATAAAAATAACCAATTGGCGATAAAAAATTACAATTTTCGAAAAAAAATTATAATTTTTTTGTTTTTTCGAAAATTGTAATTTTTTATCGCCAATTGTCTACGCCAATTGTTTATTTTATTATTATCGCCAATTGCGAAAGTGGCGATCGCCAGCGGAATCCCTGCACATTGCTTAGTTGAAACAACACACAACAATTGTCTTCTGCTGTTGCTTTTATATCTTGCCTTATTTCTTAATAAAAACAAAGGAAATGATTCTGAAGTGCTGTCAAAGCATGTTGTAAATTATTCTAAAGTGCTGTCAAAGCATGTTTTTGATGATAAAAATGGAAAATAAAAAATAAACAGCAGACGACAAAAAATGAAGATAGCGGTCTAAGGGTTAAGCTGCGCATGACTTTCCTATTTATATGGCTTGTCTACAATTCGTGAATACGTACACTCGGGAGACTTCGTAAGCCTTGCCTGTGTCCATGGAGAGTCCCGAGGCTCCGCCCGCGAACCCGTAACCCTTGGGCCCGAACTTCTTGCCGTAGCACGCCTTACAGAACAGCTCATCCTCATGCTCCGTCACCGAGTAGCTGTCCAGCAGCTTGTTACATGACGCTGCCAAATATATAGAGAATACCAGTCTAGTGTCTTTTGATATCAAGTTTATAAGCCTCGGCTAGCCGCGTAGGAATTCCGAGGCTTGCCGACAAGGGTGTATATAAACAAGTCGTAAAATACTAGAAAACACTGCAGATCCTGATGAGACGGCTCGTTACGATTATCTACAGTTTTTAAATTGGAATTATATGATCTGGGAGGTTGATTATTTTTAAATGTGCTCATTCATGGAGACACAACAGTACATTCGGGAGGGAAAAAGCGACTGTAGCCGATTTCACCAACATTGCAATGTATACTTATCTAGCAAAGAATACTTTGAGGGAGAAATTTTCAATTTTAGGATAAATTTATGAATTTTTATTATACTGAATTTATTACATTATCACAGCCAATTTGGCTGTGATAATGTAATAAATTCAGTATAATAATTCTGCATACTTTTAATCATCAAATATATGCAGTGGTTAGTTCTATACGAAATAATGCATTTCGGGAAAAATAAATAAATGATTACTCCCTCAAAGTATACTTTGCTAGATAAGTATACTTTGCAATTTTGATGAAATCAGCTACTGGTAATCATGTACATGTAATCATAAGCAGAGATTCAGAGGAGAAAATGTGTTTCATATCAGAGAGAGCAAGATACTGGTAATCGTTATCAATGCACCAAGCACGTGTCTAATCGAGATCCAACACGGCAATCAGTTAGCCGGCAGTCTGTGCAAGTTGCTTATCTTTATATGCATATAAATGTATCTGTGAAAGGAAATATAAACCCGTTTTCCCCTAAGTAACTGCAATGGACTGTGATATGCTAATTTAAAGACCAATCAAATTGTCACAAAACGATTTTCAGATTAGTCCATTTGTAAGAAGGGGGTGTTCAAACAAAAAGAAAATTAATTGCAAAAACTGGCGTATAAAAAGTGCAGATCCTGACGAGACGGCTCGTTAGAACCTGCTCGTCTGGATCAACACTGTTTGCAAATACTGGAAGGGTTAAATTGTTGGAAGGGTTAACCCTTAGAACGCGGGAACAGAAAATAGTCGTCTGCTGTTGTGTCATATTGTGTCTCTTCTCTCAGTAAAAACATGGTTTCTCAGCATTTTAGGATCATTTCCATTGGAAATGATTCTAAAGTGCTGTGAAACCATGTTTGTTTTAATGATAAAAATGGAAAATAAACAAGAGGGCCATGATGGCCCTAATTCGCTCACCTGACTCCATGAACACCAGAGGAGAATGTGACATTGAGTTCATGTCTTTTAAAAAAAATTGTGCTACTTTTAGATGGCGGTCATCTTGGATTAAGCGATGACTCATTTTACCAAATCTGAAAATGCTTCACCCAAGGATCTTAACTTCCTATGAACTTTGGCCAGCATCGGCCATGTGGTTCCTGAGAAAAAGACGTTCAAAATCTCGAATAAATGGACCTTTTGGTGGCCATCATGGATGTTATAATTATCCGATTCCGACAAATTTTGCACCAGAGCAATCGCCTCATCGATACCTTCAATTTGATATATGACATGAGCATATTAGGTCAAAAATAAAATTTGACCCTAATTGGACCCCACGGGCCACGCCCATTTTTGACCCCGGGGTCACCATTTTCACAAATTTGAAAGAGCATTGTAAATCGATCATTTCTACCAAGTTTAGTCGAAATCCGGCTAGCGGTTCATGAGAAGAAGATTTTTTAAGAATTTATGCTATTTTTAGACGGTGGCCATCTTGGATTAGCGATGACCTCCATTTTAACAAATCTGAAAAGGCTTCACCCATGGACCATAACTTTTATGTTTGGCTACCATGGGCCAAGCGGTTCATGTGAAGAAGAATTTTGAAATCTCTAATAAAAGAACGACCTTTTGACATTTCGGCGGCCATCTTGGATGACATAACCATCCGATTTCGACAAAAAATGTACCAGAGTGATCGCCTCATTGATACCTTCGATTTGATATAACATGACCATATTCGGTCAAACAAAAAATTTGACCCCAATTTTACCCCACGGGCCACGCCCATTTTTGACCCCGGGGTCACCATTTTAACAACTTTGAAAGAGCATTGTACATCGATCATTCCTACCAAGTTTCGTCGAAATCCGGCTAGCGGTTCAGGAGAAGAAGATTTTTTAAGAATTTATGCTATTTTTAGATGGCGGTCATCTTGGATTAGCTATGACCTCCATTTTAACAAATATGAAAAGGCTTCACCCATGGACCATAACTTTTATGTTTGGCTACCATGGGCCAAGCGGTTCATGTGAAGAAGAATTTTGAAATCTCTAATAAAAGAACGACCTTTTGACATTTCGGCGGCCATCTTGGATGACATAACCATCCGATTTCGACAAAAAATGTACCAGAGTGATCGCCTCATTGATACCTTCGATTTGATATAACATGACCATATTCGGTCAAACAAAAAATTTGACCCCAATTTTACCCCACGACGCCCATTTTTGACCCCGGGGTCACCATTTTAACAACTTTGAAAGAGCATTGTACATCGATCATTCCTACCAAGTTTCGTCGAAATCCGGCTAGCGGTTCAGGAGAAGAAGATTTTTTAAGAATTTATGCTATTTTTAGATGGCGGTCATCTTGGATTAGCTATGACCTCCATTTTAACAAATATGAAAAGGCTTCACCCATGGACCATAACATTTAAGTTTGGCTACCATGGGCCTAGCGGTTCATGTGAAGAAGAATTTTGAAATCTCTAATAAAAGAACGACCTTTTGACATTTCGGCAGCTATCTTGGATGACATAACCATCCGATTTTGACATAAAATGCACCAGAGTGATCGCCTCATTTATACCTTTGATTTGATATATGACATGACCATATTCGGTCAAAAACAAAATTTGACCCCAATTTGACCCCACGGGCCACGCCCGTTTTTGACCCCGGGGTCACCATTTTAACAACTTTGAAAGAGCATTGTACATCGATCATTCCTACCAAGTTTTGTCGAAATCCGGTTGGCGATTCTTGAGAAGAAGATTTTTGAAGAATTTGTGCTATTTTTAGACGGCGGCCATCTTGGATTACGTAATGAAGTCATTTTAACAATTTTGTAATCCCCCTACCTAAGGACCATGACCATGAAGTTTGGTGACTATAGGCCGAATGGTTACCGAGGAGAAGACGTTTGAAAATGTTCACGGACGACGACGGACGACGGACACATTGCGGTAACAATAGCTCACATGAGCTTCGCTCAGGTGAGCTAAAAAGAAACAGCAGACATCAAGTTTTTATTCAGCATTGTAAGTGTTAGCAAAATACTTTTGCATCCAGTGTATTGATTGCTTGTGGTGTTACTTCATTCAACAGCAACGTCATATACAGATGGGAAGGCAACTAACTGTATGATGGGGGAGCACCGTAATTGAAATTACAATAAAAACTTTCAGCACTCAAATACAGTGTCCTGATGATCTGGTGCCAGGCACCCTTACTACACCGGGTCACTTGGCCCCCAGGTGTGAATCCCAGTCAGGTTCACCATTAAGTTAAGACACACACCATTAAGTTAAGACACACAGAAATATCCTCCCATCTTCTGGGCCATCAGTTTAGGTCCAGATCATCCGCAGTCTGATCTGGTTCTACACTGTTTGACATATATAACATGAGATCAGTAACATTGATAGGTGTACCCCTACACAAATAATTTTAGGTAAATTTAAAGTCAATTGACCAGTAGCTACACTTATCTCAAAACCCATAAGCCCCATTTCTCCAGTCAAAGCCACAAATGTGAATCTCAGTGAGGCTTCCATACATTCCAATGAATGTACACCTGTTTCCATTCGAAGTCAGGCAGTCCTTAAAATATTTAGAAATGGGTCGGTCGATAGGCAATTTATTTTTTTTCCTTTCACATGACCTATTGAATTTAAAAATTATTAATATTTAAAAAGTTCCAATATTTTTTTGTTAAAATATTGTACCTTTTAAATATTAATAATTTTTAAATTCAATATTGCAAGTCTTGCAATAAAAGTATGACAATTGCTGTATGTGTTGTTGTATGAACATGTATGCCATTTAGGGCCAGAGATTATATTAACCCTTTTAACCAACTGTAGCACTAAATTGAAAAAAAATTGTAAAACAAAAATTAAAAAAAAAAGAAAGAAAAAAAAAAGAAATTGTAAACAAAAAAAATCGGGTCGCACCGTTTTTAGCGGGTCGGTCGGGTTACAGGAAACGGAGATATAATTATGGATGGCCTCATTTACGGAAAATATCTTAAATATTTTTAGTATTTGCACATGTTCTTAGGTACAAAATCACATGGTGCGTCTCAACTGTGAATCTCAGTGAGGATGTTGGATATGCTATCCTCCTCCAAGCGTACCAGTGAATGTAGACCTGTTTCCTTTGGCATCGATTCCTACAAAGCTAACCAAAATGACAGGCAGATTATGCATCCCCCAGGTACCACAGATAACGTAATAATGTTATCAATATCAGACCGACTCAAGGAATGGAGGGTATGGCATATGTGGCCGGCCATTCTACGTAGCTCCTGGGGCCCATTTCAATCAGTTTTCTAGATACAAATATTTGTACAGAGATTTTAATAATTTTATTTAGCCTTTCAACACTACAGACCTCTTTACTAATGTTTGCGTACAATGTAGATCCAGATGAGCCGGCTTGTACCGAGCCGTCTCATCAGAATTTGCACTGAGCTTTACAGATCACTTAACATGTTTTGGTAGTCGTCTCATTTACAGACATGCAGAGCTCCAGATAAGCTGCGTATTTGCTTAAAGACCCAATTAAAATTGCCAAAAACCCAATTGAAATCAGAAGTAGCGAGTATCGAAAAGCAATAACAAATTTGTGGTATCTTTATCATGCTGCAGAAAACAATAAACAGACCACAAATATAGCATATTTTTTCTTATTTTCCATGAAAACAGATCTTGGTATTTCATTAGAATTGTCTCCAAGGAGACAATTATAATGAAATGCCAATACATGTTTTCATTTCGAAGCAAACCATTCAATAATTGCTGCCTGTTGATGTGTAAACAGTAGTGTGATTTTATTTTACTCAATTAAAATTTGGAAATACTAAATTGATTCACAAATGATGGAGTGACAATACCCAATTGCCAATTCCTTATCTGGAGCTCTATACATGTATTTATTACTATAGAATAGTATGCTTTTTATTACATTGTGCTACTGCACCGTATAAGCCCATTTATTGCAAACCTAACTGGCAATTAGCATACACTTGTCGGAAATGCTATACACCCATTACTCCAGATGTAGTCAAAAAATTTATCTTATTTTTTCAACAGAAGCATGTTTTGGCATGATGCTAGAATCATCACGCAATGGTAACATTTTTACATTCTGACAAAACATGTTTAGGACTGATTGTGGGACGTTTTTGTCCGTTCAACATAGAGTTCATATACAGACGAGAAAGCACAGAATACTGAGAATCAAAACTTGCCAACATTTGACACTTATATGTGACTGTGACTGGAGAAATGGGGCATATGGGTTTTGTGACCAGTGTAGATCCAGATCAGCCTGTGCATCCGCACAGACTGATCAGGATCTGCACTGTTCGCCATTCCATCAATGAAACACCCGCCATGCTTCTAACAAGGAATATAGATTGTTATCAGGCTACTGGAGCTACACTGGTCACAAATCCCATAAGCCCCATTTCTCCAGTCACAGCCACATGTCAAAAATTCCATAAGCCCCATTTCTCCAGTCACAGCCACATATATGTTTTTACCGCACAACGAGATGGTTCAACAGAGTGGGAATAAAATATATTTTATTCAACAAATGGGGCTCATGTGATTTGTGAACAGTGTAGCTCCTGATCAAATAACACACTCTCATAGCCTGGTAACGAACAATCTTTATTGCTTGTCAGAAGCAGGATAGGTGTCATTGACGGAATGTCGAACAGTGCAGGGGCCCGTTTTACTAAACTTCCTACGACTAAAATGTTCGTAAGTGCAAAATTATAATAGTCTGTAAATTTCACATTAACAATATTTTCTTGTAAATAATTGTTGGATTTACATTTATTGAGCATAGGCTGCATATGCAGCCTATGCTCAATAAATGTAAATCCATCAATTGAAATTTACAGACAATTCTAAATTTGCGCATACGAACATTTTAGTCGTAAGAAGTTTAGTGAAACGGCCCCCGGATCCGTATGAGACTGTGCGGATGCACAGGCTGATCTGGATCTACACTGGTCGCAAAACCCATAAGCCCCATTTCTCCAGTCACATATACAAATGAGTTGAAGAAAGCATGCACGACTGCATAATGTTCACCTACCACATTTCAAGCAGAGCTTGTGGAACTTCCTGCCCAGAACCAGGATCTGCTCGGCAAAATACACGGGCCTCGTGCACCGCGGACACTGCTCCGACATGGTCGTCACTTCCACGTGCTTCAAACAGTAATACCTGTAACAATCATAAGGCACTGTTGAACTTGGTAGATTTTATATTGCAAAATTCACCCAAGTGCTGTTGATAATTGGTAGATTCTATATAGCAAAATTCACCACAGTCCAGTTGAAATTGGTAGAATTTATATACATGTAGCAACACCCTAGTGCTGTTGAAATTGTTTAGTTTTTATATAGCAAAATTTCCCTAGTGCTGTTGAAATTGTTTAGTTTTTATATAGCAAAATTCCCCCGGTTGAAATTGTTTAGTTTTTATATAACAAAATTCCCCCTAGTGCTCTTGAAATTGTTTAGTTTTTATATAGCAAAATTCCCCCTAGTGATGCTGAAATTGTTTAGTTTTTAGATAGCAAAATTCCCCCTAGTGCTGTTGAAATTGTTTAGTTTTTATATAGCAAAATTCACCCTAATGATGTTGAAATTGTTTAGTTTTTATATAGCAAAATTCCCCTAGTGCTGTTGCAATTGTTTAGTTTTTATATAGCAAAATTCCCCTAGTGCTGTTGCAATTGTTTAGTTTTTATATAGCAAAATTCCCCTAGTGCTGTTGAAATTGTTTAGTTTTTATATAGCAAAATTCCCCTAGTGCTGTTGAAATTGTTTAGTTTTTATATAGCAAAATTCCCCTAGTGCTGTTAAAATTGTTTAGTTTTTATATAGCAAAATTCCCCTAGTGCTGTTGAAATTGTTTAGTTTTTATATAGCAAAATTCCCCTAGTGCTGTTGAAATTGGTAGATCTTATACAGAAACATTCCCCTAGTGCTGTTGAAATTGGTTAGATTTTTTAGCATCTCATCAGGGTCTGCACTTTTTGCAACTAATGTTCATATTTATTAGAAAAAAAACAACCCCTTTTTATAAATGGACTAGTCTGAATATCATTTTGTGGCGATTGGATTGGTTCAGAAATTAACATATAAAAATCCATTCCAGTTACTTAGGGGTGAAAGGGCTAATATCAAAATTCACCCAAGTGCTGTTGAAATTGGTAGATTTTATATATATACCCAAGTACTATTAAAATTGGTATAGAGTTTATATATATCAAAATTCACCCAAGTGCTGTTGAAATTGGTAGATTTTGTTTAACAAAATTCACCCAAGTACTCTTGAAATAAATTGGTAGATTTTATATGTAAACTTCACCCTAGTGCTGTTGAAAGTCATAGATTTTATGCATCAAAATTACAATCACAAGTGCAGTTGAAATCAGTAGATATTATATACATTGTAGAAAAAGTTCTGTCGGTAGATTGTACATATCAAAATTCACCGAAGTGCTGTTGAAATTGGTAGACAATATAGATTGTTATCAGGCTACAGGAGTGTGCTATTTGACACAATTTCCATAAGCCTGATTTCTCCTGTCACAGCCACCAATGAATTAACCCTTAGAATGCAAGAACCGAAAATAGTCATCTGCTGATAATTCATATTTTGTCTTTTCTCTCAGTAAAAACATGGTTTGGCAGCATTTTAGAATCATTTCCATTGGAAATGATTCTAAAGTGCTGCCAATCCATGTTTTTGATGAGAAAAATGGAAAAATATTCAGCAGACGACACAAATTAATTCAGCATTGTAAGGGTTAATAAACAATGTAGTAGCTGATAAGCCTGCATAGCATGAAAAGACACAAGACACAAATACCTTCAACGTCACAACACTGACAACGTAGATCCACCACTGTAGATGTATGAACAACAACAGATACAGATGTACTATCATGTATGTAGTGTTGTCACATGGAAACCCTATAACATGACTGACAGCCTCCAGTAATGACAGAACATAACACTTCCTGCTGACATCTGGATTGGACATTTCATGATGAGCCACGACAAAATATGTCATGTTGCTTTTGAGACCAGTTTTACCCATGAAACTGAATCCATGCAGACTTGACCCTTACAATCAGTGCTCCAGATAAGGTGTGTATTGGCGTATTGATTCTCAAAAGTGGAAGTACAAAATACTCATTGATTTTCAAATTGAGTAGTGAAAATGCTGTAATAAAGTTGAAATTTACTTAGTTGAGTTGCAAAAAGCAAACACTCAAATAGCTGAAATAAGTGAATTTTTAAATGTGTTTACACTGTATATTGTTTTCATCATTAATTTTGTTCCCTATTTAATAAGGAATAAAATCAATTCCGGCAATATTACATTTTTAAAAGTAAAATACGCATTAAATATGAACTCTGAGAGTATAATACTCTTTAGATACAAAACTTATCTGGAGCTCTGATACAATGCTGAGTTAATTTTGTTGTCTTCTGTTTGTTTTCCATTTTTCTCACTAAAAACTGAAACAATTAGTGTCGGTCATCATTTTATTTTCATTTTTTTTACTTTTGTAATGCGATATTTGTTGACTTGTTTTTAAAGGTACATGCCCACGCAGCAGGTTACACTGTACTACTACTTTTCATTTTCTGTCATGCCTTATATGAGCCATTTGTCTACCCACTAACAAGTTATTTTTTAACTATGGCGCGTGTTAATTGGTGTTAAATCGCATTTTATATGCTGCGACCAGAAAGGGTATTTTCCGACCTCGTGCTATTTTTACCAATACACGTCACGTCACACGGTCAATCATATCACATCTTTGACATGCGCAGTGAAGTATCGGAAGTTGAGAAGAAAAATCTCTGTTTGAGTCCAAATCTAAATCTCCACGTAACTCTTTCCATTTGGTGATTTGGTCGCCAATATTAACCACTATATCTCTCTCTCTGTACTGCCTGTCCCCTCAGACATTTCGCCTTTTTTTTTGGCCGACGCCGTTTCATACAATTTCCGTCCTGGACGTTTCGACATGTTGATATTCTTGTTTACATATTGGGAAGCCTACTGGCGCGCGTAGTATTCTGCGCATGCGCACTGCAAGCCGTGATGTGAAAGTCGTCGTCCCCGCACATTATCAAAATAGACTGTTACCGCCGCGCATCGCTAACAGTAAATTGATAATTAATAAATGATTATATATGTATAGCGGGCACTCGTAATGTTTAGAACTGGTGGAATAGTGACATAATTATACACTTATTTAATTCCTATAAAGAACATTTTGTGCTTACTGCGTGGGCATGTACCTTTAAATAAAGCATTCATGTTGATGAAGTTGTAGTTGTACCACCTGAAATGGTGTGTTAAAAAGAAAAGTATTTCCCCAACAATATTTTGCATAACCAAAATCGTGGAACCAAAAAAAATGTATGCAATAAAAAAATAGGGTCGTGGATAAAAATATATGTGTTGGTCGGGTAACAACATTTTTTAGGGCTTATTAAAGGTGGGTGCCCTCAAATTATCTATAAATACATATTTAAGGAAATTAAAAGGGCACCTAATTATGTAACTATTCCACATATTTTTAACATCGAAAGTGTTACACAGTACAGTTACACAGTGTTTTTACACAATATTAACAAATATTTCAATTTCGTGTCGGTATATAAGTGGTGATCACCAGTGTATGTACATAGAAGAAATGGTGATTAGTTTTAATTATTTAAATAAATAATGTGCATAAACTTAATTATGACTACTATCGATATCTTATAAAGTATAATTATCGCACACCAGAAAATGCATTGTAGGAATTAATATTGATTTCCTTGACTCTGGGCTTAGCGGGGGCGGCACGAACGTGAATGTGAAGCAGAACCGAGCAAGGAAGTAGAAGTTATAACCGATTTCTCTGATGTTAAGTTTTGTAAAGAGACTAAGTATGTGATCTTGACCTTGGGATTAGCGGGGATATGTTACAGCATGATAGTAGAGCCTTAGAGGAATGCATGCATGAAATATTAAGAATTTTAGATGAAGTAACATATTTCTCTGATGTTAAGTTTTGTAAAGAGACCATGTATTTGACCTTGCCCTTGGCAGGGGCGGCGGAAGGGGGGGGGGGCCGGGGGGGGGGGGGGGGCATAGGCGCCCCCCAATAATGCCTAGTCCCCCCCAATAATTCAGTAAATTTTGGATTTTTTATTCTAATATATTTGTGTACTGGGAACTTTGCTGAGAATGCAGGAAATGGCGTTTCACACCACTTGGATTTCAAAACTTTCCGGACCCCCCTAGTGCTATCGGACTCAACATTGGGCCCCCCCAATATTGTTCGGCTTCCGCCGCCTATGCTTGGGATCAGCGGGGGTTGGACGGTCATGGATTTAGCACAGCATGGTAGTAGAGCATTACAGTAATGCATGTGTGAAATATTAAGCATTTTAGATGAAGGAAATAGAAGTTATAACAATATTTCTCTGATGTTAAGTTTTGTAAAGAGACTAAGTATTTGACCTTGACCATGGGATCAGCGGGGGTTGGACTGTCGTGGATTTGGCACAGCATGGTAGTAGAGCCTTACGGGAATGCATGTGTGAAATATTAAGCATTTTAGATGAAGGAAATATAAATTATAACAATATTTCTCTGATGTTAAGTTTTGTAAAGAGACTAAGTATTTGACCTTGACCATGGGATCAGCGGGGGTTGGACGGTCGTGGATTTGGAACAGCATGGTATTAGAGCCTTACAGGAATGCATGTGTGAAATATTAAGCATTTTAGATGAAGGAAATAGTTTCACACCACTTGGATTTCAAAACTTTCCGGACCCCCCTAGTGCTATCGGGCTCAACATTGGGCCCCCCCAATAATGTTCGGCTTCCGCCGCCTATGCTTGGGATCAGCGGGGGTTGGACGGTCATGGATTTAGCACAGCATGGTAGTAGAGCCTTACAGGAATGCATGTGTGAAATATTAAGCATTTTAGATGAAGGAAATAGAAGTTATAACAATATTTCTCTGATGTATATTTTGTAAAGAGACTAAGTATTTGACCTTGACCTTGGGATCAGCGGGGGTTGGACGGTCGTGGATTTGGCACAGCATGGTAGTAGAGCCTTACAGGAATGCATGTGTGAAATATTAAGCATTTTAGATGAAGGAAATAGAAGTTATAACAATATTTCTCTGATGTTAAGTTTACGGATGCACGGACGGACGCACGGACGGACAACCTGACTCCAGTAATGACATTATGAATTGTGAGTGATACAACAAACATCAGCAGACAGTGTATATACTATATACCCTGATGTGCAGAAGTCTAGGCTGATCTCAGGTTTCACTGGTTGTGGACGCTAGGTTGTCTGTTTTCTCATTATTAGAGCAATACCCATATGGAATTTATAATACATCATAAAGTCATAAAACTATACAGGTAGATTTATCCACATGACATTAATTAACCCTGAGACCGCTATCTTACTTATTTTGTGGTCTGCTGTTTATTTTCTATTTTCCATTTTTATCATCAAAAACATGGTTTGACAGCACTTTAGAATAATTTACAACATGCTTTGACAGCACTTCAGAATCATTTCCATTGGAAATGATTCTGAAGTGCTGTCAAAGCATGTTTTTATTGAGAAATAAGGCCAGATATAAAAGCAACAGCAGACGACAATTGTTGTGAGTAGCAGTCTAAGGGCCAACGCCATCAATACTAACAGCAACACAGACAGCAAATTCAGAATCATTTGGTCTGCCACAACAAAAAGGGCATATTGAGTTTGTGACAAGTGTGACTATATAAGAATGAATGCATACATACAACGTAACTCTTTGCATGCTGGGAAATTTGTGGGCTATAAATAGTTCAAAAATTCGCAGATAACAATTCATTATATTTTCTTTTATTTCTCCGTATAAATGTCATGAATATGTCTTGGAATTTCATTAGAATTGTGTCCAGAGGAGGACACAATTCTAATGAAATTTCAAGACATATTTACAGAGGGAAATAAAACGTATACTCCTAATTCGTTTGGCGGATATTTTCACCGCTAGCATGCAAAGAGTTAAAGGTACATGCCACTCAGTAAGTACAAAATTTTCTTTACATGAATTAAATAAGTGTATAATTTTGTCACTATTCCAACAGTTCTAAAAATTACAAGTGCCCGCTATACAGATATAATCATTTAGTAATATTTATTTTACTGATAGTAACTCGCCGGTGGTATCAGGCTATTTTCATATGCAAAATGAAATGAGGCAAGGTATTTTTTAATTATTTATATTAATTACATGTGTCACCTGAATTTTTTTTCTTTTCAACAGATTATGAAGTATGATCATTGCACATCAAAAAATAAATACAGAGAATAAATGGTAATGTCTGTTAACATTTAAAGGAAACACACTTATTTCCCCTGATATCAGTGTGGAAATTTATGTCTGATATAAAATGTAAAAATAATGCCAATATATATCTGTATAGTGGGCACTCGTAACTTTTAGAACTGGTGGAATAGTGATACACTAATACACTTATTTAATTCCTATAAAGAACATTTTGTGCCGACTGAGTGGGCATGTACCTTTAATGCTACATACATATCATCTAAATTTGGTCAATGTGTGGCTCAGGGTCTACCATGATTGCCAATGAAAATGAGCTATAATTTAGACCAGTAGCCGATTTCATCAAAATTGCAAAGTACATGTATACTTTGGGGGAGAAATTTTCAATTTAAGAATAAATTTATTAATTTTTATTATACTGAATTTAGAATTTATTACATTATCACAGCCATTTTGTATGCATGTATACTTAAAATTAATCATCAAATATGCAGTCGGTAGTTCTATATGAAATAATGCATTTCGGGGGGGGGGGGGGGGGGGGGGAAGGGGGGGGGGGGGGGGTGGGGGGGGGGGGGGGGGGGGGGGGGGGGGGGGGGGGGGGGGGGGGGGGAATAAATGATTACTCCCTCAAAGTATACTTTGCTAGATACAGAGCAGGTGGTATATTTCAGCAGATGCTAATTAGTGAAGTTACTGGAAAGTTAACCAGTTCAATTTGGCTTCCTGCTCTGGATATTACGATCATGAGAAAAACAGGCTTATCCCATTAACCCTTTCACCCTAAGTAACTGGAATAGAATTTGATGTGTTACTTTTATAACCAATCCAACCGGCCGAATATGATTTTCAGACTAGTCCATTTATGAAAAAGGGATGTTTTTGTTCTCAAAACTATGAAAATTACTTCCAAAAAGTGAAGATCCCGATGAGATGGCTCGTCACAAGCCGGCTCATCTGGATCTACACTTTTTGCCAATATTACTATACAGGCCTTTTTAAAGGGTTATTCAGTTACCGTAATACAATAGGAAATTTAGTGATATAATATTCAGAAGATATAAACTTTTTTATTTTAAACATGAATTTGATATGACCAGTGTAAGCCCAGATCAGACCGATCAGGGTCTACACAGTTCACTAGTTTGCCAATGATGCATAATATATAATTGATTGGCTGCTTTACCGAGTCAGCCCATCTGGCTCGACACCGATGAAAGAGTTTAACATCCCAGCAACAGCTAAGGTCAGAAGTGGCTATGCTGGAGAAATGGGGCTTATGGGTTTTCTTTTGCCCCCAGTGTAGATCCAGATCAGCCTGTGCATCCGCACAGTCTGATCAGGATCTGCACTGTTTGCTATTCTATCAATGAAACACCTGTTGTGCTTCTAACAAGAAATACAGATCGTTACCAGGCTACAGGAGTGTGCCATTTGATCAGGAGCTACACCGGTCACAAATCCCAAAAGCCCCATTTCTCCAGTCACAGTCACAAACATAGAGAAGGGCTCTAGGTTTCAAGTCTCGGAAATCGTTTTTTCATGAGTGGGTTGGAGAATGATCTCAAAACTTTCAGGATTTAAGTGCAATACACTATCCACTGGACTATCAAGCCATCCTGCATAAATAATTTGATGTGATTTAATGATGTTTAACGGCCTGTCAACAGCTATGATCAATTTAGTCCGGGTTAATGGGGCCGAATCCCATATGTTACCTGTTGTGATGGGGGTAAATCGCAAAATAAGAACTGAATATTTACAAACAATTAGAATGACCTGACCTGGTGCCAGGGGCCTGTTTCACTAAACTTTGTAAGACTAAAATGTTCGCAAGTGCAAATTTAGGATTGTCTGGAAATTGCAATGGATAGATTTACATTTATTGAGCATAGGCTGCATATGCAGCCTATGCTCAATAAATGTAAATCCAATAATTGTTTACAAGAAAACTTTGTTAATCTGAAATTTACAGACTATCATAATTTTGCACTTACAAACATTTTAGTCGTACGATGTTTAGTGAAACGGCCCCCTGGTCCTTACCACACCTGAGCGTCACTTAGCCCCACTCCCCAAAAGTAATAGGATTAGTACTGATCCTATTACTTTTATAATGGATTCCACTCTCACCAGAAATTCAGGAATATCGGGATTCCGTTAAGGATGAAACCAAAAATGCCCATCGTTAAATGTATGTACCCTTTGCATGCTCTCAACCAACAGCCGACTTCAGAAATGAAATAAGCACCTATTTTTTCAGACCGCTATCCATATTTTGCAACTGTCCCAATTCAAGTTGTAGTGATAAAACAACGGTAAATATTGCACTTACATTTTGGGCACAATAAATCTTCCTTAATCCACAACAATGGGTTGTCCAAGGAGTAATTAATTCAATTCACAGCACATGTAATTTGAAGATTCTGAAATTTCTTCAGCAAAAAACAAAGAATACCAGTACTTCAAATAGTATACATTTACCACTTACAGTATATAGCAACATTAAAATATTTTACAATTAATATAAATCCTTCCTGTAAATTTTAAAATTATTTTTTCCCTCCAAACTAATATAATCCACTATAATCCAGTCTTGAAATTCTGATGATATGAAATAATTTTCTACAGCTAAATCAGAGCTCCAGATAAGTTTTGTATCTAAAGAGTATTATACCCTCAGATTTCAAATTCAATGCGTATTTTAATTTTACAAATGTAATATTGATTTTCTTCCCTATTAAATAGGGAATAAATAATATATATATTTTTTTTTAAATTCACTTATTTCAGCAACACTGTTTGCTTTTTTTGCAGCTCAACTAAGTAAATTTTCAACTTTATTACAGTATTTTCACTACTCAACTTCAAAATCAATGCGTATTTTCACATTGCCATGAGTATTTTGTACTCCCACTTTTGATATTCAATGCGTATTCTGCTAAACTAAGTGTGTAAAATATGCCAATAGTCACCTTATCTGGAGCACTGTAAATGCACACAATAAATGAAACAATCACCACTGAGAGCTAAATTTTAATTGACAACATCCTTTTCAAATAAAATTTATGGCATGATCTGTTCTTCACAGAAGCTTTTAGTTTCTAAATTTACTGAAGGAATCAAAAGGGTTATCTCAGTAAGCCAGTCAGTGCTTGGCAAAGTGGGCAGTCTGCAATCTAGTATCACCATAGCGTATGCAAATAATCCAGAACTGATGTAATGCACTCGCAAGACTGAACTATACTTGCCCAGAAGGATTTGATTTAATGGTGTTTAATGGTCCGTCAACAACTGTTATGATGGGGGGATAATCACCACTGAATATTTACATAAAACATACATATTCAGCCCAGAAATTAGAATAATGTGACCTGGTGCCAGGTCCTGACCAGCTCAGAGTCACTTAACCCTAGTAGTAATCTTACTACTTTTATAATGGGTGTAACCGGATTCAACTTTCAAGTAACAAGGAAGCCAAAAATGTACCTGAGGGCCGAACCGGGGATATCGGGATTCCGGTAAGGATGAAATCCATCACATTCTCCCAACCAACAGTCCACTGGCTACCGGTAGAAGGAATCTGCATGAACCATGATAATGAGCCGGGCGAGTGAAATTTCAAGCCCTGTGCTTTGAACTACATGTATTTGAGGGATACGGCCTATAGTCTGTTTCACGAAAGCTGCCCAAATTTTACGGCCATATAAACAATTCAAAAACAATATTGTTTTCGATAATATTAAATTAAAGGAAAATTTAAGAATGAGCCTTCTTTTTATTTCGTTAAATTTGGTCAAATATTGGTTTTATTACGAAAAATTGATTTGTCTATGGGAATTTAACATGGGGGAAAAAGGTAGAGTTGTGGGAGGAGTCAAAAAACGAAAAATTTTGGAAATTGACTCCGAAACCTAGCTAGATAGCTTGGAAATGATCTAACTAAGAAAACAAGTTAAATTTTAAAAATTGGTCCAGTATTTCTGAAATTCTAAAAGATTTCGCCATGTTAAATCCCCATAGACATCTTCACTCCGTGAAGATGTCTATGGGGATTTAACATGGGGAAATTTGTTTTCGCAATAAAATCAATATTTGACCAAATTTCACGAAATAAAAAGAAGGCTCATTCTTAAATTTTCCTTTAATTTAATATTAACGAAAAAAAATATTGTTTTTGAATTGTTTATATGGCCGTAAAATTTGGGCAGCTTTCGTGAAACAGACTATAGTGGTTAGAACACCTCGTCGTTGCATAAAAAAAATACTTATACATTGTATATTATTATAATTAGTATTTCCATCCCACTAGTCATTCGGATGAATTGAAACCGCTGTCCCGTCCCTAAACGACCTGAGCTGTTGCTGGGACGTTAAACCCATTCCAGTGCTCCAGATAAGCTTTGTGTACTTTTTTCATTGCTAAATAATTTTTTTTAACAAATTTAAACATTCCAATTAATTGAGCTGCAAAAAGCAAACGCTGCTTGCTTTTTGCAGCTCAACCAAGCGAATTTTAAACTTTATGACAGTATTTTCACTACTCAATTTCAAAATCAATGCGTATTTCCACATTGCTGTGCGTATTTTGTACTCTCACCTTTGATAATCAATGCGTATTTAGTTACAATAATTGAGTAAAATACGCCAATACGCATCTTATCTGGAGGTCTGCCATTCACTTTTGAAAGGGGGCCACAGGTATTAGAACAAATCTGGTGCACTGCAGAACCAAAATCGGTTGTAATCCCGATGCCAATGGTCGGAAACTCAATCGCTCAGTCGGAGGTTTTCCGTTTGCTCTAATCACTGTATAAAAACGTCTAAATGGACGAGTATGGATGAATCATTGGGGCATTCAACCCGAAAGTGCCGAGTTGTATGACTTAATCTATCCCCTCCAATCAATCTCCCAATTTGTGAAATACCAGTATATAAAACAGCCAGGTGTCTCTCCTACTACTGCTTGTATAACTTAAAATCTCCCAATGGGAATTAAGCAATAACTTTTGTTCAACTAGATTGAGCCATGATGGCTCAATCTAGTTGAACAAAAGTTAAATTTTGAAAAGTTTAATTGCTTAATTGCTTAATTTGAGTTAATTTCCATTTTTTTCACACCTATGTTCACAATTGTGCCCGGTCATAGGGGGAAGTGTAATTTAATGGGTTTAACTTCCCAACAACAGCTAAGGTCATATAGAGAAATCGATTAACGTCCCAGCCAAAGCTAAGGTTATATAGAGACGGGACCACAGTTTAAAGTCTCTTCCGACAGACCAGCTAGTGTGATGGAAATACTATGTACCGGTAAGTATTTGTCACGCCTAGGGTCAGGATTGAACTAATAACCTCCATCCGGTACTGAAGTCCAATGTCATATGCCATAGGCCACGGATCGTTGCTATGGTGAGGATTGAACTCACAACCTCCGGTATTGAAGTCCAATGCCATATCCCCTACTGTCTGTTTCACGAAAGCTGCCCAAATTTTACGGCCATATAAACAATTCAAAAACCATATTGTTTTTGATAATATTAAATTAAAGGAAAATTTAAGAATGAGCCTTCTTTTTATTTCGTTAAATTTGGTCAAATATTGGTTTTATTACGAAAAATTGATTTCTCTATGGGAATTTAACATGGGGGAAAAAGGTAGAGTTGTGGGAGGAGTCAAAAAACGAAAATTTTTGGAAATTGACTCCGAAACCTAGCTAGATAGCTTGGAAATGATCTAACTAAGAAAACAAAAGTTAAATTTTAAAAATCGTTCAAGTATTTCTGAAATTCAAAAAAAATTCCACATGTTAAATCCCCATAGACATCTTCACTCCGTGGGGAAATTGTTTTTGCGCAATAAAATCAATATTTGACAAAATTTCACGAAATAAAAAGAAGGCTCATTCTTAAATTTTCCTTTAATTTAATATTATCGAAAAAAATTGTTTTTGAATTGTTTATATGGCCGAAAAATTTGGGCAGCTTTCGTGAAACAGACAGTAGGCCAGTCCCATCACTAGGGTGAGGATCGAACACACATCCTCCGGTATTGAAGTCCAATACCTTATCCCCGAGGCCACGGCCCATCCCTAGGGTGAGGATTGAACTCACAACCTCCAGTATTGAAGTCCAATGCCATATCCCCTAGGTCACGGGCCATCCCTACGGTGAGGATTGAACACCCAGCCTCCGTTATTGATGTCCAATGCCATATCCCATAGGCCATCCATCCTTGGTGGTGATGGTGGTGATGGTGGTGATGGGGGTGGGGAGGTGACATTGCCAATGATATATGTAAGAGACGAGAGTTTGGTTTCAAGTCTCATCCGAAAGGCCAGTAGGATGGGAACTATGAATGCATTTTTAAATGCCTGAGACGGTGATTGAATCCACAGCCTACGGTACTGAAGTCCAATGTTCTACCACTAGGCTACCAACCAATCCAGTAATGCAGAAACCTGCTACCACATACATGTACAGGTGGGGTTACACACTGTTTTATCACATGTGGCTGTGACTTGAGCAATATGGGGCTTATTGCATTTCTGATCAATCTAGCTCCTCATTAAACAGCACATTCCTGTAGCCTGATAATGATCTATAATAGATCATTATCAGGCTACAGGAGTGTGCTATTGCTTGTCTGAAGCACGACAGATGCTTCATTGATGGAATGGCGAACAGTGCAGATCCTGATCAGCCTGTGCGGATGCACAGGCTGATCTGGATCTACACTGGTCGCAAAACCAATAAGCCCCCTTTCTCCAGTCACAGCTACATATAATCTCAGTGTAATTCCCTTTATCTATGCCTGACACATACATTAAATTTACAACCAAACGGTTAGATAAGGTTGGCATCCTATTTCTGGCATTTTCAAAACCAAATAGACAGACAGATACAGTATAGCCTAAGGGAACATAATTTTTAACTAACCATATGAATGAGTCACAGTATACACATACCTTGTCTTATCTACGGGAGCCACCTTTGATGATGTAAGAATAACTTATTTTACACAAAATCTGAAAATTATTCAAGATTTATCATGAAATATGTTGCCAGTCAAGAATCATTGGTGTTATTGGGTTTGCGACCACCGTATCCCCAGGTCAGTCTGCGAATCAGCACAGTCGGACTGATTGATGGAATAAAGTTTGAAATTTGTTCAATACAAATGCGACATTGGTTGTTAAAGGTACATGCCCACTCAGTAGGCACAAATGTTCTTTACATCAGAGACACCATCTGAGAAATTTCTGGCAAAATAAACATTAATTCACCATTACCCCACGTATTGATTGGCATTAGTATACGTTTTATATCAGACGTACATTTGCACACTCGGTCACTGATAACAGCGGCGATAACCATGTTTCCTTAAAATGTTAACGGGCATTACTATATATTCTCTGTATACATCTATATATTTATGTGCAATGATCATACATTATAATCTGTCGAAAATACTATTTTTTCAGGTGTCGCATTTAATTAGTATAAAGTTAAACAAGAGGGCCATGATGGCCCTAATTCGCTCACCTGACTCCATGAACACCAGACGAGAATGTGACATTGAGTTCAGGTGTTTTAAAAAAATTGTGCTATTTTTAGATGGCGGTCATCTTGGATTAAGCGATGACTCTCATTTTACCAAATCTGAAAATGTTTCACCCAAGGATCTGAACTTCCTATGAAGTTTGGCCAGCATTGGCCATATGGTTCCTGAGAAAAAGACATTCAAAATCTCGAATAAATGGACCTTTTGGTGGCCATCATGGATGACGTAATCATCCGATTCCGACAAATATTGCAATCGCCTCATCTATACCTTCAATTTGATATATGACATGAGCATATTCGGTCAAAAATAAAATTTGATCCCAATTTGACCCCACGGGCCACGCCCATTTTTGACCCCGGGGTCACCATTTTAACAACTTTGAAAGAGCATTGTACATTGATCATTCCTACCAAGTTTCGTCGAAATCCGGCTAGCGGTTCATGAGAAGAATATTTTTTAAGAATTTATGCTATTTTTAAACGGCGGCCATCTTGGATTAGCGATGACCTCCATTTTAACAAATCTGAAAAGGCTTCACCCATGGACCATAACTTTTAAGTTTGGCTACCATGGGCCAAGCGGTTCATGTGAAGAAGAATTTTGAAATCTCTAATAAAAGAACGACCTTTTGACACATTCGGCGGCCATCTTGGATGACATAACAATCCGATTTCGACAACAAATGTACCAGAGTGATCGCCTCATTGATACCTTCAATTTTATATATAAAATGACCATATTTGGTAAAATTTGACCCCAATTTGACCCCACAGGCCACGCCCATTTTTGACCCCGGGGTCACCATTTTAACAACTTTGAAAG
Source organism: Conchocele bisecta (assembly GCA_029237695.1). Classification (NCBI taxonomy): domain Eukaryota; kingdom Metazoa; phylum Mollusca; class Bivalvia; order Lucinida; family Thyasiridae; genus Conchocele; species Conchocele bisecta. The sequence continues at coordinate 20,352,348 of CM055273.1, read as the reverse complement.
AGCATTGTACATCGATCATTCCTACCAAGTTTCGTCAAAATCCGGCTAGCGGTTCATGAGAAGAAGATTTTTTAAGAATTTATGTTATTTTTAGACGGCGGCCATGTTGGATTAGCGATGACCTCCATTTTAACAAATCTGAAAAGGCTTCACCCATGGATCATAACTTTTAAGTTTGGCTACCATGGGCCAAGCGGTTCATGTGAAGAAGAATTTTGAAATCTCTAATAAAAGAACGACCTTTTGACCTTTCGGCGGCCATTTTGGATGACATAACCATCCGAGTGATCGCCTCATTGATAAAATTTGACCCCAATTTGACCCCACGGGCCACACCCATTTTTGACCACGGGGTCACCATTTTAACAACTTTGAAAGAGCATTGTACATCGATCATTCCTACCAAGTTTTGTCGAAATCCGGTTGGCGGTTCTTGAGAAGAAGATTTTTGAAGAATTTGTGCTATTTTTAGACGGTGGCCATCTTGGATTACGTAATGACGTCATTTTAACAATTTTGTAATCCCCTTACCTAAGGACCATGACCATGAAGTTTGGTGACTATAGGCCCAATGGTTACCGAGGAGAAGACGTTTGAAAATGTTCACGGACGACGACGACGGACGACGGACACATTGCGGTAACAATAGCTCACATGAGCTTCGCTCAGGTGAGCTAAAAATAGCGTGCCTCATCTGCATATGAAAATATCCCGATACCACCGCGCGTCACTATCAGTAAAATCCATACAGTGAAATCGCGATGGCTCGAAATGCGATGGCTCGAAATGCGATGGCTCGTAATGTCGGGCTCGCTCGAAATGGCGTCGCGGTCCCGATAATTTTCCCTATATGTTTAATGTATTTTACATGTGATGGTTCGAAATGCAACTCCTCGAAAAATGCAATCGCTCGAAACAAATGTCAAGTCCCGCGGACACATTTCTCGCTATTTTGCTATACGATGACTCGAAATTGATGTCAATGTTTGTGTTTGGCTAATTTTCACACCTCCGCGTCCGACTTATTACAATCAAAGGGCGAGCCGCGCTCAACCTGTATGTGAAATGTTATTTCTTTTCAAGTGCAGTTAATTGCCTAAAGTGGTGCAATTTGTTCGTTATCGTTGTTGATGGCGAGCATTTTGTGAATTCTATATTAGATTATATGGAAACTTTCAACATAATTTGTGGAAACTCTATTTATTGTATGCTTGTACATTATTTGTGAAATAAAAGTTATTGTATTCTTAATTTGTTGTTGTAGCTCAACGGCATACGGCGATTTATTAAATATTCTGGGTTTCGTCCACTCGGAGTATTTAATAGAGTCTGTCGTAAGTCGTTGGTCGTTTTTCGTTTCAACTCCCGTGTTATTCGTAACAAAATGTGTGGTCCCGTGGCATTTCGAGCCAGCGCAATTTCACTGTATTACTAAATGATTATATCTGTATAGCGGCACTTGTAATTTTTAGAACTGGTGAAATATAGTGACACAACATTATACTTAATTAATTCCTATAAAAAACATTTTGTGCCTACTGAGTGGGCATGTACCTTTAATGAGGAAAAAATAGGAACATATGAGATGATAATTTGATTACTTCTCCCTAATTTCTCCTCCCTAAAATTTCGGCCTAGCTTGGACCCTGGTCTCATCAGGGCCTACCAAGTTCAGTAAAGATAGACAAATATTCCTCAAGCATTTACTAACATTTCTGAATGAGATATCTCCAGGGTATCCCATTAGCCATGAAGACATCTAGGGTAACATCCTGTGGTGTATATATATTCATGTATATCAATGGGGCATCCAATATCCCAGTAACATTTCAACATGCTCCATATAAGCTGCGTATTTGCTTAAATACCCAATTAAAATTGCCAAAAACCCAATTGAAATCAGAAGTAGCAAGTATCAAAAAGCAATACAAATTTTAGGGTACGTTTATCATGCTGCAGAAAACAATAAACAGACCACAAATATAGCATATTTTTCTTATTTTCCATGAAAACACATCTTGGTATTTCATTAGAATTGTCTCCAAGGAGACAATTCTAATGAAATGCCAAGATATGTTTTCATTTCGAAACAAACTATTCAATAATTGCTGTCTGTTAATGTGTAAACAGTAGTGTGATTTTATTTTACCCAATTAAAAATCTGAAATACCCAATTGCTTCAGAAATGATAGAGTGACAGTACTCAATTAATAATTCCTTATCTGGAGCCCTGATCCAAGTCAGTAGTAGTCAACCATGGCATGGTATGTAACAAAGGACTGTTCCATTGGTGTAGCTAGGTCCAGTACAAGGAGTATGAAATTTGGATTGGGGTGTATTATCCCATTACAGACGGCATACTATTATAGTAGTATGAACATTTTGAGAGAAAAAATCCCTATTTTCTTTATTTCCTTTCGACAGTACTGTCATTTCAGCTAATTCTGCGCATCGGCTAATGCGTAATTCACGTCAAAATTTAGCCTTGCGTACGTCATAATAAAATATGTGGATTTTGGAATGAACAAGCTGATTAATTGCTACAATTTGGCACAATTTTATCACATTCCGATAGTTTGGTAAAAAGTTATTCAGAATGTAGTAACGAGATGGCCGCGGCCGGCATGTCGAGCCCGCCGAGGCATTTGATGGTCTCAGAGGGTATTTATTTGAAGTTTGATGCCCAATAAGCATACAAAGTTTCAAGCAAATCTGACTTACGGTTACAGAGATAGTAGGTATGTGAAAACTTTAACGCAAATTTTGACAGAAACTTTAACGCAAACTTCTAAGTGCACAGGGGCGCATGAGTGGGACAATGAATGAATATATGGATGATGACTAATAAGCATATGAAGTTTCAAGTCAATGTGACTTAGGACTGCAGAGATATAAGGTATTTAAAAACTTTAACGCAGATTTCGGAACGCAAACTTCTAAGTCATTTGACCTTGACCTTGGGCACAGGGTCCGCATGAGTGGGATACAGCATGAATACATGGATCATGACTAATAAGCAAATGAAGTTTCAAGTCAATGTGACTTAGGATTGCAGAGATATAAGGTATTTAAAAACTTTAACGCAGATTTCGGAACGCAAACTTCTAAGTCATTTGACCTTGACCTCGGGCTCAGGGGCCGCATGAGTGGGATACAGCATGAATATATGGATCATGACTAATAAGCAAATGAAGTTTCAAGTCAATGTGACTTAGGACTGCAGAGATATAAGGTATTTAAAAACTTTAACACAGATTTCGGAACGCAAACTTCTAAGTCATTTGACCTTGACCTTGGGCACAGGGGCCGCATGAGTGGGATACAGCATGAATATATGGATCATGACTAATAAGCATATGAAGTTTCAAGTCAATGTTACTTAGGACTGCAGAGATATAAGGTATTTAAAAACTTTAACGCAGATTTCGGAACGCAAACTTCTAAGTCATTTGACCTTGACCTTGGACAAAGGTGCCGCATGAGTGGGATACAGCATGAATATATGGATCATAACTAATAAGCAATGAAGTTTCAAGTCAATGTGACTTAGGACTGCAGAGATATAAGGCATTCAAAAACTTTAACACAGATTTCGGACGGATGGACGGACGGACGGGACGCACGCACGGACACCCGGACGTCATTGTGATCACTATGCCTCGCTTTCCGCAAGCGGGCTGATGGAATAGCTGTCTTATTTACTAAATTAAATGTTCAATTAATAAACTAACCTGTCATGAGAACACTGGATAGTTCTGCTACAAGTTTAATACCAATTTTGCTATGCTGATCCAGTATGCTGTTCGCCATGTTTACACTACCAGATGTGCAGCATTAGCAGAAAAAAATGTGACGTTGCAAACACGCATGTGATGTCATACATTGCACAATTTAAGTCACTTACTGACATCAGATCATTCTGACATTTTACCAGCAGACTTATTTTAACTTTGTTGAATATTCAGGGAATTTTGACTGAATATGGGAATGTTAATGACATTTAAATTTCTTTGGAATGCCTTAGGTGCGCAGAATTAGCCTACGCCATTGTATATGTTGTTACCACTCATTTGAACCGTCTCGATGAGACGGTTCAAACGAGTGGTAACAACATATACCTTTGTAAGGTTGTCCGGTTAGCGCAATCGGTAACGAGCGCGCTTCTCACCAATGCGGCCCCAGGTTCGATCCTCGACCGGGGTAGTATGTGAGGTGGTATGTTGGTTGCCAGATCGGACAAGTGGGTTTCCTCCGGGTTCTCTGGTTTCCTCCCACATTAATGACCGCCCTTACGCCTTCATCTGTGCCAACGAAAGCATTTGTATAAGTGCTCTCGAGCTTGTTTGTAATCGTTGTGAAATAAAAACTAGAAAATGTGTTCATAGCACACGGATGCCCCACATATCGCTTTGATAATAAATGAGGCCAAATTCCAAGTCAAATTTTTTTTTTAACCAAGCGTTAAAGTTTTGTGACGGACGGACGGGACGGACGGACAAGGGTAACACTAAATGCCCCCTCCACTATCGGGGAGGGGCATAAAAACATATACCTTTATTGAGAAATAAACAAAATAATGAGATGTTTTCAACAAAAATTATCGTATCCTTAGGCTGAATTGGGTTATATAAGGTATGTAAGTGGCTGTGACTGGAGAAATGTAGATCCAGATCAGCCTGTACAGTCTGATCAGGATCTGCACTGTCCGCCATTCCATCAATGAAACATCCGTCATGCTTCTAACAAGCAATATACCGGTAGATCGTTATCAGGCTACATAACAGGAAAGAGCTATTTGTCAGGAGTTACACTGGTCACACATCCCATAAGCCCCAATTCTCCAGTGACAATCACATCAAATAACTCCATGCCTATCAAATTCGACAATGCACAAGAACAAGGTTACAAGGTTACACCACATTTTCAGACATTACATTCTGAGAGAATATCAGGTTGTTGATTTTTTAATATTTATCCTTGAAAGTACCACCATTTTTGGTGTATTAAATGATGGGTAATACATGTACTTTTCATAACTAGGTTTTCATGCAGAAAAATGGTGATTCAATGCACAAATACAACATGACAAAAATCATAGCTCCAGATAAGCTGCGTATTTGCGTAAATATCCAATTGAAATTTCCAAAAACCCAATTGAAATCAGAAGTAGCGAATATCAAAAAGCATTGAAAAATTTGTGGTATCTTTATCCAGAGCTGCCAACCCCATGTCGGTCACAGGAGGAACATGGAGAGAAAAGGGGGTTATTTTCCGGAACACCACATATGTTTTCCGGAACACAAATCAGTACTCACGTATATGCATAAATTAACTTTTTTAGAGCCTTGGCCCTCGTTTCGGCCTCCAGGACCAACCGAAAAATCACAATTACACTGCTTGCAAGACGCAAATTCATCACCGCGCTTCGACAGGACCAAATTGGGCCATGTCTCGCTGTAATCATTGATGAACAGATGTGTTCTCCTAACTTCTTTCGATAAAAAATACCCAAATTCGTTGGCTGCACGCTTTGGAGCAGACATTTTATGAATTTACGTGATGAATAAATCAATATCGCTGAGCGCTTGAAACTACTATTACTACACAACAAGAATCGAAATGGTAAGCGCCTCGGCAAGTATGATTACGGGTAAATAAAAAAATAGGATTTATTGGCAGAATTGTGAAACGAAATTATTATTTCCAGATATTCCCGCGCTGATTTTTTTAAAAATCGTACTTTTTAATTGTTATCCGTACTTCCGTATTTCTAACGTATTTTCCGGAACAAATACGGAAAAATCGTAACAGTTGGCAGCTCTGTTTATCATGCTTCAGAAAACAACAAACAGACCAGAAATATAGCACATTTTCTTATTTTTCCATGAAAACACATCTTGGTATTTCATTAGAATCGTCTCCAAGGAGACAATTCTAATGAAATACCAAGCTGTGTTTTTTCATTTAGAAGCAAACTATTCAATAAGTGCGGTCTGCTGATGTGTAAACAGTAGTGTGATTCTATTTTACACACATAAAATTGTGAAATACCGAAATTGCTTCAGAAATGATGGAGTGATAATACTCAATTCCTTATCTGGAGCCCTGACATATTATAGCAATTACTAGAGTTTCTGTTGTATATCTGTAATTACAATGTATAATGATGTACAACATTTGTGTGGCCAGTTATATTACCAGCCCCATGTTTCGCTTGTGCACAGCTGGTTTTCACCCAGCTTAGACAGTTTTTCTATTGCGAATCTAGGGTAGGGTCAGATCACAGGTGGAAGGCTCGGACCTATGACACCAAAAAAATCCCATTGCCCCACCCACTTGGTCTCATACAGTACCATATAGAAGTTGGTACTGTACGAGACCAAGTGGGTGGGGTAATGGGATTTTTTTAATAGCCATTTTTTTGGTGTCATAGGTCCGAGTCTTCCACCTGTGGGTCAGATCATGATCATCTACACTGGTTAGAAGATGAAGGTCAGCTAAATGTATTTCAAGCGCCATTTTGGTAACAAAAGATTTCAAATAATATCTATATTTCTCAGCATTTGTACATGTATATGCCAGCGCTCCAGATAAGGAATTAGTAATTGAGTATTGTCACTCCATCATTTCTGAAGCAATTGGGTATATCAAAATTTTAATTGGGTAAAATAAAATCACACCACTGTTTACACATCAACAGACAGCAGTTATTGAATACTTTCCATGAAATGAAAACATGTCTTGGCGACAATTCTAATGAAATACCAAGATGTGTTTTCATGGAAAATAGGAAAAATAGGAAACAATTGTGGTCGGTTTATTGTTTTCTGCAGCATGGTAAAGCTACCACAAATGTTTTATTGCTTTTTGATACTCGCTACTTCTGATTTCAATTGGGTTTTTGGCAATTTTAATTGGGTATTTAAGCAAATACGCAGCTTATCTGGAGCTCTGATATGTTGTGACCACCATTTGAACTGTCTTCTCAAACCGACTCGCACATTATTCTTTTTGTTGAGAAATAAGAACAAGAGGGCCATGATGGCCCTAATTCGCTCACCTGACTCCATGAACACCAGAGGAGAATGTGACATTGAGTTCATGTGTTTTAAAAAAATTGTGCTATTTTTAGATGGCGGTCATCTTGGATTAAGCGATGACTCATTTTACCAAATCTGAAAATGCTTCACCCAAGGATCTTAACTTCCTATGAAGTTTGGCCAGCATCGGCCATGTGGTTCCTGAGAAAAAGACGTTCAAAATCTTGAATAAATGGACCTTTTGGTGGCCATCATGGATGACATAATCATCCGATTCCGACAAATATTGCACCAGAGCAATCGCCTCATCGATACCTTCAATTTGATATATGGCATGAGCATATTCGGTCAAAATAAAATTTGACCCCAATTTGACCCCACGGGCCATGCCCATTTTTGACCCCGGGTCACCATTTTCACAACTTTGAAAGAGCAATGTAAATCGATCATTCCTACCAAGTTTAGTCGAAATCCGGCTAGCGGTTCATGAGAAGAAGATTTTTTAAGAATTTATGCTATTTTTAGACGGCGGCCATCTTGGATTAGCGATGACCTCCATTTTAACAAATCTGAAAAGGCTTCACCCATGGACCATAACTTTTAAGTTTGGCTACCATGGGCCAAGCGGTTCATGTGAAGAAGAATTTTGAAATCTCTAATAAAAGAACCTTTTGACATTTCGGCGGCCATCTTGGCTGACATAACAATCCGATTTCGACAAAAAATGTACCAGAGTGATCGCCTCATTGATACCTTGGATTTGATATATAACATGACCATATGCGGTCAAAAATAAAATTTGACCCCATGGGCCACGCCCATTTTTGACCCCGGGGTCACCATTTTAACAACTTTGAAAGAGCATTGTACATGGATCATTCCTACCAAGTTTCGTCGAAATCCGGCTAGCGGTTCATGAGAAGATTTTTTAAGAATTTGTGCTATTTTTAGACGGTGGCCATCTTGGATTAGCGATGACCTCCATTTTAACAAATCTGAAATGGCTTCACCCATGGACCATAACTTTTTTTAAGTTTGGCTACCATGGGCCAAGCGGTTCATGTGAAGAAGAATTTTGAAATCTCTAATAAAAGAAGGACCTTTTGGCGGCCATCTTGGATGACATAACCATCCGATTTCGAAAAAAAATGCACCAAAGTGATCGCCTCATTGATACCTTCAATTTGATATATGACATGACCATATTCGGTCAAAAATAAAATTTGACCCCACGGGCCACGCCCATTTTTGACCCCGGGGTCACCATTTTAACAACTTTGAAAGAGCAATGTACATCGATCATTCCTACCGAGTTTTGTCGAAATCCGGTTGGCGGTTCTTGAGAAGAAGATTTTTGAAGAATTTGTGCTATTTTTAGACGGCGGCCATCTTGGATTACGTGATGACGTCATTTTAACAATTTTGTAATCCCCTACCTAAGGACCATGACCATGAAGTTGGGTGACTATAGGCCCAATTGTTACCGAGGAGAAGACGTTTGAAAATGTTCACGGACGACGACGGACACATTGCGGTAACAATAGCTCACATGAGCTTCGCTCAGGTGAGCTAAAAAGATGAAAGAAATTATTTCCCAAATTCCTATACTGTACATGTTTATTGGGTAAAAATTTAAAATGATTTATCTTCTTATTTCCATATCTTTCATATTAATCATTTGAAAACATCTTGTGGAAATAATTCAAATGGGGTCACCATACTTTCCTGAAAATCCAACTATCCCGTCAACACAGTGCGTATGTGCCGTGAAACACGGTGCCGTGAGAAATTTTTGATATCTTGTTAATACGACCTAATCACTGCGTATGAATATGGTCGTCATACTAGTCGATTCTTTATTTTTTTTTGAATTTTAAAGCTATTTGTAGTGTTGACGGGATAAACAGAATAGTAGGTTAGTACCGTGAATGGGAAAAAAATATCTGGCGCGGTACGGAAACCGGATGGGCTCGGCAAAGCCTCGCCCATCCCGTTTCCTCAGCCTTGCCAGATATTTTTCCCCATTCACGGTACTAACCTACTATTCTCTATATAGACTGGTAGTCATCAAAGAAATAGAATCTGGTACTACATACAGGTTTATTTTAGGTCTGGTTGCATGGTTGATTGTCAGTTGTGTATTTATGTACATGTATATCCTGGTTTATATATCTTTACATGAAAATCCCATTAACTGCAACACATGGCAAACATATTTTGCAGACAAGCAGACATACAAATATGTGTGAATCTAAGTAACATTCACCATGAAAAAAAGTGAAAGTGAAAGGGTTTACCATCCCAGCAACAGCTAAGGTCATATAGAGACGGACACATGAAGGATGGATTCATTAGTAAGATGTACCCACTCATTTTAGAAATTATTCACGGTAATAGATAGTCGGAATTATTTGTTAAACCAGATGGCCGCGGCCCGCATGTCGAGCCCGCCGAGGCATTTGATGGTCTCAGAGTATATTTATTTGAAGTTTGAATTAAGGTATGTAAAAGCTTTAACACAAATTTGAAAGTCATTTGACCTTGATCTTGGGCATGTGGGTCGCATGGGTGGAACACAGAATGAATATATGGATAATGACTAATAAGTGAAATAAAGTCAATGAGACTTAGGACTGCAGAGATATAAGGTATTTAAAAACTTTAACACAGATTACAGACGGACGGACTGACGCACGACCAGACAGACGTCATTGTGATCACTATGTCTCGCTTTCCGCAAGCTGGCTCAACAAAAATGTTTTCATCCAAAACACAACTTTATTATTTCCACATAATACCCGGAAGTATAGGACGCAAATTCTGGAAACAGCGTAATTCTTGCAAAAGCTGCTGCACCAAAGCTTATAGTTTCTCATGGTTAGCTGGTGTAATTGATAAACAAGACATCATTTATATTGAAAAGATACAACGCAGCTTTATTATTTCCACATAATACCCGAAAGTATAGGACACACAAATTCTGGAAACAGCGTAATTCAGATTATTCTCGAGAATGCTGAGGCACAGAATCACGACAGTTTATACCGGTAGGTTTCTCATGTTTGGCTCATGTAATTCAGCTCATAGATAGACATACAAAGGAAGATAAACACAACATCATTTATAGTGAAATGATACAATACGCTGATGCCACCAGTACTGTGCCCAATTGGATTTGAGAATTGTGTTTCTAGTCAGATTTTCCTGGACACACAGTCATTGAACAACCTATCAGGGCTCTAGATAAGCTGCGTATTTGCATAAATACCAATTAAAATTGCCAAAAACCCAATTGAAATCAGAAGTAGCGAGTATCAAAAAAGCAATACAAAATTTGTGGTACCTTTATCATGCTGCAGAAAACAATAAACAGACGCCAAATATAGCATATTTTTCTTATTTTCCATGAAAACACATCTTGGTATTTTATTAAAATTGTCTCCAAGGAGACAATTCTAATAAAATGCCAAGACATGTTTTAATTTTGAAGCATATTCAATAATTGCTGTCTGTTGATGTGTAAACGGTAGTGTGACTTTATTTCACCCAATTAAAATTTTGAAATACCCAATTGCTTCAGAAATGATGGAGTGACAATACTCAATTACTAATTCCTTATCTGGAGCCCTGCCTATGTTGGTGCTAGTGGTAGGCACAGTAGCCATTTTGGCTACTCAAATGACCATTTGGCTATTTAAATTTCAGAAATCATTTGAAATGTACTGTTTTACAAATACAAGTGTAAAATAGTCTTTTTTTCACGGTAATATTTCAGTTTTCTTAGCACCATACTACATGTAGAAAACAATGTAGACCCTGATCAGACCACATAGGGGTGCGGTGTGATCTGTGTCTACACTGTATGTATATGCCAAGTTGCAAACCTACATGTAGAAAACAGTGTAGACCCTGATCAGACCGCACACAAGGTGTGCGGTCTGATCTGTGTCTACACTGTTTTCATATATGCCATGTTGTAAACCTACATGTATAAAACGGTGTAGACCATGACCAGACCGCACATGTGTCTACACTGTTTTCATACGCTAAGTTGTACACCACTGGATACACTTGCAGGACTTGACTGAAGGGTTTAGCTTATCAGATCTCCCAACCGGGGAATCTGACACATTTTATTGTCTATGCAATCAAGTCAGGAGTACTTCCAGATAGCAATTTGGGAGCATGCTGGCAGGTGAATTATTTCATTGCAGGTGAATTATTTCATTGAATTCACAAGTCATTACCCCCAGTTTTTCATATGGTTACTCAGAGCTCCAGATAAGCTGCGTATTTGCTTAAATACCCAATTAAAATTGCCAAAAACCCAATTGAAATCAGAAGTAGCGAGTATCAAAAAGCAATTACAATTTTGTGGTACCTTTCGGAATACACCTTTACGGTTATGAAATTTATTAAAATATTTTATTTTTGTTATTTCTCAATGAAACTACATGTATATACCGGTATTGTGACCACTCTTTGAACCGTCTCAAAAAGACGGTTCAAATAGTGTTCGCAACATATACTTCTGAACGCATAGAAGGAAATTATTTAGGATTTATTTTAGGAAAATAGCTTGAAAACTGTATACTACACTTACTTGCAACAATACTACAATACTACTTCTATACCACTGTAAGCCAACCACAAATGACAATGTGTGAAATAAACAGGAAGACGACAGCAGCTACAACCCCCTGTGCGAAAAATGGGCCTTACATCAGTTGCGAACAGTGTAGCCCCAGATCAGACTGCGCAAACGCGCAGTCTGATCAGGGGCTGCACTGTTCGCCATTCAGCCAATGATGCATGGGATCCAACATATCCGATCAAGATCAAACTGTACGAGAATCCAAATGGTCAGGTTCTACACTAGTATAAAACGTTAACAGTCTGGTTTGTCGGAGAATGTCGTATGTAAACATAACGGCACCATTAGACACCTGTTGGTTGCTACAGCAGCTAAAAAGTCTGTCATGTTTTTGGTATAATGATTTCTCCAGCCATGGCATATTCCAGCTCCAAATAAACCTTTCTGAGGGGTGTTTCAAAAGTGAATACATGTACATTTTCGTCATTATTTGTAACATGCATAATTGTCACGAGAAAAGGTGTTTGAATGCGTAAGTGACCAGTAGATCACCATAATATCCAGTAGTCATTCTGAATCACGGCAAAACTTGCGCCAGAGTTCTCACGCTACTATTTGTGTTTTTTTTCAGCACCGTAGCCACATTGAGGCGCGCACCGAGGCAACTGCCTCGGTGTTGCCTCGGTGATATTTTCATTATTATTATTAGTTATCATAAAAGCAAATCGCGATTTGACTATTCCTGACCATGGAACAGCGCTCCAGATAAGGTTCGTATTTGCTTAAATAACCAATTAAAATTGCCAAAAACCCAATAAAATCAGAAGTAGTGAGTATCAAAAAGCAATGAAAGATTTGTGGTATCTTTATCATACTGCAGAAAACAATAAACAGACCACAAATATAGCATATTTTTCTTATTTTTCCATGAAAACACAAGGAGACAATTCTAACGAAATGCCAAGACTTGTTTTCATTTCGAAACAAACTATTCAATACTTGCTGTCTGTTGATGTGTAAACAGTAGTGCGATTTTATTTTACCCAATTAAAATTTTGATATACCCAGTTGCTTCAGAAATGATAGAGTGACAATACTCAATTACTAATTCCTTATCTGGAGCACTGATGGAATGTTATGCCTCGGGGACAAGCCTCCGGTAGCACACTATATCATCAACAATTATTCTGCCATTCTCTATGGTTGCAAAATTTTCCCCACCCTTAGCAAACTCCCTCGATCCCATACCAATGTTGTTGCCTCGGTGTCTTTCTGTATAAATTGCTATATATAGGCGATTCCTTTAGTACTAACAAGTTTAACCATTTCCTGATAGGATAGACTACTTTTAAGCGAGAAATATGATGCCCATTTCATCATTAATATTGGAGTGTGGCCATTTTCGAATAGGTGCGAATTTGCTTAAGCGTGCAAGGTAGACCATGCGTCAACTGGTATTCAATGAGTAAGGTAACGAGCTGTGTCAACTGAATCGTCCCAAGTAATCATAACACGTGATAGACCGAGCTCCAGATAAGATGCGTATTGGTATATTTTGCACACTTATTGTAGCTGAATACACATTGATTATCAACAGTGTGGGTACAATATACTCACAGCAATGGAAAATATGCATTGATTTTCAAATTGAGTAGTGAAAATACTGTATTAAAGTTGAAAGTGTACTTACTGTCAGTTCCACGTTTTGCTGCAGACAAACTTTTGCTATTAAACATATTTAATTAAAAAAATATTTACATGTACCGGGTAAGTACTTTTTCATCAATAACAAAAAAGTCACCCTCCCCAAATTTTTTATTTGATAAAATTCCATCACATACTGATTTTATGGCCAAAAACGATTTTCCTATGGTTATTCAACATGGGGGCTAAAAATAGATGTTTAAAGATTTTTTTATTTGTGGATCGATTTTCAAAATGTTACTTTTGTTTTCTTAGTTACATCATTTCCAAGCTAGGTATCTAACCAGGTTTCGGAGTCAATTTCCAATTTTTTGTTGCTTTTTGACTCCTCCTCCAGCTCCTTTTCCCCCATGTTAAATTCCTATTGCAACGTCACATTAGTTTCTGCTAATGCTGCGAATCTGGTAGTGTAAACAAAATGGCGAACAGTATACTGGATCAGCATAGCAAAATTGGCATTAAACTTGAAGCAGAACTATCCAGTGACATCATGACAGTTTAGTTTCTTAGTTGAACAGTTAATTTAGTAACTAAGACAGCTATTCCATCAGCAGGGTCTGAATATTTTACACATTTTGACTATATTTGAAATAACTTTTTACTAAACTATCTGAATGTCATAAAATTGTGCCTCAGTGTAGCAATTAATCGGCAGCACAATTTACCCAAATCTTACCCCAATCTACCCAAATCTTCATTAAAAATAACATTTATGGTTATATTATATACTTTTTCTACAACATATCATTAATATATCGTATAATGAGCACATTTTGACCGAAAAAAGCAAGAATAAGGCACATATTTAAGCGATTAATATAGCATTATCATAAAGGGAGACTACTGTGATCGAGACTCATTAATTATGTCTCAGGGGCCCGTTTCATTAACTTCTTACGACTAAAATGTTCGTAAGCGCAAAATTATGATAGTCTGTAAATTTCACATTAACATTGTTTTCTTGTAAATAATTATTGGATTTACATTTATTGAGCATAGGCTGCATATGCAGCCTATGCTCAATAAATGTAAATCCATAAATCGAAATTTACAGATGATCTTAAATTTGCACTTACAAACATTTTAGTCGTAAGAAGTTTAGTGAAACGGGCCCCAGTTGTCTAACTTTAAGTTATCATCGATCTTGATTGCATATTGCACATACATGTATGTGGCTGTGACTGGATAGATGGGGTTTATGTGTTTTGCGACCAGTGTAGATCCAGATCAGCCTGTCCATCTGCATAGTCTGATCAGCGTCTTCAACATTTGTCGTTCCATAAATGAAACCCCAGTCATGCTTCGAACAAGCAATATAGGTTGTAGTCGAGAATTTCACCGACCCAATCAAGTTGGGTCGTGATAGCTGCTATTTGTTTAGTGGCATTTTATATTTTTCAATAAAACTGAATACATACAGCATCTAACTGTATAAACACTTGGATTGAACCCTAGTTTACATTTACAAACATACACCAGCATTATATTGTTGATTTCAATACAATTTTTTACCAAAACAGAATGTTTATTTTTCTTTATTTATTCATGAATTTTGTCAATAATTTTTTTTTTTTATTTCTATAAACAATAAAAGCTCAAAATATTTCACAACTACATGCATATTGAAATCTAATTAAAAAATATGCAAATTTGATACTTTATCACCGTTTTTGAAATTCCACAGGAAAATGCCACTTTACAAGAGTACGCCATCATGACTGTATATCAAGACAGTCATTAAGTCACGACTATATATATATAGGTTGTTACCGGGCTACAGAAGGGTTTTTATTTAATCAGAACCTACACTGGTCACAATTTCGATAAGCCTCATTTATCCAGTCACAACCACATATAATTATTAACGCAGTATTAGTTTTAAAATATTAGTAATTTATATATTTAAATTATATATTACTATATATATATATATAATTAGTTGCCGGAACAGTTTTCACACACTGTCTCCTTGGATGTCAACATTAGAGAGGTTCTACTGTTTTTCATTTGTATTTCAATTAACAATCATCATTCCCATTTAGCTATTAATAAGTGGATTATCTTCCTTGGCTTCCTTGCATAAGTTAATCGCGGTACTCTCCCTTTATTTCATTATGTACAAATATTTCCATTTTGCATCAAAACGTTAAAATCGGCCCTGGTATGAGCAAATTAATAACAGATATTATATAAGTACAGTCCAAGCATCGTAATTATGATGTGTATAGCTTTATTTATTAACAAATGTAGTAATTACTTGCAGATTTGGGTAGATTTATGTAGATTTGGGTAAATCATGCCACCCGCAATTAATCATCTTGTTTATTCCGAAATCCTCATATTTTATTATGACGTACGCAAGGCTAAATTTGACGTGAATTGTGCATTAGCCGATGCGCAGAATTAGCCGAAATGACAGTATGGTCGTGACGCCAGTTTTCGGGGTATTCACATATTTGGTAATTTATAAACATGTGTGCAGCCGCGATGTGATTTACATCAGGTGATTAAAATAAGCATGACTTGACCTACATTAAGTCCTTTAAAAATGCCAACCAATCCAGTGTTTGGACAACACTGGCAATTTTTGCCATTTAGGTCATTTTGTTAACGAACTTGCTGTGCTTTTCTGCGTCCGCCATTAATCTGCTCTTTCATATTGTTAAAATCATAAACAAGAGAAACGTTTCAAGTTTTCCTTCACTGTGCCTCATTCATCTGATCAACAGCCAATGAAAACTCGGGACGAATTAGCAAATTGATTAGCAAATGTATTGACACTTTCGGAACATACCCCTAAAACTCCAATCATAAGTCAATATTCAAGATGGATGACTCTTCTGTTGTTAAACGAGCTGACGCGAATTTTAATCTAACAACAATATTATTTTGAAAGAAATTGAAAGAAATGTTTATCATTTAATTGAACTGACAGTTTAGTTCATGTGTTATGTTTTATAAAAAAAATGCTAGTTGATGAACTTGTTAATACCCCGAAAACTAGACCCACCATCATACTAGAAAGAACTGTCCAAGGTCCCTCAACTGACACCAGCACATTAACAAAATATGCACGTCCTTCTACTATTTATAGCGTCATGTATTTAATAAGCATATGAATGACACTGATTAACTTGAATGTAGTAAAATTTGCCTAGTGTGCAGCCGTGATGTGCTTTACGCGAGGTGATTCAGGGCCATAACTACGTTGACCACCTCGTCTTGGATTTCGCCGATTTTCTTTTTAGGAAAAGAGAAAAAATAGCCTGTACTAGAATGTAGATGGTAGTAATTATAAATTTCAGATTCGCATAACTTGTGTATATAGTCAAAGAGTGAGAGATATAAACGGTGCGGCCAAAATTCAGCGAGGGAATGTACGACATACAATTTACCATTCTGTACACGGAGCACCGTCAAAAAGTCAGCGGCTAGATTAACGTGATCCGAGTGACAATTTACAACCACTATGAGCTCAATATTAGAAGCCTGAAAACACTGGAAACTGCATTTCAGGGCTTCTAGGTTTCAAAATTTGCACGACTTGACGTACTTGACTCGAGTCTCCCACCAAATTCAGTGTTTGGACTAAATATTGGTATTTTTTGTCATTTAGGTAATTTTGTTCACGAACCTACCGTGATTTTCTGCACCCGCCATTAATCTGCTTTTTAATATTGTTAAAATCATAAACAATAGAAAAGTTTAAAGTTTTCCTTCACTGTGCCTCTCATCTGCGAGATGATCAACAGCCAATGAAAACTCAGAATGACTTAGCAGATTTATTGACACTTTCGGAACATACCCCGAAAACACCAACCATAAGTCAAGATTCAAGATGGCCGACTCCTGTGTTGCTAAAGGCGCTAATGCGGATTTTAATTTAACAATCTTATTTTGAAGGCAAGAAACATTGAAAGAAATGTTTACCAATGGATTGAAATGACAAGTTATAGCACATTATAAAAAACGCTAGTTGATGGAACGTGTTAATACCCCGAAAACTAGACCCACCATCATATATAAAAGTGTTCTCATGCTTTACGAGTGTGATAGCAATAAGTAACAGATCTGAAGCTAGCCTCAGCATAAATACCATAACTTGGCATAAGCCCCATTTCTCGAGTCACAGCCGCAATTAAAGTATATATGTTGTAAATATATGTTGTTATCACTCATTTAAACCGTCTCGGTGAGACGATTCAAATGAGTGGTAACAACATATACTTTTATGGAGAAATAAACAAAATATTTTTTCACGGGGCACATCTATTGGATTCATTCTCGCGTATTGGCCAAAGAGAAAGGCTTCGTTGGAAACATTAAAGATACATGCCCACTCAGTAGGATCAAAATGTTCTTTATAGGAATTAAATAAGTGCATAATTGTGTCACTATTCCACCAGTTCTAACCAGATGGCCGCAGCCCGCCGAGGCATTTGATGGTAACTTTAACTCAGATTTCGGATGGATGGACGGACGGACGTCATTGTGATCACGGTCTCGCTTTCCGCAAGCGGGCTCGACAAAAATTGCGAATGCCCGCTATACAGATAAAATCATTTAGTAATATTTATTTTACTGATAGTGACGCGCGGTGATGTCATGCTATAACCATATGCAAATGAGGCATTGTATTTTTTTAATTATTTATACCGATTAAATGTCATCTGAAAAAATAATATTTTCGACAGATTATAAAGAATGATCATTGCACATCAAAAAATAAATACGGAGAATAAATAGTAATGTCCGTTAACATTTTAATGAAACACGGTTATCGCCCCTGAAATTGGTATGGAAATTTACTTCCGATATGAAATGTATAATAATGCCACTCAATACGTGGGGTTATGGTGAATGAATGTTTATTTTGCCAGAAAATGTCTCAGATGATGTCTCTGGTTTAAAAAACAGTTTGTGCCTACTGCGTGGGCATGTAGAAGATGGGTACGATATGAATGAGGTACGACTACGAGTACGATGTCAGTGTCAAGTCATGAGGTTTAAATCGAAGATACGTGACACGGTGTACAAACATACACGCATCTATAAATACGTTATCAAACTTCGAGTTCATGCGACGGGTCAAAGGGCAAATAAACAGTAAATTGATTTGAATCGTGATATAAGTGTCACACCTGTCCTCTTCCTGTCACCTGTTCCGCCTTTTTGCGCACGACACCAAACAAAGGATAAAGTGCACGGAGAGAAATTTATTCGAACACCCAGCAATGAATGTGTCTATCCCCACGACACTCAAGGTGGACTACCACCATTGATTTTTCCATTATTGGTTTGTTTTACTATATAACTTAACCGAATACCCCAAACATGGCCAGTCTCTCCTACTTTCAATATTCGTATGGATGATGTGGGACCTACTTCTAAGAGAGAAACATTCAACCTCGTCATATATGGTTTATACATTATACACAGATTTTTGTGTATGTGTCTTATATATATTCATCCACGGTAACTCTGTTTACAATACGTGACCATCAGGTTCATTGTTTTTTTTACAGGCTGCAAATATGCTGAAGACTGGTATTAAAACCACTCCGGCATGTTCTGCATATCGATAGTCTGCTCCGTCTGGCTAGACAAGCAAACTGATCATTGACTACACTGGTTTACATATTGATGATAGTCTGTTCAGTCGGGGTAGATAAGCATGGTGATCATAGACTACAATAGTCTACATATTTGTGATAGTCTGGTCAGGCGAGGTAGATAAGTATGGTGCTCAGGGACTACAGTGGTCCACATATTGGCGATATGGCGATCAGCCTGGATAAATAGGCATACTAATCAGGGTCTACACTGGCATAGTGGTGACAGTCTGCTCATTTGGGGCAGATATGCATACTGATAAGGGTCTACACTAGTCTAAAGCTTGGTGATAGTGTGATAATCAGTGTCTAAACGGGTCTACAGATTTGTGATAGTCTGCTCAGTTGGAGTAAAGCATGCTGGTCAGGGACTACAGTGGTCTATAAATTGGCAATAGTCTAATCAGCCTGTGTGTATAGGCATATTGATCAAAGTGTACACTGGTCTACCGATTGGCGATAGTGTGATCAACCTGGGTGGATAGGCATAATGAAAATGTTGTACACTGGTCTACAGATTGGCGATAGTGTGATCAGCTTGGGTAGATATATAAGTATAATAAACAGGAACTAGACTTGTCTACAGATCGGGAATGGTCTGATCAATGGGGCAAGATATATACGCTGACCAGGGACTACACTGGTCTCTATTTTGGTGATATACTGATCATTCAGGGCAGGGTAGATATGCATGCTTATAAGGGATTACACTGATCTACACATTGGCAGTGGGCGGATAGATACATATTGCTAGATAGCATATACACGCTGATCAGCATACAGGGAAATACACTGGCCAATATGTTCATGATAGTATTACTATCAGCCCGTATATATATATATATATATATATATATATATACATACTTACCAGAGAATACACTGTTGCATACTAAAGTATTATGTTTCATTTATAAATAGCACCCCGGGACAGCGTTTTCTTTGCATACCTGTATTCTTCCCTATATACGTATTATAAGGAACATCTGCATGCAGTTACCGGGAATTATCTCTATCTATCTGTTGATACTGCCACACCCCCTCGCGGAGATTATGGGCAGGCCTGCGCGTTAGAGCAGTTAGTAAAAAGGGAGAGTGCAAAAGTAAGAAAGTAGTGGAGTGGAATGTACAGGTGATAGTGTTATATAGGTTAAGAGATCGATTAGATCAAAGTGAGATTAAAAAGGGATAAAAACAGTGGTTCCAAATTAAGGGCTGCAGTGGAGTATGTTACCGATTCCCTTTTTAAACGAGTCAATGGATCATAACAATGTGATGCGGGAGTTTATTCCACTCCACAACAGCCAAGGGAAAGAATGAAAATGTGTATTAGTCTGCAGTGGCCTGTATCTGTCTATATGCGAGGGGCAAGACTGTCGAGTCGGTCTTATCGGGTGCTGGAGTTGTGGTGGCACTGGAACGGCAACAAGCTCACGGACAATCTTATAAAAAAGACATAATCGAGCATCCGCTCGCCTGTTTTCGAGAGTGCGCCATCCCAGTGCACACAGCACACAGCATTTGCGTATGTGGAGTAGTTATTTGTAGCCCACCTTGCTCCTCTATGCTGCACCATTTCCAGTTTATGGATGTAACATATGCAGCATTGTCATCAGCAAACAAGCGCACTTTGGAGGCAATGGTCTGGAGGCATGTCATTTATATATAATAAGAAGAGAATAGGACCGAGAACTGATCCTTGTGGTACGCCAGAAGTTACTGGGACTGAATCCGATGCAACGTTCTCAATTACTACCCTCTGGGACCTGCCTGTAAGCTTATTAAGAAATGCCTGGATCCACGCGAGGTTACTCCTTCTGACACCATACGAGTGTAGTTTATGTAGGAGTTTGGGGTGACTGACCTTGTCAAATTCTTTACTGAAGTCTAGTAGCACAAGGTCAGTCTGCTTACCTTCTTGTAGATTCCTGGCAAGGTCATTTACCAATGACACCAGCTGCGTCTCACATGATCTCTTGGACCTGAACCCATGTTGTAGGTCATACAATATATTATTATTGTCTAGATATGACATTAGATTAGTGGTAACAATATGTTCCATAAGCTTACAGCAAATACAAATAAGGGAGATCGGTCTGTAATTGGATGCCAAACATCTCTCACCTTTCTTGAATAAAGGACTAACATTTGCCTCGGACCAGTATTGGGGCACAATACCTGTGGAGAGAGATTCCTGGAATATAACGGTTAGTATAGGTGCTATTTCATCTCTGAGCTGCTGTATGATTAACGGCTTGATCTGATCTGGTCCGGCTGCCTTATGTGGGTTCAGACCCTTCAGTAGCTTGTGAATACCTTGTACAGATATTGTAATTTCAGGCATTGGGTTTAGAGGGCTGGAGCCTTGTTCTGGTAACTTATCTGATTGTTTGTGTGGTCTAGTATAGCTTGCTCACAAATTGGCTAAGCTTTAGTGGAGATTTGGGTGTAAATACTGAGTGGAACTGGTTGTTAAGTATATCCGCCTTGGTTTTAGATTCAGTAAATAGGACGCCATTGCGTTTGAGTGGGGCTATACCTTGATAGTCTTGTCTGGTGTTCATGGAGAAGAGTTTCTTGGTGGTGTATGTATTACTTACTTCGTCTGCATTTTGTTGCACTCCACGGATCTCCTCGAGATAGTCCTCTTCCGCTTTCTGCAGCTTACGTTTTATACTGTTCCGCATTTGAACGTGCTTATATATATAAGAGCTGTTCCTTTTTACCTGGCGTACTTGCTGCTTTGTACTGCTAGAAGAGACTATATATATATACATATATCTCGTTTCCTCATTTCCCGTATGATGGTTTGTGTGACCCATGGGAGCTTTGTCTTACCGGAAACATGTTTCTTTGGGGTAGCGGGTCAAAACGGCCCACTTACCAGGACGGCCCGGGTCAAAAAGGCCCAGTTTCAAAAGGTATACCAAAAAGGCCCAGTTTTAGGGGGGTCAGAACGGTCCACTTTATTTATGTGCTATATAACGGGGAGAATATACAATTTTGAAAGAACAAGATGGAAGAATATTTTGTTGATTGCGGGTATGGTTTCTTTCGTGCATTATTATTATGTGTTAAACATTGTTAGGTATTAACAAAATTAATACTTAACATGTAACTAATAATGGCGTGTAATTGCAAGTTCGTGTGAATCATGTGTGATTGATCAGCTAATTCACGGTAATTTTACCGCGTGTGCCGGTAACTTAATTGATCTGTTGTGGATTGGCTTCGGATTTGTGATACCACATCTTTAATCACGTCTACAAAAGAAGTTAATCAGACGATACCGCCAATTACTGAAAGCCAGTTGTCAAAATATGTTTGATGTATTTTCATTATGAAAGGTGATAATGTTATGATCCTATCACTATTATTCTTAAAAATTGACGGCGAATTTTATAAAATCATGTTCTAAAGTACGAAATCGCATGCCGCGTCTCATTTGTTAATGTTTACATGTGTATATATTCATTAAACAATAAAACAATAAAACAATACATTTTTGACCCGGGCCGTCCTGGTAAGTGGGCCTTTTTGACCCGGGCCGTCCTGGTCAGTGGGCCGTTCTGGTACTGGGCCGTTTTGGTTTTGGGCCGTTCTGACCCGGATTCTTTCTTTGGTATGTATTGGTCAATTCCGGATAAGATAGCTTTTTTGAAGTCGGTCCACAATTGGTCAACAGACTTACCTGTATGGGTTTGCATGAAGGTGTCCCTGAAGGTGTCCATGTGCTCTTTGAATGCATCCCACTCTGCTCGTTTATATAGCATTACCTGTATAGGCCCTGATTCACTGATCTGCGGTGTTATACTAACCTCAGTATACACAATATCATGGTCTGACAATCCTGGCAGAGTTTTAACTTTCTGGATTAGAGTAGGGTTGTTGGTTAAAAAACAAGTTAAGAGTGTTTTCATTTCGGGTGGGCTGGTTTACAACTTGGAAAAGATTCATAACAGTCAACATATTTGCAAAATCTGTATATAATTGGATGTACTGACAACCTTCCTTTATCCTAGGTGTATTGTCTTCCCAGATAAATTTGGGATAATTGAAGTCCCCTAGGACCCATATGCTGTGGTTGTCTTTCTGGACCATACTAAGAGACCTTTGTAGTTCAGCCGCACTATCTGTATCACATTCCTTGGGTTTATAATAGGCTGCAATGTGCAGTGTCTTAGCCCCAGCAATTTGGAGTTTCACCCATAGGACCTCACAATTAGTTTGGAATTGTGGTCCAATTACAGGACCGTAATGGACCTAAGCAGTGTCTCATTTCGGCACACACTATAACATTAGCCCCATCGCATCGACACATATCACAAATAACACTTATACAATTCGGCCTTTCTTGGAAAATCAATTCCAAACCTTAAATATAAGACAAATGAAAGCATCTGCAGCTTATAATCCTTCCTTTGATTCAGCGTTTTAATTTCTGAATGGTCAGCAGAATTCCTCAATGTAATGTTCCTCAATGTAATCTGTAATCTGTAATTTCTTTTCGCCCTTCCAAGAGCAACCTCTTGTCGAGTCGTAACGGTATATGTAGAAATCCACCACCCGCGAATATTTACATTATTTAGCTCCCTGTGACAAATTTGAGCTTCACCGCTAGACGACTGTATCACGAGTGGATGCTGATATTTTGTGAATCAATGTGTTATGTTTAATCATTTACTGCATTTTATACCCCAATTTTGGGTCAGCTATTAGCTGACAGTCTGGGATAAAGCAAACTAGAAAGCCCACAGTAAAGTAAATAGAAACTTCCGAAGGAACATCGCGCGCTTACAACTACTAATTAGGTATTCATGCGCCACTAGTCGTGTGCCTGTTCCTAATAAATGTGACCGTGCAGATATCATATAGAGGGGTATGACTAGATAACGAAAAGAGGCTCTTTAGAGGCTCTTTTCGGAAAAGAGCATAGGTTGTTCGAAAAGAGCCTGTTATTTTCTTATTATTGAATAAAATTTAAAAAAAAATTGTTTAAATATATATACTTGAGCAATAATAATAATAAAATAAATTGAAAACATAAAACAATATTGCCATTTTAAGTTTATTAGGCTATTTCCGTCATCTCAAACCTAAGGAAGCTCTTTCCGGTATCTAGTCACATACACGAAAAGAGCCTAGGTTGTTCGAAAAGAGCCTGTTATTTTCTTATTACTGATTTTTTTAAAAATTGTTTTAATTTAAATATATATCCTTGAGCAATAATGATAAAATAGATCGAACAATTAAAATAATATTGCCATTTTCATACTTCATAGGCTATTTCAGTCATCCCAAGCCTAAAGAAGCTCTTTCCGGTATCTAGTCACATACACGAAAATAGCCTAGGGTGTTCGAAAAAGAGCCCGCTTTTTTCTTATTATGTAATAAAATCTTCTTCTTTTTTTAATTTAATTATATACTCTTGAGCATATATACGAAAAGAGTCTCTTTCCGCGGAAAGCGCGTGAAATGTTCGGACTATAACATATTTTCTTTTCCCCTCCCACGACTACATGTGATAATAAACATTTTGTAATAATCTGTCTTAATATTGAATTACTTTCGGCACAAAAAGTAGCTCATGTATTTATATTTTATTTTTGCAAAAGACAATTTGTACCCCCAAAAAAGTACAATTTGTCTTTTTCAGAAATAAAATATCTTTCCTACATAGTGACGAAAAATTAATTTTATTTCTTATAATTGTATTGAGTAGAGAGCGGGAGGGAATAAAACAATATTTTATTGTTGGTCCAGAATGTAGCTGGTTTGAGAAAGTATGACAAATATAGTACTGAAATGAACACAGAATATTTATTTAAAAACAATTTATGGGAAGCATGTTTACATGAATATGACGAGATTCAATAACACATAATTTGGTCGAAAATTATTTACTATATGTTTCGTAAATGAAGTCGAAATTTGGCGAAAAATGCAGAGCACATGTGAAATTCAATTCCGCATATGCTCTGTAATTTCCGTCAACTTTCGACGTCATATACGGAACATATCACGATTGTATGTACACATTGTAAATGCTGAAAGGACCAGGCTCTAAGCAAATCAGCCAATTGCATGTCCGTATTTGGCCGATAAAGATTTACAAACATAACTATATTTTCGTAAATGAAGTCGATTTATTTTTTTATTCTGTGATAAGAAAATAACAGGCTCTTTTCGAATAACCTAGGCTCTTTTCTGAAAAGAGCCTCTTTTCGGTATCTAGTCATACAGAGAAGCCGGAAGTGAAAATAATGGAGGAAAAGGACCCAAATTGCAACCCACTTCAACCGCTATTAGAAGGGGTATGCCGCTTTTAGATAAGACTATATCGATTTTTAGATACTCTTTAAACTAGAATAATTATAGACCATATTAAGGAAATATAGAAAAATGTATTTTATAGCTGACCCGATAACTGTTTTATCTGTTGCCAAGTACAAAAAGTGGGTGGGGAGAATTTGTTGTTGTTGTGTTTCTTAGCTGTCTGTACGGAGAGCTCCGAGCGCATATCTCTAATGACAGCATACGAGTTATGATGCGCCCCTGTTTGATGACTTGCATTTTAGGTTATTCTCATTTTTATACATGTTAGATGTGAATGATAAAACTTAGTCAAGATAGTCCCGACTCCGATACTTGCAGCCTGTAACTCTGTGACCTTCCCTTACCGTATGTACCAGAGTTAAAGTTCTTCCCATAGCATTCCTCTGCAGAGTAGCGAATCAGATCTGATTCACACTTCAAATGTTAATTATGAGAAATTTTGTGTATTTTTTATATGAAGTAAATGTCTGTATTATGAAACTACCATATTACATTAATTATTTCATAAATTTACCAATGCACAAGACCTACTAAGTAAATTTAAGCTAAAATCTACTAGAGACCCAATAAGTACCAGCCAAAACTCAAGTAGACACAATTTTATTCCCTGGATATTATGCAAGGATAAAAACTACTTCAGAAGTATTAGTTTATATCAGTCAGGGCTGTACAAATTGATTTTTTAACCACTTGTCCCGGACAAGTGACTTGCCCTGACTTGTCCTGGAAAATATAATTTTCAGGGCAAGTAATTTTGAAAAAGTGACTTGTCCTCGTAAGATTTCTTATACAAAACTGTCCCAAAACAAAAACTATTATCATAGTTGTTAAACATAATACAATTGAGCACTTGGCACATATACATATTATATTAAATATCTATAATAATAAACATCGTAAAATAATGAGAATTGTCTCGCGTTTTCGCGATCTCGCCTTCCGCTTTTGAAAAAATTCGGATTAGTTTTGCTCGTGCATGTGCGGCGTGTTTGCAAAACGCGAGATTGAATATGATAGAATTTTCGAGCTTTCGAGACGAAAACGCAAGGTTGCCACATGTCCCTAATAGGACACGTAAACGTTTTCTTCGGAGACGATTCTCATGTGCTGCAAAAACATGTTAACGTTTTTATTAAGAAATAGAACAAATGTGGAAAACATCTACATGTATATTTCTTGACAACAAAAACATAATTTGAAATTATACTCGTTTATTGAGCCAAAATTTTTTATTTTGATACGTGTTATTGGTTAGGCTACTGCATCGCATCGTCGACCTATACACAAGATCGTGAAAACGCGAGACCAAATCGCAAGGCGAAAACGTGAGATTCTATGGTATTCATTCTCGCCTTTTCGCCTGGCTATCTCGCGTTTTCGAGACCGCGATGTCGCGTTTTCGCCTCGGCCTTTTCACGATGTCGTATTTTGGAAATACGTTTGTTCATGTCGTTATGCAGGTCCGTAGCCTGGGGGGGTGGGGAGTCGGATACAGAAATAATTGCAGGGGGGGTTCTGTAATTACAATTCGGCATAGCCGACCTCCGCGAGCGCGAAATCTCATTCTCGCCTTTTCGCCTGGCTATCTCGCGTTTTCGAGACCGCGATGTCGCGTTTTCGCCTCGGCCTTTTCACGATGTCGTATTTTGGAAATACGTTTGTTCATGTCGTTATGCAGGCCCGTAGCCTGGGGGGGTGGGGAGTCGGATACAAAATAATTGCAGGGGGGGTTCTGTAATTACAATTCGCATAGCCTACCTCCGCGAGCGCGAAATCGTAAAGTCGGGGGGGGGGTGGGGTCTGTGGGTCCAGGAAATTTTTAAATGCCAGATCGCCGCAGATGCGATTTCCTGACACCTAAGCCACGAAAAAAGTCATTTTGTTTTGCCGGGGGGGGGATCCAGACCCCCCTGTATCCCCCCCCACCCCCGCTAGCCTCAAGGTCCACTTTTACAGAAGAAAAAAAAATCGGGTATAGAAGGTCACAGTTAGAAGCTCAGCCGTTGCGGAGAATGCAGGAAATTGCGTTTCAGACCACCTATATTTAAAATGTTCATGGGGGGCATGCCCCCGGACCCCCTAGATACCAAACGACCCCACCCCCCTTCAAACAGGTCTGGCTACAGGCCTGTAACAATTTAAAAAATGATGGGGTCACACATGGTATTTTGAAGAAAAACACTGCTTCAAACTATTAATTAACTATCACCAATTAAAGTAATTAATAGTTTGAAATAGTGTTTTGCTGAGCCCGACAATGGACTTGCAATAATTAATTCATGTAAATTTTCAGCATGTTGTGATTGTTAAAAAAACATGGAAATAAACATTAAAACATGATCATGATGTATTTGTAGTTCTTTATCATTCCATCGGCTCCCAGACAATACGCGCATTTCAAACGGCTTTTCTGATTGGCGGACCAAAATAGTTCGCTTTATACTTGTATCACTTGTGTAAATATACCATCCAATGAAAACCGTCAATAGATGTATAGCTAAGCGCTGTTGCTATGCGAATTTTACATTTCCGGAACATTTCACGAGCGCCCCTAACACAGTTCATCCTTTTTTTTTTTCGCAACCCGCGAACTCGGACCGAATATTTAATGCGCCCGTTGGCCCATCGGTAATTCTTTTCTTGCGCCATTGACGATTTTTCCGGCCAATGGCGCGACCCCGCGTCCTTGGCAGAACACTGCATTACATGTACTTACGTACGTACGTAGAATGCAATTCGAACTAGCATGCTTGATATGCATGTACGTACGTATAACGCAAATCCAACACGCATGCTGTCTTGTCTACACATGCATGGGCAAATCGTATTTCCAAAAGCGGAAGGCGAGATCGAGATCGCAAAAACGCGAGATTGTAACATAAAAAGAAATATGGCCGTACCCACCCATCCCCAATTAGCACATTTGCGACATATCATTCGGTAATCCAGTTTCACGTGCAAAGTGTGACTGACCTTTAGAATTTGGTGGAAACAAACATACCAAAACCACGCTATGTAGTCGCTCACGTCATCGCATCGCCGATGAATTGATAATTACGCATTAGCTTGTGCATTTTCACATTTGTTTGATTTCTTGATAAAACCATGATTTGGCAGCACATGAGAATCGTTTCCTAAGACGATTCTCAAATGTTGTCAAAATATGTTTTTGTAAAGAAATATCAATGTATTCAGGGTTTCTTTTCACATTTGTCCGATGTCTTAATAAAACATGTTTTAGCAACACATGAGAATTGTCTCCTTAGACGAATTCTAATATTTTGTAAAAAGAATTGTCACATTTGTTTCATTTCTTAGACCGTACAAACAATTGACAAATTCAGAAATCCACAACTTCATTTGTGTTTCTAGAGTCGGGTTTCATATGGTGGCAAGAAAATACGATCGATTACACACCGTGAAAACCTTGTTGGAACGTAAATGTCAATTGTCACGTAGGCCATTTCAGTTTACCGCGCGTTACGTCAGCTGTTATTCTAAGTACGTATGGTCGCTCGTTATGAGCATTTCTTTCCTTCGTTTATAGGGTATGGGTTGTGGCCTAGGGCTTAGAACACCGACTTCCAATCTGGAGGTCGTGGGTTCAAACATCGCCTTGTGAATCAAACATACCTTCATAGTATGTCCATCCCATTCAATTTCACTTTTTCCTTCGTTTATATGCCGCGTAGAAACGATAATTTAAATTAAGAATCTTAAATTCCATTTCCACCCTGTGAAGGAACATGCATTTATTTCTCTAAAGTTAGGTGTCTTGGCCTGTCGACGCAGTGAGACAAAAACGTTAACATACATAAAATAAATAAATAACCATCGATCGCCGCATAATATTTTCACTAATTCGCTAATTACTTTCAAATTCGATTAAATTAATATAATCAGGGTCGCTGTGGATTGCTATGTCACTTTCTTGCGATACACCGGTACTGTGTAACACAGTAGCTGCGAATCGCCAAGACGCCCGCGGCGTTATCGATCGATAAAGTGGTCAGTTTTGGGATTAAGTTTATGGCAGTCCGGTTCCAAAAAACGGGGCTTGTGGCGGGATGTTCTAACAGAAAATAGTGACTTGCCCGGGACTAAATTCCAGCCCGAGATTAAAACCGACTTGTCCCGGGCGTCGGGCGTTCCAATTTGTACAGCCCTGTCAGTTTCCTAATTCTAACACAGATTTCAATTGAAAGATGTTTTAAAAGGTCATAATTACTATCTAAAGTGCGAATCAGATCTGATTCGCCACTCTGCAGGGGAATGCTATGGGAGGAACTGTAACTCTGATATGTACGGTACGGGAGGGTCACAGAGTTACAGGCTGCGACTCAGCAGCAGAGCAAAATATAGATCAGTTACGAGTTCGCGACTAGTGAAAACTTAACTGCTGCATTTAATGTCATTTCGGCTAATTGAATTGGTACAGTAATTCTGCATAACGGCTAATGCGTTCAAACAGTGCAGATTCCATCTACTTTTTACTGACATTTCCAGTTTGTTTGTTTGTTACCAGGGCGATGCTGGCAGCCCACCTGCCCCACAGCCTGGCCTGGATGACGTTACGAAGTACGACATTGTGCGGGCGACCCAGTTTGGCGTATTTGATCGAGTCCAGGAGTTCATTGACGGGGGTTATGACGTTAACCAGATGGACAGAGAGAACGTCAGCCTTCTACACTGGGCTGCCATCAACAACAGAACAAATGTCGTCAAGTGAGTAAATATGTTTGTGTTCGTCAGGACCTTTTGTCTCACCCAGGGATGGGTTGTTGCCTAGGGGTTAGAATACCTGACTTTCAATCTGGATGTTGTGGGTTCAAATACTTTTTGTCTCGCTCGCGAAAGCGGAAAGCGAGACATAGGTTTTGCTTTGTCCGAGGCGTGGCGGCGTCATCATTCAATGTTAAGTTTTCGTGTTACGGTCATTACTTCAACACCTTATCAGCTACAGTCGTCAAACTTTATACATACCTTTACTATGATATGTAGGACTATTCTCGGGGCGTCAAGGTCAAGGCCCCAGGGTCAAGATCAATGCGGAACAAGGCGAGCCATTTGATTCCGCGGAATTCTTGTATAGTATTTCCATCCGACTGGTCCGTCACCAAAATAAATAACTCAATTCATCAATAGTTTCCTCATATTGATGGCTATCCACCCAGTGTCATTTAGGTGACCTTGACCTTTGTGGGTGATCGCCTTCTTATAATTGAGGTCCAGAAATTTGCCAGTAATAATTTAAATAATTATAGGGGTTTCCAGGGATTCCGCTGGGGAAAATAAAAAAATCGCCACTTCAAAAAAAATAAAACAATTGGCGATAAAAAATTACAATTTTTTTAATTTCTTTTTTTTCAATTTTTTTTTGAAAATTGTAATTTTTTATCGCCAATTGTAATTTTGTTTGGCCAATTGTTTATTTTTATCGACAATTGCGAAAGTGGCGATCGCCAGCGGAATCCCTGGGTTTCACAAATCAAATTGTTCCCAAATACATTGTTATTGTGTTAGACAGGTACAGCCAAACTAGCCATAAATATTTGGACATTCTTTGCTGTTGGAAACGGAATATTAAAGGTACATTCAGGGTTCAATCTAGGGTACATTCAGGGTTCAATTGGGAGAAGTCACTTCTCTCTCCAGACAAAATAGGGAGAAGTAAAAGCAAGTGAGGGAGAAGTGAAAGAGAAGTTGAATTTTCTCGTCAACCAATTTTTAGCCAGGTTTTTTTTGGGGAAAAAAACCCAGGCTATTGGATTGGCGAAAGCCGGGCGGGCGGCGTCCACAATCAATGTTATGTTTTCGTGTTTGAGTCCATTTCTTTGTTACTGTACCTCACAGGACCAACAAACTTTCACAGCTTCATAAGCAAGGGGTGCCCACCACATATCACTCACTATCCAACATGTTACCTTTTTTTGAACTTGACCCATTTTTTCCGCGCAGTCGACTTAGTCATTTTCAATGTTAACTTTTCGCGTTTACAATGTTAAGTTTTCGTGTTTACGTCCATTTATTTTGTACTGTACCACCTAGGACCACCAAACTTTCACAGCTTCATAACCAAGGGGTGCCCACCACATACAACTATCCAACATGTGACCATTTTTTTTACCTTGACCTATTATTTCTACGTAACTGACTTAGCCATTTTTAACGTTAACTTTTTAACGTACGTCTGGTTAAAGTTTTTCGTTATACTATATCTCTGCAACTGCTTCGCCCATTACCGTGAAACTTCACATGGGTGTTTATCATCATCCATATTTTCATTCTACCCCCCAACCGTGCGGCCCCTGTGGCCAATTTCAAGGTCAAATTACTTGGATTTTTTTATGCCCCCGCCACCGAATGGTGAGGGGGGCATATAGTGTTACCGGCGTCCGTACGTACGTCACGTACGTAACGTACGTCCGTACGTACGTACAAAACCTTAACGCTGGGTAAATGCCTTATAATTTCTGTTTCCTTGCTCGGATCTGCTTCACATTTCACACACGCATTGCTCCAATGGTCCTCTGCCACCCTGTGACAAATCCACATTCGTGCCGCCCCCGCCAAACCCAGGGTCAAGGTCACAGACTTGGTGCGTTCGAAACCTTAACGCTGGATAAATTCCTTATAATTTCTGTTTCCTTTCTCGGATCTGCTTCACATTTCACACACGCATTGCTCCAATGGTCCTCTGCCACCCTGTGACAAATCCACATTCGTGCCGCCCCCTTCCCCGCCAAAACCCAGGGTCAAGGTCACAGACTTGGTGCGTTCGAAACCTTAATCGCTGGGTAAATGCCTTATAATTTCTGTTTCCTTTTTCCCTTGCTCGGATCTGCTTCACATTTCACACACGCAATTGCTCCAATGGTCCTCTGCCACCCTGTGACAAATCCACATTCGTGCCGCCCCCACGCCAAACCCAGGGCCAAGGGTCACAGACTTGTGCGTTCGAAACCTTAACGCTGGGTAAAATGCCTTAATAATTTTCTGTTTCCTTGCTCGATCTGCTTCACATTTCACACAACGCATTGCATTGCCAATGGTCCTCTGCCACCCTGTGAAAAATCCACATTCGTGCCGCCCCCACCAAACCCGCCAAACCAGGTCAAGGTCACAGACTTTTGTGCTTTCGAAACCTTAACGCTGGTAAATTCCTTATAATTTCTGTTTCTTGCTCTGATCTGCTTCACATTTCCACACGCATTGCTCCCAAGTCCCCTCTGCCACCCTGTGACAAATTCCACATTCTTGCCGCCCCGCCAAACCCAGGGTCAAGGTCACAGACTTGTGCGTTCAAACCTTAACGAACTGGGTAAATGCATTAAATTTCTGTTTCCTTGCACGGATCTGCATCACATTTTCACACACTGCATTGCCCAATGGTCCTCAGCCACCCTTGACAAATCCCCATTCGTGCCTGCCCCCCCAAGACCCCCCTACCCCCCCCCCAGCCCCCGCAACCCCCCCCCCCGCCAAAACCAGGGTCAAGGTCACAGACTTGGTGCGTTCGAAACCCTTAACGCTGGGTAAATGCCTTATAATTTATGTTTCCTTGCTCGGATCTGCTTCACATTTCACACAC
Organism: Conchocele bisecta; assembly: GCA_029237695.1. Lineage (NCBI taxonomy): Eukaryota > Metazoa > Mollusca > Bivalvia > Lucinida > Thyasiridae > Conchocele > Conchocele bisecta. Next base: position 20,319,471 of record CM055273.1, on the reverse strand, counting down.
GCATTGCTCCAATGGTCCTCTGCCACCCTGTGACAAATCCACATTCGTGCCACCCCCGCCAAACCCAGGGTCAAGGTCATAGACTTTGTGCGTTCGAAACCTTAACGCTGCATAAATGCCTTATTATGCCCCCGCCACCGAATGGTGAGGGGGGCATATAGTGTTACCGGCGTCCGTACGTACGTACGTACGTACGTACGTACGTCCCGAAACCTTAACGCTGGGTAAATGGCTTATAATTTCTGTTTCCTTGCTCGGATCTGCTTCACATTTCACACACGCATTGCTCCAATGGTCCTCTACCGCCCTGTGACAAATCCACATTCGTCCCGCCCTGCTAAGCCCAGGGTCAAGGTCACAGACTTGGTGCTTTCGAAACCTTAACGCTGGTAAATGGCTTTATAATTTCTGTGTCCTTGCTCGGATCTGCTTCACATTTCACACACGCATTGCTCCAAGGTGTCCTCTACCGCCCTGTGACAAATCCACATTCGTCCCGCCCCCAGCTAAGCCCAGGGTCAAGGTCACAGACTTGGTGCGTTCGAAACCTTAACGCTGGGATAAATGGCTTATAATTTTTTTCTGTTTCCTTGCTCGATCTGCTTCACATTTCACACACGCATTGCTCCAATGTACCTCTACCACCCTGTGACAAATCCATATTCGTCCCGCCCCCGCTAAGCCCAGGGTCAAGGTCACAGACTTGGTGCGTTCGAAAAACCTTAAACGCTGGGTAAATGGCTTATAATTTCTGTTTCCTTGCTCGGATCTGCTTCACATTTCACACACCGCATTGCTCCAATGTACCTCTACCGCCCTGTGAAAAATCCACATTCGTCCCGCCCCCGCTAAGCCCAGGGTCAAGGTCACAGACTTGGTGCGTTCGAAACCTTAACACGCTGGGTAAATGGCTTATACTTTCTGTTTCCTTGCTCGGATCTGCTTCACATTTCACACACAGCATTGCTCCAATGTTCCCTACGCCTGTGACAAATCCACATTCATCCCACCCCCGCTAAGCCCAGGGTCAAGGTCACAGAATTGGTGCGTTTGAAACCTTAACGCTCGGGTAAATGGCTTATAAGTTCTGTTTCCTTGTTCGGATCTGCTTCACATTTCACACACACATCGCTCCAATGGTCCGCTACCGCCCTGTGACAAATTCACATTCGTCCCACCCCCGCTAAGCCCAGGGTCAAGGTCACAGACTTGGTGCGTTCGAAACCTTAACGCTCGGGTAAATGGCTTATAATTTCTGTTTCCTTGCTCGGATCTGCTTCTCATTTCACACACGCATTGCTCCAATGCTCCTCTGCCACCCTGTGACACATCCACATTCAAATATGCCTTGTTTTCTTTGGCTGCCAGCGGGGGCATTCGTGTGCCGACAGGCCACATTTCTAGTAATTTCTGTTTCCTTGCTCGGATCTGCTTCACATTTCACACACGTATTGCTCCAATGGTCCTCTGCGACCCTGTGACAAATCCACATTCGTGCCGCCCCCGCCAAACCCAGGGTCAAGGTCACAGACTTGGTGCATTCGAAACCTTAACGCTGGGTAAATGCCTTATAATTTCTGTTTCCTTGCTCGGATCTGCTTCACATTTCACACACGCATTGCTCCAATGGTCCTCTGCCCCCCTGTGACAAATCCACATTCGTGCCGCCCCCGCCAAACCCAGGGTCAAGGTCACAGACTTGGTGCGTTCCAAACCTTAACGCTGGGTAAATGCCTTATAATTTCTGTTTCCTTGCTCGGATCTGCTTCACATATCACACACGCATTGCTCCAATGGTCCTCTGCCACCCTGTGACAAATCCACATTCGTGCCGCCCCCGCCAAGCCCAGGGTCAAGGTCACAGACTTGGTGCGTTCGAAACCTTAACGCTGGGTAAATGCCTTATAATTTCTGTTTCCTTGCTCGGATCTGCTTCACATTTCACACACGCATTGCTCCAATGGTCCTCTGCCACCCTGTGACAAATCCACATTCGTCCGCCGCCAAGCCAAGCCCAGGGTCAAGCTCACAGACTTGGTGCGTTCGAAACCTTAACGCTGGGTAAATGCCTTATAATTTATGTTTCCTTGCTCGGATCTGCTTCACATTTCACACACACATTGCTCCAATAGTCCTCTGCCACCCTGTGACAAATCCACATTCGTCCCGCTCCCGCTAAGCCCAGGGTCAAGGTCACAAACACTCGGGTAAAGGGCTTATTATGCCCCCGCAACGAATGGTGAGTGGGGCATATAGTGTTACCGGCGTCCGTCCGTACTCCGGTAAATGGCTTGTAATCAAATATGCCTCGTTTTCTTTGGCTGCCAGCGGGGGCATTCGTGTGCCGACAGGCCACATTTCTAGTTTGTTAAAGTTTTTTCGTGTACTATATCTCTGCAACTGCTTCACCCATTACCTTGATACTTCACATGGGTGTTTATCATCATTGTCGCGCCCACTTGCGGAAAGCGCGATATAGTCGGCATTTTGGCATACGTCCGTATGTCCGTGTGTCCGGTTAACGTTTTTTGGTTCAAGTTTTTCCATCTACTACATCTCTTTTTTTAGTGTCCATGCCTCGCCCCAAGGCGCGACATGCAGGCCACGGCCATCTAGTCTACAAAAAGTGGGTGTAATTATGTTATACAAGTGTCTATGCTTGGAAAAAACCTGGCCTTCGTGGCTTTGCCTTGTTTCTTGTTGTTAGCCAGGTTTTTTGAGAAAAAAATCCAGGCTATTGGATTGGCGAAAGCCGGGCGGGCGGGCGGGCGGCATCCACAATTAATGTTAAATTTTCGTGTTTGAGTCCATTTCTTTGTTACTGTACCACCTAGGGCCACCAAACTTTCACAGCTTCATAATCAAGGGGTGCCCGCCATTTTCAATGTTAAGTTTTTGCGTTTTCAATGTTAAGTTTTCGTGTTTAAGTCCATTTCTTTGGTACTGTACCACCTAGGACCACCAAACTTTCACAGCTTCATAACCAAGGGGTGCCTACCACATACAACTATCCAACATGTGACCATTTATTTTACCTTCACCTATTATTTCTACGTAATTGACTTGTGACCTGTGCGCAATGTCAAGGTCAAATTACTTTGAATTTATTTGTTAAAGTTTTTTTGTGTACTATATCTCTGCAACTGCTTCACCCAATTACCTTGATACTTCACATGGGTGTTTATCATCATTGTCGCACCCGCTTGCGGAAAGCGCGATATCGTCGGCATTCTGGCATACGTCCGTCCGTCCGTCCGTACGTCCGTGTGTCCGGTTAAAGTTTTTTCGTTAAAGTTTTTCCATCTACTATATCTATTTTTTTAGTGTCCATGCCTCGCCCCAAGGCGCGACATGCAGGCCACGGCCATCTAGTCTACAAAAAGTGGGTATAATTATGTTATCCAAGTGTCCATGCTTGGAAAAAACCTGGCTTTCGTGGCTTTGCCTCGTTTCTTGTCTTTAACTTGACCCATTTTTTCCGCGCTGTCGACTTAGCCATTTTCAATGTTAAGTTTCCGCGTTTACAATGTTAAGTTTTCGTGTTTAAGTCCATTTCTTTGGTACTGTACCACCTAGGACCACCAAACTTTCACAGCTTCATAACCAAGGGGTGCCTACCACATACAACTATCCAACTTGTGACCATTTTGTTTTACCTTCACCTATTATTTCCACGTAATTGACTTAGCCATTTTCAACGTTAACTTTTTAACGTACGTCTGGTTAAAGTTTTTTGGTTAAAATTTTTTGTTATACTATATCTCTGCAACTGCTTCGCCCATTACCTTGAAACTTCACATGGGTGTTTATCATCATCCATATTTTCATTCTAACCACCAACTGTGCGGTCCCCTGTGCCCAATGTCAAGGTCAAATTACTTTGAATTTTTTTGTTAAAGTTTTTTCGTGTACTATATCTCTGCAACTGCTTCACCCATTAACTTGATACTTCATATGGGTGTTTATCATCATTGTCAGCGCGATATCGTCGGCATTTTGGCATACGTCCGGTTAACGTTTTTTTAGTTAAAGTTTTTCCATCTACTATATCTCTTTTTTTTTAGTGTCCATGCCTCGCACCAAGGCGTGACATGCAGGCCACGGCCATCTAGTCTACAAAAAGTGGGTATAATTATGTTATACAAGTGTTAATGCTTGGAAAAAACCTGGCCTTCGTGGCTTTGCCTCGTTTCTTGTTGTTTCTTTTTTGAAGTGGCGATTTTTTTCTTTTCCCCAGCGGAATCCCTGTATATTGCTTGTTAAAAGCATGACGGGCATTTCATTCATTGATGGAATGAAGAGCAGTGCAGATCCTGATCAGACTGTGCGAATGCACAGGCTGATCTGGATCTACACTGGTCACAAATCACAGAACATTTTGTGCCTACTGAGTGGGCATGTACCTTTAATCTGTGTCTGAATATTTTGGACAATACCGGTACTTCAGTAACCCAAGCACCCACAGTACAATGGGTTCTTGGTTGCTGAAGTATTGTTCAAAATGTAATCTTAATGCTGAAAGCTGGAATATTTAGGGATATTATAGTATGCTCATGTCCACAACTTACCGTTATGATTTCAGTTACTTGATGTCAAAAGGGGCCGTGGTGGATAGATTCGGAGGTGACTTGAATTCTACACCACTTCACTGGGCCGCCAGGTAGGTCAAGTGTAAACAGGGGCGCCGGAAGCATTATATGATTGGTCCTGCGAATTTAGTGGGGGCACCCGCTACCCACCCAACGTGTATGTTGTTACCACTCAGTTGAACCGTGTCGGCGAGTGGTAACAACGTACACTTCTGATGAGAAATGTGAAAAATTGCAGAAAAAATATTTACATTCCGTTTTTGTCTCGTCCGCGAAAGCGGAAAGCGAGACATAGGTTTTGCTTTTCCGGAGTCGGCGGCGGCGGCGTCGGCGGCAGCGTCGGCGGCGGCGTCATCATTCAATGTTATGTGTTACGGTCATTACTCCAACACCTTATCAGCTACATTCATCAAACTTTATACATCCCTTTACTATGATATGTAGATGAATATAGGACTATTAATATTTTTTCTTGAGGTCAAGGTCAAGGCGGAACAAGGCGAGACATTTGATTCCGCGGAATTCTTGTTTATATATATATATATACAAATTCCAAGTATGTCAAAATTATTGATCCGGCAGTCGCTGGACCTGTTCCGACGCCCCTGCTAAAATCTGAATGTTTTTATGCCCCCTATGCAATAGCAAGGGGGGGCATATTGCATTGCTCTTGAGGTTCCGTACGTCCATCCGTCAGGGATTCCGCTGGCAATCGCCACTTTCACAATTGGCGATAAAAATAAACAATTGGCAATAAAAAATTACAATTATTATTTTTATTTTTTTTTCGAAAATTGTAATTTTTTGAAGTGGCAATTTTTTTATTTTCCCCGGCGGAATCCCTGATCCGTGTACATTTGCGTCGAAAAGTCTCTAAGAGTTTCTCCAGTTAGAGTCCACGGAGGCATATTATCCATGTTTTACAAACATAATGTCTACTTCTTATTTGTGGCTGTGACTGGAGAAATGGGGCTTACTGGATTTGTGACCAGTGTAGCTCCTGATCAAATAGCACACTCCTGTAGCCTGTCAGAAGCATGCTGGGTGTTTCATTGATGGAATGGCGAACATTGCAGATCCTGACCAGACTCTGCGATTTACAGGCTGGTCTGGATCTACATTGGTTGCAAAACCGACAAGCCCCATTTCTCCAGTCACAGCCACATTTCAGCTTGGAAGTATTTGACCTCCATTTGATCAATATCAATGCAGAGCTCCAGATAAGCTTTGTGTATAACGCGTACTATACCCCCTGATTTAAAAATCATTGCATATTTTACTTTTATGGATTATTGATTTTTTGTTCCGTACTAAATAGGGAACACATGATAAAAATAAAAAAAAAATATTTGAACATTCACTTAATTGAGCTGAAAAAAGCAAACACTGTTTGCTTTTTGCAACTCAACTACCGCTAAGTGAATTTTCAACTTTATGACACTATTTTCACTACTCAATTTGAAAATCAATGCGTGTTTTCACATTGCTGTGTGTATTTTGTACTCTCACTTTTGATAATCAATGCGTATTTAGCTAAAATAATTGCGTAAAATATGCCCAATGCGCACCTTATCTGGAGCTCTGTCATTGACCAGTACAGCTATAATGTATGATGGGTACTTATGCAAAAACTAGAATTTAATATTTCTGTTGATTTAATACATAATTATTATACTTGTTGACATATTTCATAATAATTCCAGCACAAAAATATTTACACAATTCCCTAACATTTGATTAGCAAGTCTCTGTCCAAAAGTTATATCCCAGTAAACTCCCACGCCAAACTACTTTCTACAGGTGCGCTGTCAGTGCTGTCAATGTAAACAAATGGCTGCCGTCTGTCAAAATAAACACATTTTCTTGATGAATTTATTTCAAATGCTGGAATTATAAGGAATGAATGACCTTTTTGTGGAATTTATCGGGGATATAAACTTGGAAAAGTCGCGGGAATACTGGACGAGGCCTTCGTCCAGTATTCCCGCGACTTTTCCAAGTTTATACCCCGATAAATCAACGAATAAATTAGTCTGTCAATCAACTAATCAATCAACCATCTATCATCCATTCACCTGCCATCTGTACCATGTGTTTCCATCATCACTCCATCATTTCTGAAGCAATTGGGTATTTCAAAATTTTAATTGGGTAAAATAAAATCACACTACGGTTTACACATCAACAACCAGCAACTATTGAATAGTTTGCTTCAAAATAAAAACATGACTTGGCATTTCATTAGAATTGTCTCCTTGGAGACAATTCTAATGAAATACCAAGATGTGTTTACATGGAAAATAAGAAAAATATGCTATATTTGTTGTCTGTTTATTGTTTTCTGCGGCATGATAAAGGTACCACAACATTTTCTTGCTTTTTAATACTCGCTACTTCTGATTTCAATTGGGTTTTTGGCAATTTTCATTGGGTATTTAAACAAATACGCAGCTTATCTGGAGCTCTGCATTCACTTCGGATGTAACTTATTGGGGTTAAATCTGGCAATATGTGAAATAAGTGGAGCGTGATACTGGCCAGCGATTGGCTTAAAAAGTATGGCGAATTATATGTGGCATTGTTTTTACAGACAAGGCCACCTACCAATGGTCGTGCTGCTGATGTCCTATGGAGCTGATCCATCTATACGCGACGGAGAAGGTACATTAATAACCCTAAATATTCAGACACACTTTGTTTTGGGAAACCCCTGTAACAAAACAAAACAATTGTACCCTAATACACAATTTGTTTTGGGCTGAACCCTGAAATCTTTTAAACCTAGATGGCCTGAAATGCACTCTCCTGCATTTTAAGTCATTTAAATTCGGATTTCAACGGTGGTAAATTGTGACATTATCATGCAAATTACCTGTATATTAATGCATTTCAAGATTTGTTGAGATTACTGTTTGAAAAATAGCGGACCTCTGTGAATTTAGGGGTCGCACCCCCCTGCGTACGGGCCTGCTAATACACAATTTGTTTTGGGAAACCCCTACAACAAAACAAAACAAGTGTACCCTAATGCACAGTTTGTTTTGGTCTAAACATATTTCATTTACATATTATTAGGGCCCCGCCGAGATTCAGCGATGTCCTATAGGTTTTGCCCTGTCTGTCCGTCCGTTTATTTTTTGGAAGTTTTTGTAAGTTTTTCAAATCACCTATAGGGGCCCTAAGTGCGTCAACAGACCACATGTTCTAGTTGTTTAGAATTTGATTAACATTGTTACTGTGATACAGTACTATGCAAATCGGATTTAAAGCAAGCATATTTAAATCCTCTCCTATTTCACCAACATTGCAAAGTATACTTTTCTAGCAACGTATACTTTGAGGGAGTAATCATTTATTTTTCCTGAAATGCATTATTTCATATAGAACTAACGACTGCATATATTTCATGATTAAAATTGCTGTGATAATGTAATAAATTCAGTGTAATAAATTCAGTGTAATAAAAAATAATAAATTTATCCTAAAATTGAAAATTTCTCCCTCAAAGTATACTTTGCTAGATAAGTATACTTTGCAATGTTGGTGAAATAGGCTACTGTACATGTTACTACCGTCTGTCCCACTTTTACTGCCGACGAACTTTTGGCCATTAAAGGTACATGCCCACGCAGTAGGCACAAAATGTTATTTATAGGAATTAAATAAGTGTATAATTATGTTACTATTACACCAGTTCTAAAAATTACGAGTGCCCCGCTATAGAAATATAATCATTTATTAATTATCAATTTACTGTAAGCGACGCGCGGCGGTAACAGTCTATTTTGATAATGTGCCGGGACGACGACTTTCACATCACGGCTTGCGGTGCGCATGCGCAGTATACTACATTCGCCAGTAGGCTTCCCAATATGTAAACAAGAATATCAACATGTCGAAACGTCCAGGACGGAAATTGTATGAAACGGCGTCGGCCAAAAAAAATGGGAAATGTCTGAGGGACAGGCAGTACAGAGAGAGAGAGTGGTTAATATTGGCGACCAGATCACCAAATGGAAAGAGTTACGTGGAGATTTAGATTTGGACTCGAACAGAGATTTTTCTTCTCAACTTCCGATACTTCACTGCGCATGTCAAATATGTGATATTATTGACCGTGTCACGTGACGCGTGTTGGTAAAAATAGCACGAGGTCGGAAAATACCCTTTCTGGTCGCGTCATATAAAATGCGATTTAACACCAATTAACACGCGCCGTAATTAAAAATAACTCTTTAGTGGGTAGAAAACAGTACAGTGTATCCTGCTGCGTGGGCATGTACCTTTAAACACATTAAATCTTAAAAATATATAAATGTAAATAGTTTTTCATCAATAACAAAAAAGTCAACATCCCAAACTTTTTTTATTTGATGAAATTCCATCAAATATTGATTTTATAGCGAAAAAAACATTTTCCTATGGGAATTTAACATGGCTTACACCTCTTTTTCCCACATGTTAAATTCCCATAGGAAAATCGTTTTTTTCGCTATAAAATCAATATTTGATGGAATTTCATCAAACAAAATTTTTGGGGAGGATTAATTTTTTGTTATTGGTGAAAAAGTACTTACATTTAAATATTTTTTAGATTTAATGTGTTTAATAGCCAAAAGTATGTCGGCAGAAAAACATGGAACAGACAGTAGGTATCACAGGATGCTGAAACCAGGTTATTCTCGCTATGAGGTTTTGAACAGTACATAATTATAGTACGGTACTAGTGTAAAATTTGGGAGGGTGACTTTTTATGCCACCGGGTTTCGAAGAAATGGGTGGCATATAGTGTTTGGACCGTCCGTCTGTCCGTCTGTCTGTCCGTCCGTCCGTCCGTCCGTCCGTCCGTCCGTCCGTCCGTCCGTCCGTCCGTCCGTCCGTCCGTCCGTCTGTCTGTCTGTCCGTCCGTCCGTCCGTCCGTCCGTCCGTCCGTCACACTTTTCGGTTAACCAATTTGTCACAGTTTCTCAAATATGCTGCAGGTGGCATCCACGTTCGACAGACGCATTTCTTGTTTGTTATTGGTGAAAAAGTACTTACCTACATTTAAATATTTTTTACATTTAATGTGTTTAATAGCCAAAAGTTTGTCGGCACAAAAATGTGGAACAGACAGTAGGTAGAAAATCACATGGCGTGTCTCATATTCCCTATTAATGAGACTTGCGTATTTCTCCCAGGCTGCAGCGCGATTCACCTGGCAGCCCAGTTTGGCCACACATCCATCGTGGCCTACGTCATAGCCAAGGGTCAAGATGTGGACATGCTGGACAAGAATGGGATGACCGCCCTTATGTGGGCCTCTTATAGGGTGTTTGGGTGAGTGCTTACTGGATTTCATCTTGTCCTCATAAATATTTTACTGTGATTCTTACAGGATTTTTACAGGACTCCATTCTAATAAAATTCCAAGACATATTCATGATATTTACGGGGAGAAATACAAAAAAATATGATGAATTCTTGTCCGCTAGTTTTGAACTATTTATAGCCCACAAGTTTCCCAGCATGCAAAGAGTTAAAGACAAATCCTATACCTTATCATCCTAGCAGAGCTCCAGATAAGCTGCGTTATTGCTTAAATACCCAATTAAAATTGCCAAAAACCCAATTGAAATCAGAAGTAGCGAGTATCAAAAAGCAATAACAAATTTGTGGTACCTTTAGCATGCTACAGAAAACAATAAACAGACCACAAATATAGCATATTTTTCTTATTTTCCATGAAAACACATCTTGGTATTTCCAAGATGTGTTTTCATTTAGAAGCAAACTATTCAATAAGTGCGGTCTGCTGATGTGTAAACAGTAGTGTGATTCTATTTTACACAAGTAAAATTTTGAAATACCCAATTGCTTCAGAAATGATGGAGTGACAATACTCAATTACTAATTCCTTATCTGGAGCCCTGTAGCCTATTTCATCAACATTGCAAAGTATACTTTAGTAGCAAAGTATACTTTGAGGGAGAAATTTTCAATTTTATGATAAATTTATTAATTTTTATTATACTGAATTTATTACATTATCACAGCCATTTATAATGTAATAAATTCAGTATAATAATTCTGCATACTTTTAATCATGAAATATATGCATTTGTTAGTTCTATATGAAATACTGCATTTCGGGAAAAATAAATGATTACTCCCTCAAAGTATACTTTGCTAGTAAAGTATACTTTGCAATGTTGATGAAATAGGCTACAGATAAGTTTTGTATCTAAAGAGTATTATACACCAATATTTCAAATTCAATACATATTTTACTTTTACAAATGTATTATTGATTACTTATTAAATAGGGAACAAATGATAAAAAATCACATATTTGAGCTGCAAAAAGCAAACTAGGAGTAAATTTTCAACTTTATTACAGTATTTTCACTACTCAATTTGAAATCAATGCGTAATTCCACATAGCTGTGAGTATTTTGTACTCCCAACTTCTACTACAATAAGTGCGTAAAACACGCCAATACGCCCTTTATCTGGAGCTCTGAATCAATGAATTGTCCCTCCCGGTCACAACCCTGTTTTGTTGAATGAACTTACAACCTCAATCAATCCATTAATGAATTGTCCCTCCCAGCCACAACCCTGTGTTGTTGAATGAACTTGCAACCTCAATCAATCAATTAATGAATTATCCCACCCAGCCACGACCCTGTGTTGTTGAATGAACTTACAACCTCAATCAATCCATTAATGAATTGTCCCTCCCAGCCACACACTGTGTTGTTGAATGAACTTACAACCTCAATCAGTCAATCCATCAATGAATTGCCCCTTCCAGCCACGACCCTGTATTGTTGAATGAACTTACAACCTCAATCAGTCAATCCATCAATGAATTGTCCCTTCCAGCCACGACCCTGTATTGTTGAATGAACTTATTACTAACAGTCAATCAATCATGAATTGCCCCTTCAGCCAGTCTGTAATTGTTGAATTGAACTTACAACCTCCAATCGCCATCATCAAGATTGCCCCTTGTATTCCAGACCCTGTGTTGTTGAATGACTTACAACCTCAATCAGTCAATCCATCAATGAATTGCCCCTTCCAGCCACGACCCTGTGTTGTTGAATGAACTTACAACCTCAATCAGTCAATCCATCAATGAATTGCCCCTTCCAGCCACGACCCTGTGTTGTTGAATGAACTTACAACCTCAATCAGTCAATCCATCAATGAATTGCCCCTTCCAGCCACGACCTGTGTTGTTGAATGAACTTACAACCCTAATCAATCAATGAATTGTCCCTCGCAGCCACGACCCTGTGCGACTACTGCTGACGTTCGGCGCCGGAATCAACAAGAGTGACCGGTACCAGCAGAACACGGCACTCCACTGGTCGGTGTTGACCGGCAACAACGTTGTCGTCAAGATGCTCATAGACGCCGGCGCTGACCTTAACGCCATCAATTCCAAGGTGATTATGTAATTATCATGATTCCGGCCATATAACCATACAGATTTATTTTTACTGAGTGGGGCTATGTGACTCTGGTGTGGTGAGGTCAGGTTATTCCAATTTCAGGGCTGCATGTGTATTTTTGTCTGTAAATATTCAGTTCTGATTTTGTGATTCACATCTAGCAACAAATATTTTCTAATAGGGCAATACTACGGCTAATGTGTCTTAAAATCACCCCATAAAACAATGAATAAGTTTGATGTTTATAGTTATCAATGGTTGTTTAAATCATTGCAGGGTCAGTCGGTGTTGGACGTCGCGATCCAACAGAAGAACGCCAATCTGGTGAAGCGGTTACGTGAGATACGGCTAGAGAAGGGACTGGAGCGATCACATTGCCTTATCAAGTATACCTCAAATAAGGTAGGTACCGGTAGCCTGTGTGGATGATCTTCCAGTCAATTCCCGCACTTATTTTAGCGCGCCTTCTGAAGGAAGAAGTGTTTAAGCTTAGGGTCAAGGTCACATACTTTGTGCATCTCGAAATCTTAACGCTCGGGTAAATGGCCCATATTTTCTGTTTCCTTGCTTGGATTTGCTTCATATTTCACACACGCATTGCTCCAACAGTCATCTACTGCGCTGTGGCAAATCCATGTCAGTCCCGCCCCTTCTAAGCCCAGGGTCAAGGTACTTTGTGCATCCCGAAACCTTCACTCGGGTAAATGGCCTATATTTTCTGTTTCCTTGCTTGGATTTCACACACTTAACGCTCGGGTAAATGGCCTATATTTTCTGTTTCCTTGCTTGGATTTGCTTCATATTTCACACACGCATTGCTCCAACAGTCATCTACTGCGCTGTGGCAAATCCATGGATTTGCTTCATATTTCACACACGCATTGCTCCAAGGGTCCTCTACCTCTGCTAAGCCCAGGGTCAAGGTCAAATACTTTGTACGCTCGAAACCTTAACATGCTCTGGTAAATGGCTCACAAATTTTGTTTCCCTTATCCAGCACGTTGTGTTTTCAAATGTCACCGGGCGCTCTTCGTTGTCCTCTGACAACTCTTGTAATATATAGGTTTGTACCAGCTTAGTCATCATGATATAACTTTAATATTACTTGACGGATGGCTTCAATATTTGGATACTTGATACATGTGAGCATTTGGAACACACTCATACCGCCATTAACATGACCTTGGCCTTTTTTAGTTTCACATTTTTACTAAATACTTGGCCATTTTTTGCGTCAAAAAGTTTGTACAAGCTTTTTCATCATGGTATAACTTTAATATTACTTGACGGATTGCTTCAATATTTGGACACTTGATACATGTGAGCATTTGGAACACACTCATGTCGCCATTAACATGACCTTTACATTATTGTGGAAACGCTTTAGCTATTTTGTTTGCATCAATCTTGACCTTTTTCGTGTTTTAAGCATGCATGCAGTTTTTGTGATGCTTACTTTAGCACATGCTTCCGTGGCGGAATTCTTGTTATACGCCTGTATTATGTATTCACCGGTGGGGATATCGGGCACAGCTTGTTCATGCAATAACTAGAGTTCTACTTGACAGATCGTAACCAAATTCGGTATAGTGCAATAATAGCCCACACAATAATTCAAGTTCTACATAACGATGGTCTAGTAACATAAGGTCGTAAGTGCTATGCTATAGCATAGCACTTCCGACCTTATGTTACTAGACCATCGATAATGGATTGTAACCAAATGCGGTATACATGTTTATCATGGCAAGAGGAAGAACTGTATTAGGTTTCAGTCAGTTATCTCCCCTTCTTGACAGGCCAAGCCTCGATGGATGTATATTGTGACCTTCGGCACTCTTGTTGGATATGTGACTGGTAAAAAGCAGCTGCTATCACTTGCTGTACAGAATTATCACTTTCAGTTCTGTTCAAACTTCTTCCTGGGATTCTCTACCAGTAGTCGTTATTGCCTGTTACCGACAGATTTCTAGCTGCCATCATTCGACAATTGTTTATGCCGGATGCTGCTTCCAACATGGCCGATATTCGATATTTGGGCATATTCGCTTCAGCAGCATATTCTGTGGTGACAGATTGTGCTGTTGACTATATTTATACTTTCAGCATACTAAGTAGGTACAGTGGTGTATAATTATCGTCATTCCGTCCGTCTGTTCGTCCGAGCTTACAAATGGATACATATGTGGCTAGGAGAACAATAGGTTATGTAATATTCTATTGTTCCGTGATTTTATGTGGCTAAAAATGGGTTTATGTGGCTACAGAACAATAGGGATGAACAAAGGAAAAGGTTAGGTTAGTCACATAAGTATCCATTTGTAGGAACGTCCGTCTGTTCGTCCGTACGTAAGATTTGTGTTAACGTTTTCGGGTACCCATTATCTCTGCAACCGTAAGTCAGGTTGACATGAAACTTCATATACTTTGTTATCATCATCCATATTTTCATTCTATAGCCCACCCATGTGGCTTTCATGCCAAATGTCAAGGCCAAATGACTTAATAGAAAATATTTGTTGGTCGGACAAGGCGTTGGCCGGGGGGTATCCGTGAGCCCCTGCTCACTTGCTCTATAGTCTGTTTCACGAAAGCTGCCCAAATTTTACGGCCATATAAACAATTCAAAAACAATATTTTTTTCGATAATATTAAATTAAAGGAAAATTTAAGAATGAGCCTTCTTTTTATTTCTTGAAATTTGGTAAAATATTGATTTTATTGTGAAAAAACAATTTTCCCATGTTAAATCACCATAGACATCAAGATGTCTATAACATGGGGAAATATTTTAGAATTTCAGTAATCCTGGACCGATTTTCAAAATTTAACTTGTTTTCTTAGTTAGATCACTTCCAAGCTATCTAGCTAGGTTTCGGAGTCAATTTCCAAATGTTTTCATTTTTTGACTCATCCCACACTCCTCTACCTCTTTTTCCCCCATGTTAAATTCCCATAGAGAAATCAATTTTTTGTAATAAGATCAATATTTGGCTCATTCTTAAATTTTCCTTTAATTTAATACTATCGAAAAAAATATTGTTTTTTAATTGTTTATATGGCCGTAAAATTTGGGCAGCTTTCGAGAAACAGACTATAGTTAACTTGGTTAGGAGGTGTTGATTAACCCTTTCAACCCCAATTAACTGAAATGGATTTTAATTTTCCGACCAATCCAGGCATCACAAAATGATTTTCAAACTACCCCATTTATGAATAGGGGGTATTTTTTTCCCCTTAAAAATTACTTGCAAAAAGTGCAGATCGTTATGAGACAAAATGATTTTCAAACTATCTCATTTATGAATCACTTTTTGCAAGTAATTTTCATATTTTTAAGGAAAAAAAATACCCCCTATCTGGATGTACATTGTTTGCAAACACCGCTGTTTTTCGGACGAGACTTGAATCGGGCATAAAAACACAAGTCTCAATGTCTGGTTGTGACTGTCGAAATTGTGCTTATGGGTTTTGCGACCAGTGTAGATCCAGATCAGCCTGTGCATCCGCACAGTCTGATCAGGATCAGCACTGTTCGCCATTCCATCAGTGAAACTAGTCATGCATCGAATAAGCAATATACAAGGTGCATGATCACGTGGTTACAACAACAACAATGTCGCCCACTCCAAAGTATTATTTGATATTTTCCTTAATATGAAACGGATTTTGATGAAATATGGTGCAGCAAATGCGTCTTCATGAGCTGTATTTGGTCGTCCATGGAGTTCGGCACAGACTTATGTCGTTTTTTCGAAAAATCGATTTCTGTGTACACGGAAATCGATTCTTCGCAAAAACGACATACGTTTGGGCCAACGTACAGAGACCACCAAATTCAGCTTAACAAGACGCGTTTGATTCGCCATATTTCATCAAAATTTGTTACGTAATAAGGACACTATAAAAGAATACGTACTTTGAATCGGTACTTGTTGTTGTTGTTTGTACCACGCAATAAAATCCTGTTTCAGGGAATTCGTAAGAAAGCGATGATTCTGTTCCCGTTTGTGGTCCTGTTTGCCATTGGTTATATCCCAGAATGCTCCTTTGCCTGGGAAGTGAAGGTCACACTCGCCATTCTGACCTTCCTCTTCTGGAGAATCTGTAGCTAGTAAGTATAGGTTATATCCCAGAATGCTTCTCTGTCATATGCCGTCCAATGAAACTTCTTGATTTCCTTTCAAATTTCGAAATACACTCGGAATCCGGCAGTTTGATTAGCCGAGACAGGAC
This sequence comes from Conchocele bisecta, assembly GCA_029237695.1. Classification (NCBI taxonomy): domain Eukaryota; kingdom Metazoa; phylum Mollusca; class Bivalvia; order Lucinida; family Thyasiridae; genus Conchocele; species Conchocele bisecta. The sequence goes on along the minus strand of CM055273.1, from coordinate 20,303,204 downwards.
ACTGTATATAGTTCTGAATGTTTGTATTTCATTTCGGACTGTATAGTGCTTCCTCCATAAAGGTGCATTTCTGTCTCGCGTTACATTGCAATCAATCAAATCAATCGATCTATCTTTTTCACCTAGTTGATATTATTGCTAAAACCTCCAGCAGTTTTCATAAAAAAATGTCAAAAATTTTGTGGTGCTGCCAACGTTAACCCATTAACCGTTGGGTAATTATTATATCCCCGATACGAAGTATGTCAAGGGGTATATAGCTTTCGTCATTCTGTCCGTCTGTTCATCCGTCTGTTCGGCCATTAGTTCATCCGTTCATAAGATTTGTGTTTAAAGTTTTTATTTGTCGGTCCATGCGGCAGCCGGGGATATCTGTGAGCCTCTGCTCACTTGCTCCAGTCTTTGTCTGTTTCAGTTTCCACCCCGTGCAGGCACCGGGGCGGGATCAACTGATCCTGAGAATAATGCTGCAGTAGCCATTGCTTGTCGTAAAAGGCGACTAAACTGGCTTAACAATTGGGTTCATACTTTCCGGAACCCACTATACCGGATTTGGCCCTCATGTACATTTTTGGCTTTCTTGTATGTGAGAGTTGAGTCAGGCTATGCCCCATATATAAAAGTAAGATTAGCACTAATCCTATTACTTTTAGGGGATGGGATAAATGATGCTGGTGTGGCGAGGGTTGTTCTAATTTCAGGACTGAATATATATTTTGATTGTAAATATTGAATTCTGAAGTTGGGATTTACCCCCCTCGGACAGGTGGATACGGGACACGACCCCGTTGACCCGTCTGCGTGTAGACTCCCTGAGGCTTGTACCTCTATGTCAGAAAAGCGGACGTTAAACCCTATTCACTCACTCACTCACTGTTTCAGTTTCCTGTTTGACGACCGCCTATTCAACATTATGCCCGTTGCCTGGTATCTAGCCACCAAGCTGTGGATGTACTCCACGTGGTTTATTTACCTCCACCCTTATATCCTTTCACAAGTTCACTCGGCTGTGTGGTTAGCCCTTTCAACACCACAGTTCTGTATAGTGGTATTGGCAAAAAGTGCAGATCCTGATTGAGAACGAGATCACCCCATTTTTAGCGCGCCTTCCGAAGGAAGCCGTGCTTATGGCATACCCTCGGCGTCGTAGGCGTCCGTCCGTCTGTCCGTCCGTCCGTCCGAGCTTACAAATGGATACATATGTGGCTAGGAGAACAATAGGTTATGTAATATTCTATTGTTCCGTGATTTTATGTGGCTAAAAATGGGTTTATGTGGCTACAGAACAATATGGATGAACAAAGGAAAAGGTTAGGGTTATCCACATAAGTATCCATTTGTAGGAACGTCCGTCCGTCTGTCCATCCGTCTGTCTTCAAAAATTATAATGGCCTATATTTTCTGTTTCCTAGCTTGGATTTGCTTCATATTTCACATACGCATCGCTCCAAGGGTCCTCTACTGCGCTGTGGCAAATCTGCGTCCGTGCTGCCCCTTCTAAGCCCAGGGTCAAGGTCACATACTTTGTGCATCTCGAAACCTTAACGCTCGGACGCTCGGGTAAATGGCCTATATTTTCTGTTTCCTTGCTTGGATTTGCTTCATATTTCACGCACACATTGCTCCAAGTGTCCTCTACCTCTGCTAAGCCCAGGGTCAAGGTCAAATACTTTGTACGCTCGAAACCTTAACACGCTCTGGTAAATGGCTCATAAATTTTGTTTCCCTTATCCAGCACATTGTGTTTTCAAATGTGCCCTCGGTTCCTTTGCTGCCACCGGGCGCACTTCGTTGTCCTCTGACAACTCTTGTCATAAATGGACTAGTCTGAAAACCATTTTGAGACAATTGGATTGATTGCGAAAGTAACGTATCACAGTCCATTCCAGTAACTAGGGGGTAAAAGGGTTAATTAGCTGTCTGAGCATGTGCTCTGTTCTCATGCTCGAAATCAGGAAGTTTGATTGGCCGAGACTGAGCTCAACCAATCAAAGTTCCTGATTTTGAGCACGAGATTGATGGAGAAGATGCTCAGAAAGGTTAAACATTTACGGGCATTCACCCTGCCTGAAAAAACCTTATTGTTGAAGGTTGGTCTTTCTGTCTCAACAGGATGGGCCGTGGCCTAGGGATGGATATAGCATTGGACTTCAATTCCGGAGGTTGCGAGTTCAAGCCTCACCATAGGCTTACAAATACTTAATAATATTTCCATCCCACTGGTCGGATGAGACTTTAAACAGTGGTCCCGTTTCTATTAACCTTGGCTGTTGCTTTGACGTTAAGCCCATTCACTTTCTCAACAGTGAATGCATCGTTCACAGGAATTATACATGGTCTGAAAAGGACACCGGGCAGCAGATCAGGATATTGCTACGTCGCTGCTGGAAATTTTTAATAATAAATTTTGGTGCTGCATTTTCAATGCTATCGCATACAGCTGTATTCCCATTTGTAAATGGCATTGCAGTGGAACGAAAATCGACCAATCAATCAATAATTCCAGCACAAAAATATTTACACAATTCCCTAACATTTGATTGGTTCGTAGCAAGTCTCTGTCCAAAATTTATATCCCAGTAAACTCCCACGCTGAACTACTTTCCATAACCGTGAGGCGCAGTTAAAATAATTCTTAAGAAAACGGAAAATAAACACATTTTCTTGATGAATTTATTTCAAATGCTGGAATTATAAGGAATGAATGGCCTTTTTGTGGAATTGATCGGGGATATAAACTTGGAAAAGTCGCGGGAATACTGGACGAGGCCTTCCGGCCTTCGTCCAGTATTCCCGCGACTTTTCCAAGTTTATACCCCGATAAATTCCACAAAAAGGCCATTCATTCCTATAATGAATCGATCAATGAATCAACAAATCAATCAATTATTCAATCAGTCAATTAAATAAGAAAATACTACTCACTGCTCCTTAACCATGCCTACATGTTGAGGCGACTATGACGCAGGATGTTGTGTTTTTATTCATAACCGCCCTGCTCACATACTACTTCTACAAGGCGTGGATGGGCGACCCTGGCTTCCTCAAGGTCGACCGTGACGACAGGGTCAAGGTCAGTCACATGTTCTGTATATGTGTCCGTGATTGGAGAAATGGGGCTTAATATGGGATTTGTGACGAGCGTAGATCCAGATCAAATAACACACTATTGTAGCCTGATAATAATATATGTTACTTGTTGAAGGAATGGGGAACAGTGCAGATCCTGATCAGACTGTGCGGATGCACAGGCTGATCTGGATCTACACTGGTCGAAAAGTACCATAAGCCCCATTTCTCCAGTCACAGCCACATATAGTCTGGGATGGGTTGATTGTTCAGTGGTGCAGCACTGGACTTCAATACGGCAGATCATTCGTTCGTTGCTCGCCGGAGTCCTGAAAAAATACTTTCATAGCACATGCAAGGATGGGCTGTGGCTCAGTGGTAGAATACAGGACTTAGTACTGAAGGTTGTGAGTTCAAAACCTTCCATATGACATGGAAAATATTTTGTAGTATTTCCATCCCACTGTATCAGCCAGGGGCCCGTTTCACTAAACTTCGTACAACTGAAATGTTCGTAAGTGCAAATTTAGGATCGTCTGGAAATTTCAATAAATGGATTTACATTTATTGAGCATAGGCTGCATATGCAGCCTATGCTCAATAAATGTAAATCCAATAATTGTTTACAAGAAAACATTGTTGATGTGACATTTACAGACTATCATAATGTTGCATTTATGAACATTTTAGTCGTACGGCCCCCAGGTCTTTTGGTGGAATTGAGGAAAGTTCTACAATTGGTCGAGTCCCAATCGCTGTAACTCCATCAGTTCTGTATGATGTGTCTCATCCGGCGCCCCCTGCGCTCCGACCTAACCCCAAGGTCTAGGTCACTCATTTAAAAGTTCACTCGCCCTGTGTTGAATAACATTCTACAGTTGGTCGAGTCCCAATCACTGCAACTACACCCGTTCTGTATGACGTGTCTCACTCATTCGGTGCCCTCTGCGCTCTGCGCTCCGACCTAAAGGTCACCCGTGCTGTATTGTAGAACATTCTGGAGTTGGCAGAGACTCAGTCATTACAGCTACACCAGTTCTCAACAACGTGCCCCTCCGCTCCAACCTAAACCCTAGGTCAAGGTCACCCGTTTTAGAATATTCTGGAGTTTGCCGAGACCCAGTCTCTAAAGCTACACCAGTTCTGTATGACCTGTCTGATCCTGTGCCCCCGTCTGATCCGACCTAACCTAAGGTCACTCACTTAAAATTTGCCCGTGCTGTGTTGGAGACCATCCTGGAGTGGACCCAGTCCCTACAGCTACACCAGTTATGTACGATCTATATCCAGCACTCCCTCCAATCTGACCTAACCCCAAGGTCAAGGTCGTACACTTAGATTTAAATTTCACCTACTCAGTTCACTTAACATTCACTTAAAGGTCACCCGCCCTGTGTTGTAGAGCATTCTACAGTTGGCCGAGACCCAGTCTACAGCTGCACCAGTTCTGTATGACGTGTCTCATCCGACGCCCGCTCCTCTCTGACCTAACCCCAAAGTCAAGGTCACTCACTTAAAGTTCGCCTGTCCTTTTTTGTTGAACATTCTGGAGTTGGCCGAGACCCACTCCCTACAGCTACACCATTTCTGTATAACGTGTCTCCTCACTTTCCGCTCCAACCTAACCCAAGATCAAGGGCACTCGCTTAAAGTTCACCCGACCTCTGTTGTAGAACATTCTGGAGTTGGCCGAGACTCAATCCCTACAGCTACACCAGTTTTGTACGACATGTCTCATCCGACGGCCGCTCCGCTCCAAGCACTGTTCCGTGTGTAACCGCTGTGTCGCCAAGTTTGACCACCACTGCCCGTGGGTGGACAACTGTATCGGTAAGTTCCCCTTTCACTAACTGTCTGTTTCACAAAACCAGTCAAAATGTTATGGCTATATAATTCCAGCACAAAAATATTTACACAATTCCCAAACATTTGATTGGTCCGTAGCAAGTCTCCGTCCAAAATTTATATCCCAGTAAACTCCATCCCGAACTACTTTCCGTAACCGTGAGGCGCAGTTAAAATAATTCTTAAGAAAACGGAAAATAATTCTTAAGAAAACGGAAAATAAACACATTTTCTTAATGAATTTATTTAAAATGCTGGAATTATAAGGAATGAATGGCCTTTTTGTGGAATTTATCGGGGATATAAACTTGGAAAAGTCGCGGGAATACTGGACGAGGCCTTCCGGTCTTCGTCCAGTATTCCCGTGACTTTTCCAAGTTTATACCCCGATAAATTCCACAAAAAGGCCATTCATTCCTATAATAAACAATGCAGAAAAACAAATTTTTTTTTTTCGATAATATGAAATTATAGCAAAATTTAACACTTGAGCCTTCCTTTTATTGCATGAAATTTGGTTAAATATTGATTTTATTGCGAAAAAAACAAGTTCCCCATGTTAATCCCCATAGACAAGCTACTTACATAGCATTTCCATCCCACTGGTCTGTTTAAACTGTGATCCCGTCCCTAATTGACCTCGGCTGTTGCTGGGACATTAAACCCATTCACTTTCACTTTTCTTTTAATGCTTTCACCCCTATATATATATATATGACAGATTGACAATCAACATAGCGCAGTAATATAAAACACAACCATGTTTGCCTTTTATTGTGTAGTTAGCCTTTCGTCTCATATTTCTATCATTTACAGTCTGAGTCGAGAGAAATAAATAATATTTGTACCATAAAATAAGATATTTCTGTTTCAGGAGCGTTTAACCACAAGTATTTTATAGCCTACCTATTGACTCTGTTCATCATGATCAGCTGGTGTCTGTATGGCTGCTTTGCTTGTAAGTATGTCGTTGATGAATATGTTAATTTGGTAACATGAGTCTCGTACTTGTGCCTGCTAGCACACTCCAGTAGCCGATTTCATAAAAATTGCAAAGTACCTATACTTTTTGCAAGTATACTTTAGGGCCTAGCCANAGAAATTTTCAATTTTAGCATAAATTTATTAATTTTTGTTCTACTGATTTTATTACATTATCACAGCCATTTTGGCTGTGATAATGTAATAAATTCAGTATAATAATTCTGCATACTTTTAATCGTCAAATATATGCATCTTTTCTCTGTTAGAACCCAAAGGTGGAAGTCTCGGACCTGTGACACACAAAAAATGGCCATTAAAAAATATTCCATTACCCCATCCACCTGGTCTTGTACTGTACATGACACAAACAAATGCCCATTAAAAAAATTCCCATTACCCCACCCACCTGGTCTCGTACTGTACAGTGTTCTATCTATAGTACACAGTGCAGTACAAGACCAGGTGGGTGGGGTAATGGGATTTGGTATGCCCCCGGTCTCTGTAGAGCCAGAGGCATATAGTGTTTGGACTGTGTGTCTGTGTTTCTGTGTGTCCGTCACATTAAGAAGTTCGCCAGAGTTTCGAAATACTGTTATAACTTCTATATCTCTTGAAGGATTACTTAAATATTTCAACACAGTATACCTGTGCACAAATGCCACACATCCATGCTGCCCTTAATATGACCTTGACCTTTTGACTTTGACAATTTTGAACTTTTTCCCACATTAAGAAGTTTGCCAGACTTTCTCAATTCTGTCATAACTTCTATATTCCTTAAAGGATTGCTTAAATATGTCAACACAGCATACATGTGGACAAATGCCACACATCCATGCTGCTCTTAATATGACCTTCACCATTTGACCTTGACAACTTTGAACTTTTTCCACATTAAGAAGTTTGTCGGAGTTTCTCAATTCTGTCATAACTTCTATATTCCTTGAAGGATTACTTAAATATTTCAACACAGCATACGTGTGGACAAATGCCACACATCCATGCTGTCCTTAATATGACCTTGGCAACTTTGAACTTTTTCACACAGTATTAAGTTCGCCGGAGCTTCTTATTTCTGTCATAACTTCTATATCCCTTGATGGATTACTCAATATTTCAATACCTCATTCTTGTGGACAAATGCCACACATCAACACTGCTTTTAATATGACCTTGACCTTTTGATCTTCATAAATGTGCTTGTGAATACTTATCACTTTGGTTCATTAACTTTGCCACAGTTTCTCCAATCTGCCACCGGGGGAATTCGTGTGCCGACAGGCAACATTTATTGTTTAATGGGCACTTTTGTGTGTCACAGGTCCAAGTCTTCCACCTGTGTTAGAATCGGGGTAGGATGGGAGGGTGTGCATATTGTAAAATTGAATCCATACCATCTGGCTCAATGGGTGTGCCAGTGGATCATTGCTGGGATTTTCAATGACTCAGTAAGCCATGTTTTGTCATGGCTAACCATCTGTATATGACCTCGTTGTTAAATGTATGTTAAACGTCATTCAATCAATCAGTTGTCAACTCCACAGGCCACTTTTTATCAATCAATAAATCAATTGTGATAAAGTTCATAACACATGCAACTGGACTCCCACCACCTCCCTACCTCCCATCCACATTCCGCCATTAGACCAACTGGAATGAATATACCGTATTAACCCTAAATATTCGGACACAATTTGCTTTGGGAAACCCCTATTAAATAGGGGTTTCCCAAAACAAATTTAATCCGAATAGACCACTACTGCCATACTATAAGTATACCAGCCTGACATGGCGTTTTTTACATGCTTTGTTTATATAAACATTGGTGTATAAATAAACATGGTATTTGCCTGTTTATTATGGCTCGTCGCTATAGTCATGATCGATATATTGCGATTGACAAAACAGTTTCTCATACTGGAGCAGTGGGTAAACTGGCGGTCAACGGTGGCACTTGATTTTAATTTTGCACTGCATGCGTTCGGTCCTCACTTTGGCCATTATATATATATATATATTTTTTAAATATTGTTTTTGTGTTTTCTTTTTCTTTTTAATGCATCTTTATTACATGTAACAACAATTGACATGGTAATTATGAACCACATGCATCCACGTTTATTTATTTGTTTATTATCTGAAGTGAGAGGTTTATTTTTCGACATGGTGTTCTCCGTAACATATTTGCATTTGTAGTGAGTCGAGGTAGACTTTCACAATAATACACGAATGTGCAGAATGCATTTCACAATGATTAGGTTCAAAGTGAAGTGTTTTATAATGTTGTGTAAAAGTAAATGCACGACTGTTTCGGGATGTGTGCGTTACCTCTGGCGCCAAAATAGTAAAAGTGAGAGAAAAATGTATGCCTTTGGCAGGATTCGAACTCACGACAGTCCGATCACCGAACAGCAGATCTACCCACTAGAGCACTAAACGATGTTACTATTATTAGCAATTCTATCGAATGTTAATGTGTTTGCGCTGGTATACAAATACCATGTCTACAACATATGACGTAAACTATTTAAAAATAGCACGTGTTTACAATAATATTTACAATAATAACGCGCCAGCTCAAAGCGGTACACCTCTAACTCTAAACATTGGCAAGCTCACTGTTGTGGGGAAACCATATATGTTTATGTGTGTCCCCAAATAAATGGTGTCCGAATATTATAGGAATGAATGGCCGTTTTGTGGAATTTATCGGGGTATAAACTTGGAAAAGTCGCGGGAATACTGGACGAAGGCCGGAAGGCCTCGTCCAGTATTCCAAGTTTATATCCCTGATAAATTCCACAAAAAGGCCATTCATTCCTTATAATTCCAGCATTTGAAATAAATTCATCAAGAAAATGTGTTTATTTTCCGTTTTCTTAAGAATTATTTTAACTGCGCCTGACGGTTACGGAAAGTAGTTCGGCATGGAGTTTACTGGTATATAAATTTTGGACGGAGACTTACAACGGACCAATCAAATGTCAGGGAATTGTGTAAATAATTTTCTGCTGGAATTATTGAGGGTTAGTACGGTACTACATGTATTACAACCATAACTATAATACACATAGCATAGCCAGCCCAGTTGCACCCGTCTAAGGGTGGAATGGGTTGGCCTGTGTTCACACGTATTTCACCTGTCAGACTGACATCAATGGTCTAGTAACATAAGGCTTTAGCATAGCAGTTACGACCTTATGTTACTAGACCATCGACATGTGACCGAGGTCCCTCGATGACCTTAGAGCTGTTGCTGAGACGCTAAACTCATTCACAGTCACTTCAATCAATCCATCAATAATTCAGTAATTCAACCAACAAACCAACCAGCTAATCACTTATTCAATCAATAGACCAAACAATCAATAGATCGATCAATCAATTTTCGTGGCTGGTCATATTTGAGACGAGCCATGTGATTTTGTACCTAATTGTGCGATTTCTCTCGTCAACACAGTGCATATGTGCTGTGAAAAACGGTGCCGTGAAACATTTGTGATATTCTGTCAATACAACCTAATCACTGCGTATGAATATATGTGCGGTTGCTGGGGTTATTTTTTGCATTTTAAAGCCATTTGCAGGTGTTGATGGGATAAATAGAATAGTAGGTTAGTGCCGTGAATTGGAAAAAAAATATCTGGCGCGGCACGAAAACGGGATGTGCTTGGCTGAGCCTCGCCCATCCCGTTTCCTAAGCCTTGCCAGATATTTTTTCCCATTCACGGCACTAACCTACTATTCTCTATATCTAGTGAAATATATTTACAGAAACTTTGATATTTTCTGGAAATGACATGAAAGATGAGAATTTTTTATATGAGATATCGCACATGTTCTTATATACAAAATCACATGGCATTTCTCGTATGGCCTGTTGAGTGAGATTCCACAGTACATGCTATTCGTTTTATAAAACTTCTAAATAAACTCCAGTCACACATGTTGTCCCAGACTGGCGTGTGAACAGTCTGACGCTGTACAATTCAATAAATCAATCAATAAATCAATGAATCATCGTGGCTTACCACATTTAACTTGACCTTCAGTCTGGCACATGAGTGATTGATTCATTGAAGTCCAGCGTCGGGACGACGCTGGACTTCAATGAATCAATCACTTATGTCCAGTCACACATATTTTATCTCGCAGACTGGCACGTTAGCATCCCGACACTGGACTTCAATGAATCAATCACTCATGTCCAGTCACACATATTTTACCTCGCAGACTGGCGCGTCAACATCCCGACACTGGACTTCTACGAGGACGGAATCACAGGCTGGCTGTACAAGGTGGTGAAGCCCTCTCCCTGGGTCGCCTGGATTGCCATTAACTGTTGCGCCCACACTCTGTGGGTGGGTACGCTGTTCCTCTGTCAGATGTACCAGGTATGTATTAACCCTTTCACCCCCAAGTAACTGGAATTGATTTTTGTCGCGCCTGCTTGCGGACAGCGCGATATAGTCGGCACTTTGGCGTACGTACGTACGTGTGTCTGGTTAAAGTTTTTGGTTAAGTTTTTTGGTTAAGTTTTTTGGTTAAGTTTTTTGGTTAAGTTTTTTGGTTAAAGTTTTTGGTTAAGTTTTTTGGTTAAAGTTTTTGGTTAAGTTTTTTGGTTAAAGTTTTTGGTTACGTTTTTTGGTTAAAGTTTTTGGTTAAGTCTCTGCAACTGCTTTGCCCATTACCTTGAAACTTCACATGGGTGTTTATTATCATCATCTATATATTTTCATTCTACCCCCCTCCCGTGTGGCCCCTGTGCCCAATGTCAAGGTCAAATTACTTTGAAGTTTTTGGTTATGTTTTTTGGTTAAAGTTTTTGGTTAAGTTTTTTGGTTAAGTGTTTTGGTTAAAGTTTTTCGTTATACTATATCTCTGCAACTGCTTTGCCCATTACCTTGAAACTTCACATGGGTGTTTATCATCATCTATATTTTCATTCTACCCTCCTCCCGTGCGGCCCCTGTGCCCAATGTCAAGGTCAAATTACTTTGAAGTTTAAGTTTTTTGGTTAAAGTTTTTGGTTAAGTTTTTTGGTTACTTTTTTGGTTAAAGTTTTTCGTTATACTATATCTCTGCAACTGCTTTGCCCATTACCTTGAAACTTCACATGGGTGTTTATCATCATCTATATTTGCATTCTACCCCCCTCCCGTGCGGCCCCTGTGCCCAATGTCAAGGTCAAATTACTTTGAAGTTTTTGGTTAAAGTTTTTGGTTAAGTTTTTTGGTTAAGTTTTTTGGTTAAAGTTTTTGGTTACGTTTTTTGGTTAAAGTTTTTGGTTAAGTTTTTTGGTTAAAGTTTTTGGTTACGTTTTTTGGTTAAAGTTTTTGGTTAAGTCTGCAACTGCTTTGCCCATTACCTTGAAACTTCACATGGGTGTTTATATCATCATCTATATTTTCATTCTACCCCCCTCCCCCCTCCCGTGCGGCCCCTGTGCCCAATGTCAAGGTCAAATTACTTTGAAGTTTTTGGTTATGTTTTTTGGTTAAAGTTTTTGGTTAAGTTTTTTGGTTAAGTGTTTTGGTTAAAGTTTTTCGTTATACTATATCTCTGCAACTGCTTTGCCCATTACCTTGAAACTTCACATGGGTGTTTATCATCATCTATATTTGCATTCTACCCCCCTCCCGTGCGGCCCCTGTGCCCAATGTCAAGGTCAAATTACTTTGAAGTTTTTGGTTAAAGTTTTTGGTTAAGTTTTTTGGTTAAGTTTTTTGGTTAAAGTTTTTGGTTACGTTTTTTGGTTAAAGTTTTTGGTTAAGTTTTTTGGTTAAAGTTTTTGGTTACGTTTTTTGGTTAAAGTTTTTGGTTAAGTCTGCAACTGCTTTGCCCATTACCTTGAAACTTCACATGGGTGTTTATCATCATCTATATTTTCATTCTACCCCCCTCCCGTGCGGCCCCTGTGCCCAATGTCAAGGTCAAATTACTTTGAAGTTTTTGGTTATGTTTTTTGGTTAAAGTTTTTGGTTAAGTTTTTTGGTTAAGTGTTTTGGTTAAAGTTTTTCGTTATACTATATCTCTGCAACTGCTTTGCCCATTACCTTGAAACTTCACATGGGTGTTTATCATCATCTATATTTTCATTCTACCCTCCTCCCGTGCGGCCCCTGTGCCCAATGTCAAGGTCAAATTACTTTGAAGTTTTTGGTTAAGTTTTTTGGTTAAAGTTTTTGGTTAAGTTTTTTGGTTAAGTTTTTTGGTTGTTAAAGTTTTTCGTTATACTATATCTCTGCAACTGCTTTGCCCATTACCTTGAAACTTCACATGGGTGTTTATCATCATCTATATTTGCATTCTACCCCCCTCCCGTGCGGCCCCTGTGCCCAATGTCAAGGTCAAATTACTTTCAAGTTTTTGGTTAAAGTTTTTGGTTAAGTTTTTTGGTTAAGTTTTTTGGTTAAAGTTTTTCGTTATACTATATCTCTGCAACTGCTTTGCCCATTACCTTGAAACTTCACATGGGTGTTTATCATCATCTATATTTTCATTCTACCCCCCTCCCGTGCGGCCCCTGTGCCCAATGTCAAGGTCAAACTACTTTGAAGTTTTTTTCGCGCCCACTTGTGGAAAGCGCGATATAGTCGGCACTTTGGCATACGTACGTACGTACGTACGCAGAGCTGCCAACTGTTCCGATTTTTCCGTATTTGTTCCGGAAAATACGTTAGAAATACGGAAGTACGGACAACAATTAAAAAGTACGATTTTTTAAAAAATCAGCTCGGGAATATCTGGAAATAATAATTTTTTTCACAATTCTGCCAATAAATCCTATTTTTTTATTTACCCGTAATCATACTCGCCTAGGCGCTTACAATTTTGATTCTTGTTGTGTTGTAATAGTAGCTTCAAGCGCTCAGCGATATTGATTTCTTCATCACGTGAATTTATAAAATGTCTGCTCCAAAGCGTGCGGCCAACGAATTTGGGTCTTTTTTATCGAAAGAAGTTAGGATAACACATATTTTCGTCACTGATTACAGAGAGACATGGCCCCATTTGGTCCTGTCAAAGCGCGGTGATGAATTTGGTGAATAATTTGCGTCTTGCAAGCAGTGTAATTGTGATTTTTCGGTTGTCATGGTGGCCGTGTTCCGGAAAACATATGTGGTGTTCTTGAAAATAGTCCCTTTTTCTCTCCATGTTCCTCATGTGACCGACATGGGGTTGGCAGCTCTGCGTACGTGTGTCCGGTTAAAGTTTTTGGTTAAGTTTTTTGGTTAAAGTTTTTCGTTATACTATATCTCTTTTTTTAGTGTCCATGCCTCGCCACAAGGCGCGACATGCAGGTCGCGGCCATCTAGTTATATGTTAATTTCCGGACCAATACAATCGTCACAAAATGATTTTCAGACTCGTCTATTTATGAAAAGGGGGTGTTTTTGTTCTCAAAAATAAGAAAATTGCTTGCAAAAAGTCCACAGAGCTGCAGATAAGTCCAGAAAGGATATGGACCAGTGTTATAAGTTTAAAAAAATGTTGATCTATTTTTTTTTTGCACTTGTTGTAGACCAATGAGGAATCGTTGCTAGTTATGTCCCTTTGCAAATATATTTATAGAGATATGGTTCTATGCTGTATTTCGATTTTAATTTTAGTATATACACGAAAATAGAGTTTTGAGAACAGAGTAGACCCAGATCAGACTGCACATCTGTGCAGTCTGATCAGCGTCTACACTGGTTGCAATAACATTAATACATGTGAAAATATGAATCTGGCAAATAATGTAGCCCGGATCAGATTGCGTCGATATGTCGAATGATCTGGATCAACACTATATATACTCTGTTTCATGAAAGCTGCCCAAATTTTGCGGTCATATAAACATTTCGAAAACTTTATTTTTTTTGATTATATTAAATTAAAGGAAAATTTAAGAATGAGCCTTCTTTTTATTTCGTGAAATTTGGTCAAATATTGATTTTATTGCGAAAAAACAATTTCCTCATGTTAAATCCCCATAGACATCTTCACAGAGTGAAGATGTCTATGGTGATTTAACATGGGGGAAATTTTTTAGAATTTCAGAAATACTGGACCGATTTATAAAATTTAACTTTTGTTTTCTTAGTTAGATCATTTCCAAGCTATCTAGTCAGGTTTTGGAGTCAATTTCCAAATTTTTTCGTTTTTTGACTCCTCCCACAACTCCTCTACCTCTTTTTCCTCCATGTTAAATTCCCATAGAGAAATAAATTTTTCGTAATAAAACCAATATTTGACCAAATTTCACGAAATAAAAAGAAGGCTCATTCTTAAATTTTCCTTTAATTTAATATTTTCGAAAAATATATTGTTTTTGAATTGTTTATATGGCCGTAAAATTTGGGCAGCTTTCGTGAAACAGACAGTAGTCAAAATCACTATAATTGCTCCTTTTCATAAGAAATCATGCCGCGTACAGGCAATAACGCCCTAAACTACACAATTTGGACCGGAGTTATATAAATAAATTCAACGGGAGATAAGGAGCTACAATCCCTCATTTCAATGTAAGCTCAACAGGGATTCCGCTGGGGAAAATAAAAAAATCGCCACTTCAAAAAAAATAAAACAATTGGCGATAAAAAATTACAATTTTCGGGGAAAAAAAAATTTTTTTTTTTTTCGAAAATTGTAATTTTTTGATCGCCAATGTTTATTTTTATCGCCAATTGCTGCACAACACCTGCCCCTTTTTATTCCAAATATAGATGTGAATCTGATTTTCTTTGGCCCTAACTGTGATCCGCTTCATGTCCTGACATCAAATTCATGTGGAAAGATATAAATTGGAAATAAATTGGTGTATAATTGTGTCACTATTCCACCAGTTTTAAAAATTACGAGTGCCCACTATACAGATATAATCATTTAGTAATATTTATTTTATTGATAGTGACGCGCGTTGGATTCAGGCTATTTTTATATGCAAATGAGGCATGATATGTTTTAATTATTTATTCTACTTAAATGCGTCACCTGAAAAAATAGTATTTTCGACAGATTATAAAGTATGATTATTGCACACCAAAAAAATAAATACAGAGAATAAATAGTAATGTCCGTTAACATTTTAAGGAAACACGGTTATCGCCCCTGATATCAGTGTGGAAATTTACGTCTGATATAAAATGTATAATAATGCCAATCAATATGTGGGGTAATGGTGAATGAATTTTTCTTTGCCAGAAAATGTCATATCTACAGAATATACAACATTGTCTACCTAAATTATAACCTACTGGGTGGGCATGTACCTTTAATGCTGCTGTCGATTTTCCATTGACAGATAACGTGGGTCGGCATGACGACCAATGAGAGACTGAACCAGGCTAAATACATGTACCTGGAAGCCATGGCAACCATAAAGAACAAAGGTCAAGACAAGGGTCAAGACAAGGGTCAAGACAAGGGTGAAGGTCATGCGAATGGCCACGGTCATTCCCATGGCAACGGCAGTCAGTCAAACTGTGAGGGAGACTGCAAGTGTAAAGACGAATTAAAAAAGGAGTTAAATAAAAAATATGATAACCCATTCCAGTAAGTACAAATAGAGGACATAAATCTCATATCCTTGTTTCCATTTGATATAAGATTTATGAAACAAGACACGCGCATTAGAGGCTCGGTGCTTAAAATTGCTAACAAGTTTAATAAATATAAAAAATGCATTTATCCTAATATATAAGTCAGATCTTTACCATACTTCAGTACTTTCTTCATCACCACCCTGTGTCATTCAAATCACCTTGATATACTGTTTTCGACGTATGCTGATATTAGTCCGATCCATACTGCAGTACTTTCTTCATAACCATAACCACCCTGTGTCATTCAAATGATTTTGATAATATTTTTGGCTGTGATAATGTTATGTCGCTACTTCTGTTTGCATTTCTGGAAAAATAAATGATTACTCCTCAAAGTATACTTAGCTATATCGCGTTCAATGTCATCCAGCAGCCGATTTCACAAAAATTGCTAAGCGTCGCTTAGCAATTTTTGTGAAATCGGCTGCCGGATGACATTGACCATGGTTGGGAAACTCAGAGGTGATCACCATCTTTGTATTGTTCTCCTGTTAGATTTTGAAAATTGATTCACAAATACCATTTTAAATTTAAAAACATTGTGTCGCTTGAAAAACAATCATTTTTACTATGCTGACATAGCCATAAAAAATGTGCAGGTTTATATGAAATGGACGCTAGTGTCTCACAGTCTGCAATATTTGAATCTGTTTAGTTTAACTCTTTCAACCCTAAGTATCTGGAATGGATTTTAATAGGTTAATTTTGCAACCAATCCGACCGTCATAAAATGATTTTCAGACTGGTCCATTTATGAAAAGGGAGTGTTTTTGTTCTCAACAATGTTAAAATTACTTGAAAAAAGTGCAGATCCTGATGAGATGCCTCGTCACGAGCCGGCTCATCTGAATCTACACGTTTTGCCAATACCACTATACAGGCCTGTGGTGTTGAAAGGGTTAAAATACAAACAAATCTCCATTTGTTTTTACAGTCGTGGGGTATTCAAAAACTTGATTGACCTGGTGGGCTGTCGCTGCTGTGGAATATTTCGGCCGAACCACATAGACTGGACGAAGATTTACGAGCTGCCCGGTCGGGAAACGCAGACGTCTAGAACCTCCTTCAATGTGCAACGAGAAAATTACCAATTTGTCTAGTGAGAATATACCGTAGCAACCCAAATATTTGTACAACATTTATTTGGCGAAACACATAAAACTATATGGGTTTCCACACAGCAATGAGCGTGCAAATATGTAGGGTTAGTATGGCAGTACTGGTTTTATCACAATAGCAATGTATTTGGATATAATTTGTTTTGGGAAACCCCTGTTTAATAGGGGTTTCCCAAAGCAACTTGTGTCCAAATATTTAGGGTTAATACGGCATTACACTACCGCCTGAGCTAATCTTGGCAATATTTGTCAATTTCTTTATTTCAAAATACTGGAACTGAATGCTTGAAATCAAGCAGTTTGATTGACCAAGTGCTACAGCTCAGGCTTGGTCAGTCAAACTGCTTGTTTACGAGTTCAGATTGCGAATTGATGCTCAGAAACATTGACATCTGGGCAAGGTTAACACGGGCGGTTTTGTACGCACGTACTAGTGTTGCACTGTGCGCCAACGTAACATGTTAAACGCCGAAATGGGCACCGGATTCCTGACGAATTCCCACTCGGATACATGCAGAAGATACTGCATTAACACATTTTTGTCTAGTAACAGATGCAAGAAATTAGGTTACTAGACGAAAAACTGCATTTGTGCGGTAGCTCTAAGAAGAGCTATTAAGTGTCATATCGTCAGAAAACCGGTGCATTTTTCGACATGAAACATTTTACGCTGGTGCGGAGTGTAGCATCAGAGATACATATAGGGTTTTATATCATGGTTGACATAAAGGTGTATGTTTACCAATTTGTCTTGTTGGAATATACTACAGTACTATGTGTGGGTGGTTGGTCGGGCGAATACGATGGCGTAAATTAACGGTAGGGGTTCCTCCTTATAGGAATCATGATTTGCCTGCTTTGGCCCTCAGATACGTTTTTATCTTTGGCTCTTTTGTTACCTGGGAGTTGAATTGGGTTATTGCCCATTATAAAAGTAGCAAGATTATTACTGATTGTTCTGCTTTTGGGAGGAGGCCAAGTGATTCTGGTGTGGCGAGGACCTGGCATCAGATCAGCATTATTCTGATTTCAGGGCTGAATATATAGTTTTTTTATTGTAAATATTCAGTTGTGATTTGGGGCTTTTCCCCCCATTTGTACATGTACTAAACCCATTGACCCGGCCTGAAATGACCGTAGCTGTTGATCGGCTGTTAAACCCCAACAAACAAACAAAACAGTACTATGTACTATGTATACAGGGGATTTATATACTGGATTGCATTTAAAAGCCAAGTTGTGATTTAATGACCGTTGTCGGAAGCTGATTCGGTGACTGGATCATGTGATAGGCTGGCCACAAATGTTGTAAGTCCCGTTTCATCCAGTAGTAGTCACACATCAGATTCAGTCATAGTCGCAGACCAGGGGCTAGACTGGCCACAAATGTATCACTTCGCCAGTCATACAATTTGTTTCGGCCAACCAACCAGTTAAATGTACATGCCCACTCAGTACGCACAAACTGTTCTTTATAGGAATGAAATAAGTGTATAATTGTGTCAATATTCCACCAGTTCTAAAAGTTACAAGTGCCCGCTATACAGATCTAATCATTTAGTAACATTTATTTTACTGATAGTGACGCGAGGTGGTATCAGGCTATTTTCATATGCAAATGAGGCATGATATTTTTTAATTATTTATACTAATTAAATGTCACCTGAAAACATAATATTTTCTACAGATTATAAAGTATCATCATTGCACATCAAAAAATAAATACAGAGAATACATAAGGAAAAACGGTTATCGCCCCTGATGTCTGTGGAAATTTACGTCTGATATAAACTGTATAAAAATGCCAATCAATACGTCGGGTAATGGTGAATGAATGTTTATTATACCCCCCGCAACGAGTTGTGGGGGGTATACTGGAGTCAGGTTGTCCGTCCGTCCGTCCGTGCATGCATGCGTGCGTGTGTGCATCCGTGCGTCCGTAAACTTAACATCAGAGAAATATTGGTATAACTTCTATTTCCTTCATCTAAAATGCTTAATGTTTCACACATGCATTCCTGTAAGGCTCTACTACCATGCTGTGCTAAATCCACGACCGTCCAACATCAGAGAAATATGTTATAACTTCTATTTCCTTCATTGAAAATTCTTAATATTTCACTCGTGCATTCCTCTAAGGTTGTACTATCATGCTGTGACAAATCTACGACCGTCCAACCCCCGCTGTACTTAGTCTCTTTACAAAACTTAACATCAGAGAAATATGTTATTATAACTTCTATTTCTTTCGTCGAAAATTCTTAATATTTCATGTATACATTCCTCTAAGGCTCTACTATCATGCTGTGACAAATTCCCGCTGATCTCGAGGTCAAGGTCACATACTTAGTCTCTTTACAAAACTTAACATCAGAGAAATCGGTTATAACTTCTATTTCCTTGCTCGGATCTGCTTCACATTTCACACACGCATTGCTCCAATGGACCTCTACCATCCTGTGACAAATTCACGTTCATGCCGCTCCCGCTAAGCCCAGAGTCAAGGTCACAAGCCCACACACTTGGAAATCTTTACATATTTTAGGGGTACCTGGGCCCATGCGGGGGGTATTCCGTAAGCCTCGCTTACTGACCAATCTAGTTTTGCCAGAAAATGTCTCAGATAATGTCTCTGATATAAAGAACATTTTGTGCCTACTGAGTGGGCATGTACCTTTAACCCTTAGACTACTCACAACAATTGTCCTCTGCTGTTGCTTTTATATCTTGCCTTATTTCTCAATAAGAACATGGTTTGACAGCACTTCAGAATCATTTCTAATGGAAATGATTCTGACATGCTGTCAAACCATGCAAATTTCTAAAGTGCTGTCAAAGCATGTTTTTGATGATAAAAATGGAAAATAGAAAATAAACAGCAGACGACAAAATCATAACTTGCATTTTTAATGTGGTGTGCTAAACCGTAGTGGAACTCTATTAAGGAGATAGGTTGCCGTGTGCTGGTGGTATTTCTTTCCCAGCGGAACTTCTCTAAACTGGAGGTCCGCAGGGTGTCTGGTTTAGAGAGATTCTGCTGTAATGTATGTACATGAGCATCCAATGACGCATGTTAAAGCTTTGCAATCATGAAAAGATGTGATCATTATTAGCGATATATTGCAGTGAATCACGTATAACTTAACCCGTAGAATGCTGGAACCAAAAATTGTCGTCTGCTGTCGTTTCTAATTTTGTCTTTTCTCTCAATAAAAACATGGTTTTGCAGCATTTTAGAATCATTTCCATTGGAAATGATTCTAAATTGCTGTAAAATCATGTTTTTGGTATGAAAAGTTGAAAATAATAAATAAATAGCAGACGACAAATTTTAATTCAGCATTGCAAGGGTTTAACACAATGGAAGTCACTAGGTACCTGGTTTTAGAGAGGTCCATTGTAATTGAAAGGGTCGGTTGAATGGGGGGGACTAACATGAGGGCCAGCCCCGTATTATTCTTCGCCCGTAGGCACGAGGGGATATATCGTCAGTCCATGTACGTGCGTAACGTTACACCTTTCATTATAGGAATGAATGGCCTTTTTGTGGAATTTATCGGGGTATAAACTTGGAAAAGTCGCGGGAATACTGGACGAAGGCCGGAAGGCCTCGTCCAGTATTCCCGCGACTTTTCCAAGTTTATATCCCCGATAAATTCCACAAAAAGGCCATTCATTCCTTATAATTCCAGCATTTGAAATAAATTCATCAAGAAAATGTGTTTATTTTCCGTTTTCTTAAGAATTATTTTAACTGCTGCTGACGGTTACGGAAAGTAGTTCGGCATGGGAGTTTACTGGGATATAAACTTTGGACAGAGACTTGCTACGGACCAATCAAATGTTAGGGAATTGTGTAAATATTTTTGTGCTGGAATTATTTCTTAATAACTTGTGAACCATTCACCGATTTTAATATACATATTTAAATATTTGGCTACAATGTCTGTAAAAAGATGGTGCTTTGTTTCATATACACACCACGTCTGAACGCCCATGATCGAGATCATTAGGACTTGTGGTCATTTTTTTATTATCGCAGCTGCCAGCGAGGGGATTAGCTTAATAGTGAAAATATACATTTATTCCGCTTGAGTTAGCCCCCTTGTTCCACTGAACCGTTCAATATGCGAGTTTCAAATACAAAATATGCAACAGATTGGAAAGATAGGATTTATACAGCATGGCTTCCATGCGAGAAGAATGTTGTAATTTTCTGCTTTGACTGGAGAAATGGGACTTTATGACCAGTGTAGATGCGGATCAAATAGAACACTCCTGTAGCCTAATAAATATCTATATTACTTGTTAGAAACATGATGGGCGTTTCATTGATGGAATGACGAACAGTGCAGATCCTTATCAGACTGTGCGGATGCACAGGCTGATCTGGATCTACACTGGTCACAAAACCTGGTGTAGATGCGATCAAATAGAACACTCCTGTAGCCTGATAACGATGGAATGATGAACAGTGCAGATCCTGATCAGACTGTGCGGATGCACAGTCTGATCTGGATCTACATTGTTCGCAAAACCCATAAGCCGCATCTCTCCAGTCATAGCCACATTTGTATGTAATGAATGATAACCATATCTGGACAAATCCAAACATTTGCCAACAATGGCTGCGTGTGGCAACCTTGTTATGCCATCGCAACGATTCTGGAAGTCGGACTTCATCCATTTTGCGCACCTGCACGCTATAATTATCTCCCCTGTCGAGGAGCGTTGGGGAAATCTGACCCGTTTCCTATATAATTTAATCATTTTTGAACGCTTCAATCAACTAAATTACATTCGCTAAATCAAATTTAAATGCAAATTTATAATGTTAAATGGTTATTAAAAAATATTCCTATCACCATGTAGTACTTTCGTAGTTCTAAATGTGAAATATTCTGGCATAAAAATGATGTATTTTAGAGCAAAACGTATCGATTTACCCCCAACCATATCGAGTCACGTGACTAGTGATACGTCACGCCGACTTCCAGAATGGTTGTCTGGGGCATATAGTGGTACATTTTTATCTTTGGGTATTTTGTTACCTGGGAGTTGAATTGAGTTGTTGCCCATTGTAAAAGTAGTAAGATTATTACTGATCCTACAGTTTTTGGGAGGGGGCCAAGTGATTCTGGTGTGGCTAGGACCTGACATCAGATCAGGATTATTCTGATTTCAGGGCTGAATATCTAGTTTTTTTATTGTAAACATTCAGTTCTGATTTGGGACCCCCCCCCCATTTCTACAGGTAATATATATGATTTAGTACTAAACCCATTGACCCTGCTTTAAATTACCTAAGCGGTTGATAGGCCATTAAACCCAAATAAACAAACAAACAAACAAGGTCACAGGTGCTAAAACAGAATGTTTATTATGCATTGACAACTTTCATTTCCATGTGATAACTCGACTACCGATCTTTGTCACACTTCGCATTTATATTCATATCAACAATGCAATGACACCTATTGAATGTGGGCTTCATGCCCTCAACTCAAGGTCAAAGGTTCTGTTTATCCGACCTTCATGATAATACACTCGTACATTCATATCAACAAAGCAATGAACCCTATTGAATGTGGGCTTCATGCCCTCAAGGTCAAAGGTCACGGGTGCTTGATTGCTGGTTTTTTTTTTTTGATGGTTCACCAGGAATCATTTTTTTTACTAACAATTTTCTAGTTAGACATTTTATAGTTTTTGCACTTAATATACAAAGTTAGTCATACAAAGATTAATAAAAAATGCCCCTGGGTGTTACATGTACATGTACTTAGCATAGCCCATGCTATCCGTGTATATTTAATTTGTTTTCTTGTATAATATTGTTTAGTACAAATTAGTTAGCTTCCGTTCAAGGGTAGGAATTGGCTCGCAGACCTTCCAAACCCATGTTTAGTACAAAAGAAAAACTAGGTTACATACTGACTGGAAAAATAGGGCTTATGATGTTTGCGACCAGTGTAGACCCAGATCAGCCTGCGCATCTGCGCAGGCTGATCAGGGTCTACATTGTTCGCCATTCAGTCATTGAAACATCCGTCATGCTGCTAACAAACTGTGTAGAGCCTTATCTGGAT
This sequence comes from Conchocele bisecta, assembly GCA_029237695.1. Lineage (NCBI taxonomy): Eukaryota > Metazoa > Mollusca > Bivalvia > Lucinida > Thyasiridae > Conchocele > Conchocele bisecta. The sequence continues at coordinate 20,280,509 of CM055273.1, read as the reverse complement.
ACAGGAGTGTGATAGTGGATCTGGTGCTAGACTAGCCATAACTGCCATAAGCCCCATTTCTCCAGTCACAGCCACATATGGTGGGTGGTTGTCAGGCGAACGAGACGGCGTAAATTAACAGTAGGGGTTCCTCCTTATAGGAATCACAAATTTCCTGGTTCGGCCTCGGGTACGTTTTTATCTTTGGCTCTTTTGTTACCTGGGAGTTGAATTGGGTTATCGCCCATTATAAAAGTTTTACTGATCCTACTGCTTTTGGGAGGGGCCAAGTGATTCTGGTGTGGCGAGGACCTGGCATCAGATCAGGATTATTCTGATTTCATGGCTGGATATATTGTTTTGTTATTGTAAATGTTCAGTTCTGATTTTGGGATTTTCTCCCCATTTGTACATGTACTTGAAAATGTACATGTACTTGTACAGGTAATATATGAGATTTAGTACTAAACCAATTTACCCGGCCTTAAATGACTGTAGCCGTTAAACCCCAACAAACAAACAAACAAAAGAACCAATGGCTGGATATTGTCAAACCTCATATTGACCTTTTGTGCCTTGGTGTTGGTGTTAATGAGCTTTTGTGAATAAATATTTTCCTATTTTCATGAATTAGAAATCCAGACAGAGCGATGTTCATGCGTCGTTATAAATTAAATGCACTTGTCTTATTGTTTGTGTTAATTGGTACAAGTTTCCCATATTATTTTTGATTCGTATTGCAGCACATTGTTAATGAACCTACTTGCAGAAAATGAGACAGTTATCACAATACCGGCAGTGGGTGGAAGGTGGGTGCAAGCGATGGGTAATTTAACGATCGGGGTTCATCCTTACCGGAATTCCGACTGGAGACCTGGTTTGGCCCTCACATACGTCTTTGGTATTTTGTATGTGACAGTTGAATCTGGTTATACCCCTTATGTGAGAATTACGATTGTTCGTAATCCTATTTTAGGGGAAGGGGCCAAGTGACTTTGGTGTGGTATGGACCTGCCACCAGGTCAGGTTTTTCTAATTTCAGGGCTGAATATATTGTTTATCGATGTAAATATTCAGTTCTGATTTTGGAATTTTCCCCCCAATGCAGCAGGTTAAAACGGGATCGAACCAGTTTGCCCGGCCTTACATGACCTTAGCTGTTGATAGGCCGTTAAACACCAATAAACAAACAAACAAACAATACCGGCAGTGGGTGGCAGGTGGGAGCATGTGATGGGTAACTTAATGATCGCGGTTCATCCTTAATGGAATTTCGACTGGAGACCTGGTTTGGCCTTCACATACGTCTTTTGCCTTTTGTATGTGACAGTTGAATCTGGTTATACCCCTTATGTGAGTATTTCAATTATTTGTAATCCTATTTTAGGGGAAGGGGCCAAGTGACTTTGATGTGGTATGGACCGGCCACCAGGTCAGGTTATTCTAATTTCAGGGCTGAATATTATTTTTTTTCGATGTAAATATTCCGTTCTGATTTTGGGATTTTATCCCCAATACAGCAGGTTAAAACGGGATCAAACCTATTTGCCCGGCCTTACATGACGTTAGCTGTTGATAGGCTGTTAAACACCAATAAACAAATATCACAATACCAGTAATGTCTGTGTGTCCTTACATGTGTATGTGACTGAAGAAATGGGCTTATTTTCACATTTTTGAGAACAAAAACACCCCCTTTTCACAAATGGACTAGTCTGAAAATTATTTTGTGACAGTTGGATTGCTTGCAAAATTTATTGATTGGCATTATTACACATCATATATCAGACGTAAATTTCCACACTGATATCAGGGGCGATAACCGTGTTTCCTTAAAATGTTAACGGAAACACTATTTATTCTCTGTATTTATTTTTCATGTGCCATGATCATACTTTATAATCTGTCGAAAATCTGTCAGGTGATTCATTTAATTAGTATAAATAATTAAAAAAAATACCATGCCTCATTTGCATATGAAAATAGACTGATACCACTGCGAGTCACTATCAATAAAATAAATATTACTAAATGATTATATCTGTATCGCAGGCACACGTAATTTTTAGAACTGGTGGAATAGTGACACAATTATACACTTATTTAATTCCTATAAAGAACAGTTTGTGCCTACTGAGTGGGCATGTACCTTTAACAGGTGGACGGTAATTTAACGATAGATTTCATCTTTACCAAAATCCTTATTTCCCTGATTCAGGTGCATCTTTTGCTTTCTTGCTACTTGCGAGTTGAATCTGGTTATGCCCATTATAGTACTCCTAGTAAGGTAATTGTTAATCCTGTTACGTTTAGGGAGTGGGGCTTGTGTGATGAGGACCTAGTAGTACCAGTAGCCTATTTCATCAACATTGCAAAGTATACTTTAGTAGCAAAGTATACTTTGAGGGAGAAATTTTCAATTTTATGATAAATTTATTAATTTTTATTATACTGAATTTATTACATTATCACAGCCAATTTGGCTGTGATAATGTAATACATTCAGTATAATAATTCTGCATACTTTTAATCATGAAATATATGCATTTGTTAGTTCTATATGAAATAATGCATTTCAGGAAAAATAAATGATTACTCCCTCAAAGTATACTTTGCTAGTAAAGTATACTTTGCAATGTTGATGAAATAGGCTACAGATCAGGATATTCTAATAGCATGGCTGAATATATGTTGTTTTTTTGTAAATATTCAGTTCTGATTTGGGGATTCCCTCATGCATACAGGTGAAATGCGGGATTCGACCTTGATAACTTAGCCTAAAATGACCTTAGCTGTTGATAGGCCGTTAAATGCCATTAAATAAATAAATGTATGTGCTGTATGAAAGTATCAACATTTTAAAGGCGATGGGTCTGAAACATACACAGAAAGTGAAACATGAAATAGATTACATGCGGTAAATAGTAATTTAACTCTTTGCATGCTGGGAAATTTGTGGGCTATAAATAGTTCAAAAATGAGCAGATGACAATTCATTATATTTTTTTTTATTTCTCCTTATAAATGTCATGAATATGTCTTGGAATTTCATTAGAATTGTGTCCGGAGGACACAATTCTAATGAAATTTCAAAACATATTTACAGAGAGAAATAAAACATATACTCCTAATTCGTTTGGCGGATATTTTCGCCGCTAGCATGCAAAGAGTTAATTGTTGATTTGAATCGTATTTCTAAACACGATTATACACACTAGTCATCTGGAAACAAATTTGGACATGAAAATATACACACACTTGTGGGATTTTTAGAAGTTATCTCCCTTGAGCATATTGTGACACGCAAATTTCTATTGATCGTGCTATGCGTAAACGGCGAGTACGACCAAGAAAATAGTACCCCGTACCAACTTATCCTTTGGCGTTTTGGTCTGTCTTGCTTTGTATCTAAAACTCTACATATACTATTCTCTATAGTTTTCACAGTTTTGTGCTCAGTTTATCAGTTAAATTCTGGAAAATATTAAAGGCCCTGAACGGCTCAGTATTACAATTTTCCGATTTTTTCAAACACAAAAACATGTTTGGCAACTGATTTAGTACACAAAACTAACATATACTGCCTAATAGATACATCTCAAGTCTTGAGATTTACATCTTAATCGCAATGTGAAGACAACAAAAACTTGTTTTGTGTACCACTCAGTGCAAAATGTCAATATTGACAATTTCATTTCCGTAACCCAACGGCTTCGGCTCGGAAGCGAGTCGATAAACTCTGGCTATCGGAATTCATTGGCCGCGAATCGGGGTGTTGAGGAGTTGACCCGAGCGTCTATCAGAAAATCGATCGGACTTTGAACACGCACCTGCTGTTTGTTTATCAACAAATATTTATATTTTCATCGACTACAAACTCATTTTTGTACCAAAATGAATGCAAACAGTTTCAAAGTGTGTGTAAATAGAAACCTGTTGGATTTATGTGTGGGAAAACCCAATAGGAGGCCAAATTCGGCAACTTGAGCCGTATAGGGGCTTTAATCCAGACATTTCGTGTGTATGAATACAGCAGCTATTATCTTTCAATAGTTCTCACAGTTAGTTAGCAGTGAACAGTTAGCCGCCAGTTTCGTACATATTTTTTCTGGGAGTTTCAAACAGTAATGCACCAATTTGCACCATCACAGTACATTTGCCTCTGGATGATGATTGAGAAAATTGCAACTTTCAGTCTAATTCCGCAAGTGATCAGTTTTTGTGGAGATAACATATTTCAGTACTTTCAGTACTTTGATTTATATTTTCTACACACTATGTATATGGTTACAGCGTTGTAACTTCACTGTCCAACTTCATCTCTTGAGCGGTTGCATGTACATCTTTACCCTTTGAATGTGAAAATTGTCGTCTGCTGTTATTTCATTTTTTTTTCTTTTCTCATAAAAACATGCTTTGGCCGCACTTTAGAACCATTTCCATTGGAAATGATTCTAATGTGCTGCCAAGCTATGGTATTTGTTGATAAAAAATGAAAAAAAGGAAAATAATCGGCGGACGACAAAAAATAATTCAACATTGTTAGGGTTAGTATCTTATAAAATCCATGTCATGTTGTGTGTGCTTTACCGTACCATTTAAATTTTTGTATTTTTATACACATTTTAAGTATGTTGTGACCTTTCGCGGTGAAAAGTGGCTTTACCAGTGCATCTGGGGGCCGTTTCACTAAACTTCGTACAACTAAAATGTTTGTTTGATGCAAAATTATGATACAAAGTCATGTAGTCTGTAAATTTCACATTAACAATGTTTCTTGTAAACAATTATTGGATTTACATTTATCGAGCATAGGATGCATATGCAGCCTATGCTCAATAAATGTAAATCCATCAATTGAAATTTCCAGACGATCCTAAATTTGCACTTACGAACATTTAGTCGTTCAAAGTTTAGTGAAACGGGCCCCTGTTCCCCTATAGATTATTATATCCCCAGCTTATGATTTATGCCGAGGGGTGTATAGTTTCCTCTTGTCCATCCATTCGTTCGTTTCAAAATTTGCATTAACATTTTTGTTTGTAGGTCGAAGCGGTGGCCGGGGGTGAGACCCTGTTACTGGCTTTCGAAACAAAAATGCCACGCATACTAAACAGTGGATGGCAGGTGGGAGCATGTGATGGGTATTTTACGATTGGGGTTCATCCTTACCGGAATCCCGACCAATGCACCAGGTTGAATACGGGATCGAACCCGTTGGCCCGGCCTTAAATGACCTTAGCTGTTGATATACCGTTAAACACCAACAAACAAACCATTTGTCTCATATCATGAGAAAAGTTTATCAACAGAAAAATGCAGCGAGTTGTTAACATTTTGTTCATATGTGCAATAGTAAATCGATGGACCTCGAACTTCATATTGGCGTAGGAATATATTCACCGCACATAGGCAAAGTAGTGCCCGAGGCCATATACATATATTGTAAACTTTGCTGAAATTCATCAACAATAATACACCTGTAATGTATGACCATCAGCCAATCAGATTGCATGAAGCATTAAAAGAGAGCATTAACAATTAGAATATGGGATTCGACCCCGTCAACCCGGCTTAAAATGACCTTAGCTGTTGACAGGCTGTTAAACACCATTAAATAAATAAGTCATCCTGTCCGAGATTCACGCCTGGGGCAAAGTGTAAAGACACCTGGCACCGTATCAGGATATTATGGTGAAGGATAATTGCCATTCTGAATTTGTAATTTCACCACCTGACCCATACAAGTGTATTCCCATCTCTATATGTGGCTGTGACTGGAGACATTATGCGACCAGTGTAGATCCAGATCAGGTAGATCAGGATCTGCACTGTTCGACAGTCCATCAATGAAACTCCCGTCATGCTTCTAACAAGCAATATAGATCATTATCAGGCTACAGGGCTGTGCTATTTGATCTAGATCATTTAGCTACACTTGTCACAAATCCTATACACTCCTATTTATCCAGTCACAGCCACATATGACATCGTTGTTGAACATAAAGCCTCAGCCAATCAATCAATCAACCACCTGCTGTTGACGCATATGGGTCCCATGCTTAATAGTTTGTGTACTAGTATCACAGGTAAATAACGACTGGCGATAAAAAGTTGCCACTCGCTGCACATAGAAAGTATTGTTAATGTCTTTATGAAATATACATCATACTATACAAATAAAACAGTGATTTCTGTTACTGTCTGTGTTGTCGTTTCTCGTTTGTAGTCGTGACTTTAGAAACGGGATTTAAATGTCACAGATCAGGAGCTAGACTGGTCACAAGTGCCATAATCCCATTTCTCCAGCCACAGATCAGGAGCTAAACTGGTCACAAATATCATAATCCCCATTTCTCCAGCCACAGATCAGGAGCTAGACTGGTCACAAATGGCATAGTCCCCATTTCTCCAGCCACAGATCGGCAGCTAGACTGGTCACAAATGTCATATTCCTCATTTATCCAGCCACAGATCAGGAGCTAGACTGGTCACACATGTCATAGTCCCCATTTCTCCAGCCACAGATCAGCAGCTATAATGGTCACAAATGTCATAACCCCCATTTCTCCTGTCACAGATCAGGAGCTAGACTGGTCACACATGTCAGTCCCCATTTATCCAGCCACAGATCAGGAGCTAAACTGGTCACAAATGTCGTAGTCCCCATTTCTCCAGCCACATATCAGGAGCTAAACTGGTCACAAATGTCATAGTCCCCATTTCTCCAGCCACATATCAGGAGATAGACTGATCACAAAGGCCATAGTCCCCATTTCTCCAGCCACAGATCAGGAGCTAGACTGGTCACACATGTCATAGTCCCCATTTCTGCAGCCACATATCAGGAGATAGACCGGTCACAAATGGCATAGTCCCCATTTCTCCAGCCACAGATCAGCAGCTAGACAGGTCACAAATGTCATAGTCCCCATTACTCCAGCCACAGATCAGGAGATAGACTGGTCACAAATGTCATAATCACCATTTCTCTAGCCACATATCAGGAGCTAGACTGGTCACAAATGGCGTAGTCCCCATTTCTCCAGCCACATATCAGGAGATAGACGGGTTACATATGTCATAGTCCCCATTTCTCCAGCCACAGATCAGGAGATAGACTGGTCACAAATGTCATAGTCCCCATTTCTCCAGCCACAGATCAGGAGCTAGACAGGTCACAAATTGCAGTCCCCATTTCTCCAGCCACAGATCAGGAGATAGACTGGTCACAAATATCAGAGTCCCCATTTCTCCAGCCACAGATCAGGAGCTAGACTGGTCACAAATGGCAAAGTCCCCATTTCTCCAGCCACAGATCAGGAGCTAGACTGGTCACACATGTCATAGTCCCCATTTCTACAGCCACATATCAGGAGTTAGACTGGTCACAAATGTCATAATCCCCATTTCTCCAGCCACAGATCAGGAGATAGACTGGTCACAAATGTCATAATCACCATTTCTCTAGCCACATATCAGGAGCTAGACTGGTCACAAATGTCATAGTCCCCATTTCTCCAGCCACAGATCAGGAGCTAGACTGGTCACAAATGTCATAATCCCCATTTCTCCAGCCACATATCAGGAGCTAGACTGGTCACACATGTCATAGTCCCCATTTCTCCAGCCACATATCAGGAGATAGACTGGTCACAAATGTCATAATCCCCATTTCCCCAGCCACATATCAGGAGCTAGACTGGTCACACATGTCATAATTCCCATTTCTCCTGCCACACATCAGGAGATAGACTGGTCATAAATGTCATAGTCCCCATTTCTCCAGCCACATATCAGGAGATAGACTGGTCACAAATGTCATAATCCCCATTTCCCTAGCCACATATCAGGAGCTAGACTGGTCACACATGTCATAATTCCCATTTCTCCTGCCACACATCAGGAGATAGACTGGTCATAAATGTCATAGTCCCCATTTCTCCAGCCACAGATCAGGAACTAGACTGGTCACAAATGTCATAATCCCCTATTTCTCCAGCCACATATCAGGAGATAGAACGGTCACAAATGTCATAATCCCCATTTCTCCAGCCACATATCAGGAGCTAGACTGGTCACAAATGGCATAGTCCCCATTTCTCCAGCCACATATCAGGAGTTAGACTGGTCACAAATGGCATAGTCCCCCATTTCTCCAGCCACATATCAGCAGCTAGACTGGTCACAAATGTCATACACCCTATTTCTCCAGCCACACATCAGGAGCTACACAGCTCACAAATGTCATACACCCTATTTATCCAGCCACAGATCAGGAGCTACACAGCTCACAAATGTCATACACCCTATTTATCCAGCCACAGATCAGGAGCTAGACTGCTCACAATTGTCATACACCCTAATTATCCAGCCACAGATCAGGAACTAGACAGGTCACAATTGTCATACACCCTATTTTTCCAGCCACACATCAGGAGCTACACAGCTCACAAATGTCATACACCCTATTTATCCAGCCACAGATCAGGAGCTAGACTGCTCACAATTGTCATACACCCTACGTTTACAGCCACAGATCGGGAGCTAGGCTGCTCACAATTGTCATACACCCTATTTCTCCAGCCACACATCAGGAGCTAGACTGCTAACAAATGTCATACACCCTATTTATCCAGCCACAGATCAGGAACTAGACGGGTCACAATTGTCATACACCCTGTTTCTCCAGCCACAGATCTGGAACTAGACGGGCCACAAATGGCATACACCCTATTTATCCAGTCACACAGCAGGAGCTGGACAGGTCACAAATGTCATACACCCTATTTCTCCCGTCACACATCAGGCGTAAGACTGGCCACAAATGTCGTACACCCTAATTCTCCAGTCACATATCAGTCGAAAAACTGGTCACAGATGTCGTGTTCACTATCTCTAGCCACAGATCAGGAGCTAGACTGGTCACAAAAATAATTCACCCTATTTATCCAGCCACATATCAGGAGCTAGGCAGGTCACACATGTCATACACCCTATTTCTCAAGTCACATATCGGGAGCTAAACTAGTCACAAATGTCATACACACTGTTTCTCCAGCCATATATCACGAGCTAGACTGGTCACAAATGGCATACACCCTATATCTCCAGCAACAGATCAGGAGTTAGACAGATCACAAATGGCATAAACGCTATTTCTCCAGTCACATTTCAGGAGCTAAACAGGTCACAAATGTCATACACCCTATTTCTCCAGTCAAACATCAGGAGCTAGACATGTCACAATTGTCATACATCCTATTTCTCCAGCCACAGATCAGGAGCTAGACGAGTCACAAATGTCATACACCCTATTTTTCCAGTCAAACATCATGAGCTACATGTCACAAATGTCATACACCCTATTTCTGCAGTCACATATCAGGAGCTAGACTGGTCACAAATGTCATACACCCTATTTTTTCAGCCACACATCAGGAGCTACATGTCACAAATGTCATGCACCCTATTTATCCAGCCACACATCAGGAGCTACATGTCACAAATATCATACCCACATATCAGGAGCTACATGTCACAAATGTCATACACCCTATTTCTCCAGCCACACATCAGGAGCTACATGTCACAAATATCATACACCCTATTTCTCCAGCCACACATCAGGAGCTACATGCCACAAATTTCATACACCCTATTTCTCCAGCCACACATCAGGAGCTACATGTCACAACTGTCATACACCCTATTTCTACAGCCACATATCAGGAGCACAAATCAGGAGCTACATGTCACAAATGTCATACACCCTATTTCTCCAGCCACACCCTATTTCTCCAGCCACATATCGGGAGCTACATGTCACAAATGTCATACACCCTATTTGTCCAGCCACATATCAAGAGCTAAACAGGTCACAAATGGCATACTCTCTATTTCTCCAGCCACATATCAAGAGCTACATTGTTCACAAATGTCATAGCCCCTATTTGTCCAGCCACAGATCAGGAGCCAGACAGGTCACACATGTCATGCACTCGATTTCTTCAGCCACAGAGCATAAGCTACACTGGTCACAAATGTCATACACACAATTTCTCCAGCTACAGATCATGAGATAGAAAGGTCACAAATGTCATGCACCCGATTTCTCCAGCAACAGATCAGGTCACAAATGTCATACACCCTATTTCTCCAGTCACACATCAGGAGCAAAACAGATCACAAATGTCACACACCCTATTTTTCCAGTCACAGATCAGGAGCTAGACAGGTCACAAATGTCATACGCCCTATTTCTCCAGTAAAAAACTGGTCACAAATGGCATACACCCTATTTCCCCAGCCACATATCAGGAGACGGACTGGTCACAAATGTCATACACACTATATCTCCAGCCATAGATCAGGAATCAGCGAGGTCACAAATGGCATCAACACTATTTCTCCAGTCAAACATCAGGAGCTAGCGAGGTCACAAATGTCATACACCCTATTCTCCAGCCACACATCAGGAGCAGGACAGGTCACAAATGGCATACACCCTATGTCTCCAGCCACACATCAGGAGCTAGACTGGTCACAAATGTCATACACCCTATTTCTCCAGTCACACATCAGGAGCAAAACAGATCACAAATGTCACAAACCCTATTTCTCCAGTCACAGATCAGGAGCTAGACAGGTCACAAATGTCATACGCCCTAATTCTCCAGTCAAAAATAATTATTAGACTGGTCACAAATGGCATACACCCTATTTGTCCAGCCAGAGATCAGGAGCTAGACAGGTCACAAATGTCATACACCCTATATCTCCAGCCACACATCAGGAGCTAGACTGGTCACAAATGTCATACACCCTATATCTCCAGTCACACACCAGGAGCTAGACATACCACAAATGTCACACACCCTAGTTCTCCAGTCACATATCTGGAGCTAGACAGGTCACAAATGTCATACGCCCTATTTCTCAAGTATACAATCATGACTTGACTGGTCACAAATGGCATACACGCAAATTTTTCCAGCAAGAGATCAGGAGCTAGACAGGTCACAAATGTTATACACCTTATTTCCTCAGCCAGAGACCAGGAGCTAGAGAGGTAACAAATGTCATACACCCTATGTTTCCAGCCAAAGATCAGGAGCTATGCTGGTCACAACTGTCATACACCCTATTTATTCAGTCACACATCAGGAGCTAGACAGGTCACAAATGTCATGCACCCTATTTCTCCAGTAACACATCACGAGCTAGACAGGTCACAAATGTCATACACCCTATTTGTCTAGTCAAAATGCAGGAGCTAGACTGGTCACAAATGGCATACACCCTATTTACCCAGCCACATATCAGGAGACAGACTGGTCACAAATGTCATACACACTATATTTACAGCCATAGATCAGGAATCAGCGAGGTCACAAATGGCATAAACACTATATCTCCAGCTGCACATCAGGAGCTAGACAGGTCACAAATTTCATACACACTATTTCTCCAGCCACACATCAGGAGCTAGACAGGTGACAAATGTCACACACCCTATATCTCCAGCCACACATCGGGAGCTAGACAGGTGACAAATGTCACACACCCTATTTCTCCAGCCACACATCAGAAGCTGGACTGGTCACACATGTCATACATCCTATTTCTCCAGCCACACATCAGGAGCTGGACTGGTCACAAATGTCATACATCCTATTTCACCAGCCACATATCAGGAGCTAGACAGGTCACAAATGTCATACACCCTATTCTCCAGCCACACATCAGGAGATAGACTGGTCACAGATGTCATACACCCTATTTCTCCAGCCACACATCAGGAGCTGGACTGGTCACAAATATCATACATACTATTTCACCAGCCACATATCAGGAGCTAGACAGGTCACAAATGTCATACACCCTATTCTCCAGCCACACATCAGGAGCTAGACTGGTCACAGATGTCATACACCCTATTTCTCCAGCCACACATCAGGAGCTAGACAGGTCACACATTTCATACACCCTATTTCTCCAGTCACATATCAGGAGCAGGACAGGTCACAAATTTCATACACCCTATTCTCCAGTCACACATCAGGAGCAGGACTGGTCACAAATGTCATACACCCTATTTCTCCAGTCACACATCAGGAGCAGGACAGGTCACAAATGTCATCACCCAATTCCAGTCACACATCAGAGCGACAGTCATGTCACACATCCATTTCTCCAGCCGCACATCAGGAGCTAGACTGGTCGCAAATGTCATACACCCTATTTCTCCAGCCATAGATCAGGAGCTAGACAGGTCACAAATGTCATACACCCTATATCTCCAGCCACACATCAGGAGCTAGACTGGTCACAAATGTCATACACCCTATTTCTCCAGCCATAGATCAGGAGCTAGACAGGTCACAAATGACATACACCCTATATCTCCAGCCACACATCAGGAACTAGACTGGTCACAAATGTCATACACCCTATTTCTCCAGTCACACATCAGGAGCAGGACATGTCACAAATGTCATACACCCTATTTCTCCAGCCGCACATCAGGAGCTAGACTGGTCGCAAATGTTATGCACACTATATCTCCAGCCACACATCAGGTGCTAGAGAGGTCACAAATGTCATACACCCTATTTCTTCAGTCACACATCAGGGGCTAGACAGGTCACAAATGACATACACCCTATTTCCCCAGCCACATATCAGGAGACAGACTGGTCATAAATGTCATACACACTATATCTCCATCCATAGATCAGGAGTCAGCGAGGTCACAAATGGCATAAACACTATTTCTCCAGTCAAACATCAGGAGCTAGCGAGGTCACAATTAAATGTCATACACCCTTTTCTCCAGCCACACATCAGGAGCTAGACAGGTCACACATTTCATACACCCTATTCTCCAGCCACAGATCAGGAACTAGACAGGTCACAAATGTCATACACCCTATATCTCCAGCCACAGATCAGGAACTAGACAGGTCCCAAATGTCATATACCCTATAATTCCAGCCACAGATCAGGAACTAGACAGGTCACAAATGTCATACACCCTATATCTCCAGCCACAGATCAGGAACTAGACAGGTCACAAATGTCATACACCCTATATCTCCAGCCACAGATCAGGAGCTACACAGGTCACAAATGTCATACACCCTATTTCTCCAGCCACAGATCAGGAACTAGACAGGTCACAAATGGCATACAACCTATTTCTCCAGCCACATATCATGAGCTAGACTGGTCACAAATGTCATACACCCTATTCTCCAGCCACACATCAGAAGCTGGACTGGTCACAAATGTCATACACCCCATTTATCCAGCCACAGATGAGGAGCTAGACAAGTCACAAATGTCACACACCCTATTTATCCAACCACAGATCAGGAGTTAGACTAGTCACAAATGTCATACACCCTATGTATCCAGCCACAGATCAGGAGCTAGACAAATCACAAATGTCACACATCCTATATATCCAGCCACAGATCAGGAGCTAGACTGGTCACACATGTCACACACCCTATTTCTCAAGCCACAGCTGAGGAGTTGACTGGTCACAAATGTCATACACCCTATTTCTCCAGCCACAGAGCAGGAGCTAGACACGTCACAAATGTCGTACACCCCATTTTTCCAACCACAGAGCAGGAGTTAGACTGGTCACAAATGTCATACACTCTATTTCTGCAGCCACAGATCACGAGCTAGACAGGTCATAAATGGCATACACCCTATTTCTCCAGCCACAGATCAGGAGCTAGCCTGGTCACAAATGTCATACAAACTATTTCTCCAGCCACAGATCAGGAGTTAGACAGGTCACAAATTTCATACACCCTATTTTTGATTCCATCCCCGGGTCATGGATTATCTCACCCTTTTCGACTTAGAATTTCCCAAGTTTGTTTTGTAACTCGTAAAACTTTTAAACTGTACTAGTTACACACCTGAAACTTGGTATGTAGCTTCCTTATGAGGAGCAAATGAGGAAAGTTTATTTCATTTTTTATTCGACCCCTGGGTCATGGATTATCTCCCCCTTTTCGACTTAGAAATTTTCTATTTCGCCTTGTAACTCATAAAAGTTTTACACCGTAATAGCTACAGACCTGAAAGTTGGCATGTAGTTTCTTTATGAGGAGTAGATGTGCTAAGAGTATTTTGATTTTTGATTCGACCCCCGTGTGTTTGGAACTGTAATAGCAGGATGCTTGGTATAGCTTCTTTATGGTGTGTAGATGCACAAAGTGAATATCTAGTTTTGCTTTTACATTGAGCCATGCATTATGCCCCACCCACTTTTGGACTTTGAATTTTGCCTCGTTTACTATCCAAATATATGTGGGGCATCCGTGTTCTGTGAACACATTTTCTAGTCTTACTTCATTGATGCCCTGTAAGTAGCTCTGGGGGAAATTGTTTTTCCGTACCTATTTATAAGACATCTCTACCATGGTGGGTATTGAACGTCACGGGCACCTGCTATTTGGCTGCGGTGCACTGAATCTGGTAAGAAAAATCCTGCACTTCAGACCATACTTTACTTAACCCATCCTACGCTGTTGACGGAAATTGCCGTCTGCTGTTTTTACTTAAATGGTTTTGACAGCACATGAGAATCTTCTCCACTGGAGACGATTCGTATGTGCTGTCAAAACCAGGTTTTTGTTGAGATATATTGAAAATAAAACATTTTCATCAGAAGACATTTAATTCAGTGTAGTAAGGGTTAAAGGTACATGCCCACTCAGTAGGCACAAACTGTTCTTTATATATCGGAGACATCATCCGAGACATTTTCCGGTAAAATATACATTCATTCACCATAGCCCCACTTATTGATTGTCATTATTTTTACATTTTATATCAGATGTAAATTTCCACACTGATTTCAGGGGCGATAACCGTGTTTCCTTAAGCTGTTAACGGACATTGCTCTTTATTCTCTGTATTTATTTTTTGATGTGTAATGCTCATCTTTATAATCTGTCGAAAATATTATTTTTTCAGGTGACGCATTTAATTGTACATTTATAAATAATTAAAAAATAAATATTACTAATAGGCGAATAGTATTAGACATGAAATCACCAAAGATAAAAACAAATAAGCCAAAGCTGAATTTTTCAGTATAGGTACGGAATATCATTAGGAAAAACATCAAAATTCCCCATGAATCCCACTGGAGCTTAATCCAGAATTCAAGATGACATTGAAGATGGCTGCCATAAATTTATTAAACACATTAAGGTGACTATAATGAACATATTCACACATAGGGTGGCAGCATATCACTGAACAAGAGTTGTCAGAAGACAATGAAGCTCGCCTGTTGGCAGCCTTCACTCAAACTTGGCACAGTTGTATAAAAAAAACATGAATATTATATAACTTGACCTTGGGTTAAGGGGTGTGCGGTGGACCTTGCCGTTGGGGTCAGTGGTGGAAGGTGGTTCGTGGATTTGCTATAGCATGATATAGCATATTAAGCTGAATGCATGTATGAAATATCAATGCGCTCCCTGAAAACAGAAGTAAAACAAAATTTAACCCAACGTTCAGTTTATGAACGCACTAAGTAGGTGATTTTCTACAGCATGACAGTTATTCACATGAGGAATGCATGTATGAATGTGCTAAGTTCCATGACCTTGACCTTGGGGTGGGTGGGTCATGGATTTGCTGTAACACAATAGAGAATCATCAGATGAATGCATATATGAAATATCAAGGCGTTCCATGAAAGGAAACAGAAGTTATAAGATATTTACCCCAACGTTAAGGTTATGAATGTGCTAAGTTTGTGACATTGACCTTGGGGTAAGGGATGGGCGGTGGGTCATGAATTTGCTACATCATGATAGAGGGTCATCTGAGGAATGCATGTAAAAGTTATAAAACATTTACCCCAACGTTAAGTTTGTGGACGCCGACGCAGACGCCGACGACTTTGGGGGTATGCCATAAGCTCTTCTGCACTGCGTGCAGGCGAGCTAAAAATGCATATATTAACCTTCCCAACAACCTTCAAATATCCAAGATGGCTGCCAAAATAGTCAAATAAATAAGTAAAAGTTACATTTTCTTCACATCATATATGAATTGATTTTTAATTGTCTTATAGTTACATTTACTATTATTAAAGCTTCAATAGGTTTATATTGCGTCCAAGATGGCCGCCAAAACTTGAAAACGTTGTCCAATATGCATAACAGAAGGCCACAGCTCGCATGTTGCGCCCGCATAGGCTGTTGCTAGTCCGAGGGTGTATTGATAGCCCCGATGTTTATTGATCGTATCAGGGTGTATATATGTGGCTAGATATACATTTATATGGTACTTAAAACTTTAATTCAAAATTCGTAAAACCGTTAACGCAATGTAATTTGACAATGACCTTGTACAAGAAGGCCAACTGGATGGTCTACAGAATGAAAGTATGGATAGTAACAAAATAAAACGTTTGACTTTTCCAATTGAAGCAACTTAGCATTGCATATCTACGTATAAGGTATTTAAAAAAACGGAAATTTTCTGGAAAATGTCTTAACGCATAACTGATTATGAATGGAGAGATATAAGTGATGTACATTTCGGAAAGACTCTCCCGCGGGCGGATGTACATATGTCATCATGATCACAATATCTCGTTTTCCACGATGGACTTGCCAAACAATTGCTTTAGCATCTTTCTTAGTTCTGGAATTAATTCACATTAACTATACACTTTACAGTATGTAGATCCATTTCATTCAATGTGGCATCCAAAACGACTGACAAAACTAGCTAATTTGTATAATATATTGATCAATAACAAACTGTGTATACTGTTCAAGTGCATAAGCATCATCCTTTTACCGTAATTACATTTGTATACGAGTACATTGTAGACATAACGTATACATTTCATGTGAAATAAATAATTATTTGTCAGGAAATATGTGTCGTTTTGGCTGCCAGCCTATATTTGTATGTATGTATGCCCACCTTTAATGTATCAGCTTATATTATGATATTTTCAGATCTTATATTTTAACATATATATATATATATTAATACATAACACATGTTACTAATCAAAGATTAGGTAGCATTACCTTCTCATGTGGTTACCGGGGATATACATTGTTTACAATGGTGCAAGTTATATATTATGTGTAATGCAAATGGATTGCAGGGCAATGCATACATTGTATAAGTACACACTTTTAGAATAATACAAACTGAACTTTCATTTATAAATAATTAACTTTCCCTTGAAGTTTGATGTTGACAAAAGACGTTTAAAGTCTCTTGGGAACATGTTTACACTAAGTGACAAGCTGTGGGCGGTTGGCTGGAAGCATGAGACGGGTTAGCGGTGCTGGTCATTCGCACCAGAAGCCGGTTATCCCAATTGTACGTGTAGTAAGATTATTGTACTCTGATTACGTTGAAACATGTCTCATCTGATACATGTAATATGGCAAAGTATATTGAAAAAAAATCAGTATGAATCAAATCGATACAATCATCGCTCTAGACAAGGGATACACATATTAGTCATTTTGTTTTATTTACAATCATTATATTTCTAGGTATCATCAATTTACGGGTCAAACTACCGATATAGATCAAAAGTGCTTACGATAGATTATTTAAATGTGGTGTTTCGTGACGATAATGCCACTGGTGATTTAATATAGCAGAGTATTCCAATTAGTTATGCAGTTACAAGCAAAATTGTGCTTGTTAATGCTGCAACGAACTAAGTCTGCCAATTTGAGACATGTTTCAAGCATAAATAGCAATAATGTGTTGTTTTTATTTATTCCCCAGTGCTAGCGTAGTTGAAATGTATCCACATGACAAAAAAAATAAATTCAAATATAGTAATTAGAGTAAATGTTATATATTTTATATACAAATTCACGTCATTTTGCAACATTTCTCGCAATTCGGTGGCCATCTTGAATATCATTTTACACAACATAATATATAAGACATGTATTAAATATATTATATAGTTGGAATGTCTCATAATAACCCCAGTATTATATTCGAATATAGTTATTTCAAATGTTCCACATGTTTGCTCAGTTTAGAGACTTAAGAGATGTTGGCGGCCATGTTAAACGCCATTTTGCTTGTATTACATTTCAAAATTTGGATTATTATGATGCATTAGTGATATTCAGTATGTGTCGGCACATAGTTTTCCCGATTGGTTTAGTTGATTTTGTACCAGTTATGGTTTTTGTCATTTTGGAGGCCATTGTGGCGGCCATCTTGATTACTGGATTAAGCACCAGTGGAATTCTTTGGGAGTTTTGAGAAAATTGAATAGCAACAACACCGACGTCCTCGTAGATTTAACTGTTAAGATTTATTTCGAGAAAACTTACATTTTGTTGGATATAAGGAAAAATGAGGTGCACTCGTGTTTAAAATTTGGGTTGTCCTAACAGATTGGTGAATGAATCGTATTATTGTAGGTCAACACTACTCTATCAGGGCCTGTTGCTATGAGTGTGTTTCTTTTGGTGGCTATACAATACATTTTCAACCGATTTCGGGGCATATTTTGGATCCGAGTGCGCCACATATTTCCTTATTTCCAACAAAGGGGCGGGGGGGGGGGGGGGGGGAGTGGGTGGCAGGTGGGAGCATGCGATGGGTAATTTAACAATCAATCATCTTTATCCTGACTGGAGACCTGGTTTGGCCCTGACGTACGTCTTCGGCATTTTGTATGTGACAGTTGAATCTTGTTATACCCCTTATGTGAGTATTACAATTGTTTGTAATCCTATTACTTTTAGTGGAAGGGGCCAAGTGACTTTGGTGTGGTATGGACCTGGCACCAGGTCAGGTTATTCTAATTTCACGGCTGACTATATTTTTTTTCGATGTAAATACCGGTATTCCGTACTGATTTTGGGATTTCCCCCCAATGCAGCAGGTTAAATAATTATGGGATCGAACCTGTTGGCCCAGCTTAAAATGACCTTAGTTGTTGATAGTCCGTTAAACACCAATCAATCAATCCAGCAAAAGGTAGGTTTTCTCGAAATGCCCTGTGGTGTGCGTGAGATAATATCGGCTATCAGTATAGTGGCTACTTCCACTTACATATCCGTTATCAGTATTGCACAAATTACGCTTGAACAATGTGTATGATTATTATGAAGTATAGTTTGTACAAGATAGTGCACACCGCAATCATAATGTCACAAACGGTGTAGATCCAGATGAGACGGCTCGTAACGAGCCGTCTCATCAGGATCTGCACAGTTTGTGGATAGCATTTTTGTTCTTCAAAATTACCCCTCACCTCATTAATGGAATAGTCTGAAAATGAACATGGAATATTCCATTTTAGATACCTGGGGTATCGAAACAGGATAATATTATAATCCACTAAAATCAAATAGCACAATTTTCATTATTAACGCGTAATATAAAATCGGTATTAAAACAACATATTTCTGCTCCATGTTTAAACAGAGTCAAAATTTGTGAATTCAACACATTTTTACAAATAAATGTATACAGATATTTAAATTTCAATGCCCAAATGCTATACGATAGTAAATGTGACTACTTTATAAGACTGTTGATAACAGTTTGCAAGTGGAGGTCCGGACGCACACATAGGCTAAATATCCATGCACTTGCTAATATGCAGGAGGTACACCACTATACGTGTAATCACGCACATTAGGACTGACTGTGTTGTGACGGGCATAGGAGGGGGTCGGTTAACAGTGACTAAAAGTTGCAAATAACAGTTAACAAAAACATTATTTTTTTATGCATTTAGTGGTGTTTAACAGCCTGTCAACAGCTGTGGTCATTTTAATGGAGATATGGTGCCAAGTCCGGTATTTCACCTGTACGAATGGGGGGATACCAAACTATGAATACAGTGTACAGTGTATTTACATAGAACATACATATTTAGCTCTGAAATTAGAACTTCCTCATCTGGAGCCAGGTCCTCACCACACCTGATCAGATTCACTTAGTTGTGCTCCCTAAAGCAAGCAAAACTAGAAAACGTGATCTGTCAACGCACTTAAGGCCCCTATTTGAGAAACTCTTACAAAAACTTTGAATCAGTTGCGAGGGTAATTGTAATGTGGAAGGATGTATCGTTACTAAGTAATGCATGTCTGCAATATGAAGATATTAGCTGAAGGAAAACAGAAATTATAGGTGATTTGAGAAACTCTTACAAAAAGTTTCAAAAAAAAATAAACAGACTGACAGATGGACGGACGGACTCGATGGGGCCCTAAAAAGGGAAGCATTTGCCGACTGAATAGTGTTACAAAACATGATCATGGGCAGGTGCTAAAGTAAGCATCACAAAAACTGTCAAAGAAGTGCATGCTTAAAACACGAAAAAGGTCAAGGTTGAAGAAACTTTTTCGCAAAATTGTGAAGGTCAATAGGTTTTGTAAAGAGACTAAGTATGTGACCTTGACCTTGGGATCAGCGGGGGCTGGACGGTCATGGATTTGTTACAGCATGATAATACAACCTTAGAGGAATGTACGAGTGAAATATTAAGACTTTTCAATGAAGGAAATAGAAGTTATAAGTTATTTATCTGATGTTAAATTTTGTAAAGAGACCACGTATTTGACATTTACCTTGGGATCAGTGGGGGTTGGACGCTCGTGGATTTGGCACATCATGGTAGTATAGCCTTACAGGAATGCAAGTGTGAAATATTAAGCATTTTAGCCGGCGCGCGCCCCCTTAAAATTCGCCGAGTAAATATTTTTTACAAGTTACAAGGCAGGTTTCTACGTTCGCGTTGTGAATTTATTGTTTATTGGGTTTTTTTTTGCTCCAAAGTGCGCCAGAACGCAGGAAATGCGATGTAGATTTCAAAAAAAATCAGGGGGAGAATGCCACCGGACCCCCCTAGCAAGCTACGCCCCCCCCCCCCCCCAGCCCGAAATCCTGGATCCGCGCCTGGTATTTGACCTTGATCTTGGGATCAGCGGGGGTTGGACGGTCGTGGATTTTGCACAGCATGGTAGTAGAGCCTTACAGGAATGCATGTGTGAACTATTAAGCATTTTAGATGAAGGAAATAGAAGTTATAACATATGTCGGACGGACGGACGGACAACCTGACTCCAGTATACCCCCCGCCCCCCACAACTCGTTGCGGGGGGTATACATAGCTTGGTACGTATATATAGCAGGCACTCGTAATTTTTAGAACTGGTGGAATAGTGACACAATTATACACTTATTTAATTGCTATAAAGAACATTTGTGCCTTCTGAGTGGGCATGTACCTTTACTCACAGGCATTTTACGTGTTTTGGCTTTCATCGGTATAACTATATATAAATGAAGAAGGCTTCTAACTTTGGTCGGAAGTTTGTGGCGCGAGTGTGTGACAAATGTTCTGGTGATTCCATTGAAAATGATTATAATGTGCTGCCAAGCTATGGTATTTGTTAATACAAAAATGAAGAAAAAATAATGGAAAATAATCAGCAGACGACACAATTTAATTCAACACTGTAAGGGTTAGTATCTTATAAAATCCATGTCATGTTGTCTGTGCTTTACCGTACCATTTAAATTTTTGTATTTGTATACACATTTTAAGTCTGTGACCTTTCGCGGTGAAAAGTGACTTGACCACTGCATCTAGGGGCCGTTTCATTAACTTTGTACGAATGATGTTCGTATGATGCAAAATTATAATAGTCTGTGTAAATGTCACATTGACAATGTTTTCTTGTAAACAATTATTGGATTTACATTTATCGAGCATAGGCTGTATATGCAGCCTATGCTCAATAAATGTAAATCCATCAATTGAAATTTCCAGACGATCCTATTGGACATTTTAGTCGTACAAAGTTTAGTGAAACGGGCCCCTGTTCCCCAAAGTTTAAAGACACCTGGTACTGTATCAGGATATTATGGTTTGGGTGCGTTCGAAGGATAATTGCAATTCTGAATTTGTAATTTCTCGACCTGACCCATACAAGTATATTCCCATCTCTATATGTGGCTGTGACTGCAGACGTGGGGCTTATCGGTTCTGTGACCAGTGTAGATCCTGATCAGACTGTGCATCCGCACAGTCTGTTCAGGATCTGCACTGTTCGACATTCCATCAATGAAACACCCGTCCTGCTTTTAAATAGCAATATAGATCATTATCAGGCTACATGGGTGTGCTATTTGATATAGATCATTTAGCTACATTTGTAACAAATCCTATACGCTCCTATTTCTCCAGTCACAGCCACATATGACATCGTTGTTGAATTTAAAACCCGATCAATCAATCAACCACCTGCTGTTGACGCCTATGGGTCCGATGCTCAATAGTTTGTGTACTAGTATCACATATAGATAACGACTAGCGATAAAAAGTTGCCACTCGCTGCACATAGAAAGTATTGTTAATATCTTTATTAAATATACATCATACTACACAAATAAAACAGTGATTTCTGTTACTGTCTGTGTTGTCGTTTCTCGTAATGTCACACACCTTATTTTCCAGCCACATATCAGGAGCTAGACAGGTCACAAATGTCATACACCCTATTCTCCAGGCACATATCAGGAGCTAGACAGGTCATACATGCCACTCACCCTATTCTCCAGCCACATATCAGGAGTTAGACAGGTCACATATGTCACACACCCTATTCTCCAGCCACATATCAGGAGCTAGACAGGTCACAAATGTCACATACCCTATTCTCCAGCCACATATCCGGAGCTAGACAGGTCACAAAGGTCATACACCCTATTCTCCAGTCACATATCAGGAGCTAGTCAGGTCACAAATGTCACACACCCTATTATCCAGCCACAGATCAGGAGCTAGACAGGTCACAAATGTCACACACCCTATTATCCAGCCACATATCAGGAGCTAGACAGGTCACAAATGTCACACACCCTATTATCCAGCAACAGCTCAGGAGCTAGACAGGTCACAAATGTCACACACCCCATTATCCAGCCACATATCAGGAGCTAGACAGGTCACAAATGTCACACACCCTATTATCCAGCCACATATCAGGAGCTAGACAGGTCACAAATGTCACACACCCCATTTATCCAGCCACAGATCAGGAGATTGACAGGTCACACATATCATACACCATAATTATCCAGCCACAGATCAAGAGCTAGTCAGGTCACAAATGTAATACTCTATATTCTTCAGCCACAGATCAGGAGCTAGACAGGTCAAATTCTCATGTACCCTATTTTTCCAGCCACAGATTAGGAGCTAGACAGGTCACAAATGTCGTACACCCTAGTTCATTTTAGTGCTAGTTCGGGCGAACGTGAATGCGTAAATTAATAAATTAACGGTATGGTTTCCTCCTTATAGAAAATACGTTTTTTTATCCTTGGCTCTTTCGTTACCTGGGAGTTGAATTGGGTTATTGCCCATTATAAAAGTAGTAAGATTATTACTGATCCTACTGCTTTTGTGAGGGGACAAGTGATTCTGGTGTGGCGAGGACCTATCATCAGATCAGGATTATTCTGATTTCAGGGTGGAATATATAGTTTAATTAATGTAAATATTCAGTTCCGATTTTGGGATTTCACCCTCCCCCCATTTGTACATGTACTTGAACATGTACATGTACTTGTAGAGGTAATATATGGGATTTAGTACTAAACCCATTGTCCCGTCCTTAAATGACCTTAACTGTTGATAGGCCGTTAAACCCTAACAAACAAACACACAAACACAAATGTCATACACCCTATTCTCCAGCCACATATCAGGAGCTACACTGGTCACAAATGTCATACACCCCATTTATCCAGCCACAGATCAGAAGCTACGCTGATCACAAATGTCATACACCCTATGTCTCCAGCCACAGATCAGGAGCTAGTTAGGTCACAAATGTCATACACACTACTTCTCCAGCCACAGATCAGGAGCTAGACAGATCAAATTGTCATGTACCCTATTTTTCCAGCCACAGATTAGGAGCTAGACAGGTCACAAATGTCGTACACCCTAGTTCATTTTAGTGCTAGTTCGGGCGAACGTGAATGCGTAAATTAATAAATTAACGGTATGGTTTCCTCCTTATATAAAATACGTTTTTTTATCCTTGGCTCTTGCGTTACCTGGGAGTTGAATTGGGTTAATGCCCATTATAAAAGTAGTAAGATTATTACTGATCCTACTGCTTTTGTGAGGGGGCCAAGTGATTCTGGTGTGGCGAGGACCTAGCATCAGATCAGGATTATTCTGATTTCAGGGTGGAATATATAGTTTAATTAATGTAAATATTCAGTTCTGATTTTGGGATTTCACCCTCCCCCCATTTGTACATGTACTTGAACATGTACATGCACTTGTAGAGGTAATATATGGTCACAAATGTCATACACCCCATTTATGCAGCCACAGAACAGAAGCTACGCTGATCACAAATGTCATACACCCTATGTCTCCAGCCACAGATCAGGAGCTAGTCAGGTCACAAATGTCATACACCCTACTTCTCCAGCCACAGAATCTGGACAAGATGTCAGTCGGCAGGGTCAAACAAATGTCACACGCCCTTATTTATCATGCCACAGATTCAGGAGTAGACAAGTCCACAGTCATACAGTAATTATTCCAGCCACCAGATCAGGAGTTAGACACAAATGGTCACAAATACCCTATTTTATCCAAGCCCACAGATCAGGAGTTAGGAAGGTCACAAATGTCACACACCATATTTATCAAGCCACAGATCAGGAGTTAGACAGGTCACAAATGTCACACACCCTATTTATCCAGCCACAGATCAGGAGTTAGACAGGTCACAAATGTCACACATATTTATCAGCCACAGATCAGGCCACTGTCAGACAGTTAGATTGGTCACAAAGTCACACACCCTATTTATAAGCACAGATAGGAGTTAGATTGGTCACAAATGTACACCCACCCTATTTATCCAGCCACAGATCTTTAGAGGTCAGCATTGTCAGGAGTGTGGTCACAAATGTCACACACCCTATTTATCAAGCCACAGATCAGGAGTTAGATTGGTCACAAATGTCACACACCCTATTTATCCAGCCACACATCAGGAGTTAGATTGGTCACAAATGTCACACACCCTATTTATCAAGCCACAGATCAGGAGTTAGGACAGGTGACAGTCTTCAAATTGTCACACACCTATTTATCCAGTCCACAGAGCAGGAGTTTAGATTGGTATCATGTCACATGTACACACCCTATTTATCCAGCCACAGATCAGGAGTTAGATTGGTCACAAATGTCACACACCCTATTTATCCAGCCACAGATCAGGAGTTAGATTGGTCACAAATGTCACACACCCTATTTATCAAGCCACAGATCAGGAGTTAGATTGGTCACACATGTCACATACCCTATTTATCAAGCCACAGATCAGGAGTTAGACAGGTCACAAATGTCACACACCCTATTTATCAAGCCACAGATCAGGAGTTAGATTGGTCACAAATGTCACACACCCTATTTATCCAGCCACAGATCAGGAGTTAGACTGGTCACAAATGTCACACACCCTATTTATCAAGCCACAGATCAGGAGTTAGATTAGTCACAAATGTCACACACCCTATTTATCCAGCCACACATCAGGAGTTAGATTGGTCACAAATGTCACACACCCTATGTATCCACCACAGTCAGGATAGGATGTCACAGCACAGATCAGGAGCTAGACTGGTCACACATGTCACATACCCTATTTATCCAGCCACAGATCAGGAGCTAGACTGGTCACAAATGTCATACACCCTATTTCTCCAGCCACAGATCAGGAGCTACACTGGTCACAAATGTCATACACCCTATTTATCCAGCCACAGATCAGGAGCTAGCCTGGTCACAAATGGCATACACCCTATTTCTCAATAAAACAATAAAAATAGCTACAGACCGGAAAGTTGGCATGTAGTTTCTTTATGAGGAGTAGGTGTGCCAAGTGTATCTTGATTTTTGATTCAACCCCCGGATGATTGGATTATCTCACATTTAGAACTGTAATAGCAGGATACTTGGTATGTAGCTTCTTTATGGTGTGTAGATGCACAAAGTGAATATCTACTTTTGCTTTTACACTGAGCCATGCATTATCCCCACCCTCTTTTAGACTTTGAATTTTGCCTTGTTTACTATCCAAGCGATATGTGGGGCATCCGTGTTCTATGAACACATTTTCTAGTCTTACCTCATGGATGTCATGTAAGTAGCTCTCGGGGAAATTGTTTTTCCGTAACCTATTTATAATACATCTCTACCTTGGTGGGTATTGAACGTCACGGGCACCTGCTATTTGGCTGAGGTGCACTGAATCTGGTAAGAAAAATCCTGCACTTCAGACCATACTTTACTTAACCCTTCCTACGCTGTTGACGGAAATTGCCGCCTGCTGTTTTTCATTTTTGCTTTAATTCTTAACAAGAAAATAGTTTTGACAGCACATGAGAATCTTCGGAAATTGCCGCCTGCTGTTTTTCATTTTTGCTTTAATTCTTAACAAGAAAATGGTTTTGACAGCACATGAGAATCTTCTCCACTGGAGACGATTCTTATGTGCTGTCAAAACCAGGTTTTTGTCGAGAAATATTGAAAATAAAATATTTTCAGCAGACGACAACATTTAATTCAGTGTAGTAAAGGTCAAAGGTACATGCCCACTCAGTAGGCACAAACTGTTCTTTATATATCAGAGACATCATCCGAGACATTTTCCGGTAAAAGATACATTCATTCATCATAGCCCCTATTATTGATTGTCATTATTTTTACATTTTATATCAGATGTAAATTTCCACACTGATATCAGGGGCGATAACCGTGTTTCCTTAAGCTGTTAACGGACATTGCTCTTTATTCTCTGTATTTATTTTTTGATGTGTAATGCTCATCTTTATAATCTGTCGAAAATATTATTTTTTTCAGGCGACGCATTTAATTAGTACATTTATAGATAATTAAAAAAATAAATATTACTAATAGGCGACATGAAATCACCAAAGATAAAAACAAATAAGCCAAAGCTGAATTTTTCAGTATAGGTACGGAATAGCATTAGGAAAAACATATCAAAACTCCCCATGAATCCCACTGGAGCTTAATCCAGAATTCAAGATGACATCCAAGATGGCTGCCATAAATTTATTAAACACATTAAGGTGACTATAATGAACAAATTCACATATAGGTTGGCAACATATCACTGACAAACGCATATATTAACCTTTCCAATAACCTTCAAATGTCCAAGATGGCTGCCAAAATAGTCAAATAAATAAGTAACAGTTACATTTTCTTCACAACATATATTAATTGATTTTTACTAGTCTTCGAGTTACATTTACTAATATTAAAGCTTCAATACGTTTATATTGCGTCCAAGATGGCCGCCAAAACTTGAAAACGTTGTCCAATATGCATAACAGAAGGCCACAGCCCGCATGTTGCGCCCGCCTGTTGCGCCCGCCTAGGCTGTTGCTAGTCCGAGGGTGTATTGATAGCCCCGATGTTTATTGATCGTATCAGGGTGTATATATGTGGCTAGATATACATGTATGTGGTACTTAAAACTTTAATTCAAAATTCGTAAAACCGTTAACGCAGTGTAATTTGACAATGACCTTGTGTAGGAAGGCCAACTGGATGGTTTACATAATGAAAGTATGGATAGTAACAAAAGAAAACGTTTAACGTTTCCACTTGAAGCAACTTAGCATTGCATATCTAGGTATAAGGTGTTTAAAAAAACGGAAATTTTCTGGAAAATGTCTTAACGCATAACTGATTATGAATGGAGAGATATAAGTGATGTACATTTCGGAAAGACTCTCCCGCGGGCGAATGTACATTTTTCATCATGATCACAATATCTCGCTTTCCACGATGGACTTGCCAAACAATTGCTTTAGCATCTTTCTTAGTTCTGGAATTAATTCACATTAACTATACATTTTACGTATGTAGATCCATTTAATTGAATGTGGCCTCCAAAATGACTGACAGAACCTGCTAATTTGTATAATATATTGATAAATAACAAACTATGTATACTGTTCAAGTGCATAAGTATCATCCTTTTACCGTAATTACATTTGTATACGAGTACATTGTAGACATAACGTATACATTTCATGTGAAATAAATAATTATTTGTCAGGAAATATGTGTCGTTTTGGCTGCCAGCCTATATTTGTATGCACGTATGCCCACCTTCAATGTATCAGATTATATTATGATATTGTCAGATATTATATTTGAACATATATATATTTTATATATTATAATACATAACACATGTTTGTTTGTTTGCTTTTTCTTTTATTATTATTATTTCCAAACATAGCCGTGTATAAACACAAATCAATTACAACATGTAAACATACAGAAACATACCATAAACTATACCAATTTGCATACACAAATGTATGTACCTAGTCATGTGCATGTATCAATATGCATTGATAAATGATTATGTCATGGAAAATAATGTTTTAAGGATACAATGGGAAGAACAGAGTCAATAAGAGGAGTGAAGAGAGAGAGAGATAGAGAGAGTTTGGAGAGAGAGAGAGAGAGAGAGAGAGAGAGAGAGAGAGAGAGAGAGAGAGAGAGAGAGAGAGAGAGAGAGAGAGAGAGAGAGAGAGAGAGAGAGCGTGTGAGATACAGAGATAGTTGAATGTTTGAGTTGAGCAACATCGCAATGCACAGATATATATATATGTTTTTTCAACTTCGGATCTGCATTATTAAATTAAAACTGTATCAGTAGTCAGTGAAAAATCAAAACAAACAACGATATTACTCTAATTGAATTCCATCCCATTTTCGTTCATAAAAAGTAACTTTATTTTTATTAATTGCTATTTCTCTTTCAATATCTTTTGTTTTTCTTAAATATTCTTTAAATTCAGAGTATTTCGGTTGTATATTTCTGAATTTGCAAGAATAGATGAAATATTTTCCTAATAAGATGCAAAGGTTTAAAAATATATTTTTTTGTTCATACTGTCCAAAACATATTAAATGCCAATCGAGATTACAGTTAATATCGTGGTCGTTTAAGAAGGTTTAAGAAGGTTCCTAACTGTGACCAAAAATGTTGACTTTTATTGCATTCCCAAAACAGATGTTTATTGGTTTCCTGAGCCATGGTACAAAAATCACACAAATTAGAGCTGACACTAATACATTTGTATAAGTAATCATTTGTTGCGACAAATTTCATTAGAAATTTATACTGAACATTTGGAAGTTTAGAACTGATTGTGCTTTTATAATAATGTGTATTTACCACCTTCCAATTTATATGCTTATCTACAAATTCTGTATTCCATTTATCTCTAGCTTTATAAACGATATTCTTTTGATTATTAAGAAACATATTATATAGCATTTTGTTACATTCTTTTGTAGATTGTATTCTTTCTAATAATGGTGTGTTTGTGATTTTGCGTTTATTTCTTTATTCCTAATCCGCCTTCGCCATTCTTTCGTGATGCTTGCAATTACTTTGAAATATTTTAAATAGTCGTTATTGCTGATATCATATAACTGCCTTATATGCGAGAAATCAAAAAATGCTTTACTTCTATAGTCATATAACTGTTCTATATATTTAATCCCACGAGCATACAAATCCTTATAGAAAATCATTCTGCCATTTCCTTTTAGTTTCGAATTATTCTATATAATTTGCTTTGATATAGTTTCTGGATTGTCTATGAAATTTAATTTACTCCAGGCTTCAAGAATTTCCGTTAACAATTTGTTTTTTAACATTTCTTTTGCATCTTTTTTGTTAAAATTTCCTTCAAACACATCAACACCGCCAAAATGATTTAACAATTTTAAATACAATATTTTCAATTGTGCATGAGATTGTATATTTGTAAGACGTTTGACCCATGTAGCTTTTAATGCATTAATGAATGATTCCAGTTCAATCATTTTAAGTCCACCTTTTTCAAGAATTTGAACAATAATTTTTCGGCTGATTTTGTCTGGTTTCGAATCCCAAAGAAAGTCAAACTTAATATTTATAATTTCTTTTAAAGTATCTTTTCCTGGATTATCTAATACTGTTAGAGGAAATACTAGTTTAGAAAATGCAAAACTCTTAATGACTGTTATTTTCCCCATTGTCGTAAATTTTCTACGTTTCCATACATCTAAGCATTGTTTGAATTCCTTTATTTTTGGGATTAGGTTCAATTCATGCACTCTGTTTTTGTCATTTGAAAAATAAATACCTAAAGTTTTTTCCCTGTCTGCAGTCCACGATAATTGTTTTTCATCACAGTATGTAGTAGTTGAATGCTTAATTGATCCAGTTCTAAATATTATTGATTTAGAGTAATTTAAGCGTAGACCCGAAATGTTTCCGAAATTATCAATTGTAGTGATTAGTTCATCTAATGATTCTTTAGAGCGAGCCATCCATACAAAAAGTGGCATCATCTGCAAACATAGTATTTTTAATTTCTTCTTCATTGATAACTATTCCTTTTATCCCATTATTATTTCTAACACTGTGGGAAAGTAGTTCTATTGTTATAATGAATAAGTATGGGGACAGAGGACAACATTGTCTTACTCCTCTTCCTAGATTAAAGAAATCTGAGAGATATCCATTATTTGTTACACAACTTGAAATATTACTATGAAATAAATCAATCCATTTTATAATATCAGGTCCGAAATTCAGGAATTTTAATACTTTCATTAAATATTGATGACTTATACTATCAAAGGCTTTTTCAAAATCGGCGAAAAACTGGAGACCAGGAATTTCCTTTTCATTTACGTAATCAATAGTTTCATTTAGCAGCCTTATATTTTGTCCAATATATCTACCTTTAATAAAACCAGTTTGAGATGAGTCAATTAATGTATTTAAAACACGTTTCATTCGATTTGCGATTGATTTAGCAGCAATTTTATAATCTACGTTTAGTAAACTTATTGGTCGCCAATTTGTGAGATTAGTTGTATTTTTTCCTTTCTTTGGAATTAAGTTTATTACACTTTGTTTTTGGAGAGCCGTTAACTCGCCTTTTTGAAAGGATAAATTAAGGGACTTTACTAGATACGTTTTTATATCATTCCAAAAGAGTTTATATAATTCTACATTTATTCCATCAGATCCTGGACTTTTGTTATTATTCATTCCCTTTAGTGCATTAAACCGTTCGTCTTGAGATAATAATCCCTCGCAATTAAGTTGCTTTTCGTTATTCAATTTATAATTATAAACGTCTGGAAAGAAATTTATATCTGAATCTAAACTATCATTTTTCTTATAGAGCTTTTCCTAATATTGTTTTTGTTCCACCAAAATTTCTTCTTTATCTGTTATAGTTTTCCCATTTACATTTAATTGAGAGACCATTTTCCTTTCGAATTTTCTTTTCTCTAGATCCGCAAAGAATTTTGTATTTTTTTCTCCCCCCTTCTACCCAGTTTACTTTTGATCTAAACAATATGCTTTCTGCTCTTCTTCTACATAACACATGTTACTATTTAAAGGTTAGGTAGCATTACCTTCTCATGTGGTTACCGGGGATATACATTGTTTACAATTGTGCAAGTTATATATTATGTGTAATGCATATGGATTGCAGGGCAATGCATACATTGTATAAGTACACACTTTTATAATCATACAAGACTGAACTTTCATTTCTATATAAGTATGTGCCACACTGTCCAGGTCACTTTCCCTTGAAGTTTGATGTTGACAAAAGACGTGTAAAGTCTCTTGGGAACATGTTTACACTAAGTGACAAGCTGTGGGCGATTGGCTGGAAGCATGAGACGGGTTAGCGGTGCTGGTCATTCGCACCAGAAGCCGGTTATCCCAATTGTACGTGTAGTAAGATTAGTGTACTCTGATTACGTTTATGGTCTGGGACTAAGAGACTCTTGTACATTGAGGACCTGACACCATACGGGATTTACCCCGGTTGATCGGTGCCTAAAATGACCATAGCTGTTGACAGCCCGTTAAACATAATTAATGAACATATCTATTTAGCATCCTAGCGGTCCAAGAACACGAGTTTAATGTTACACACTGTTTATACTTATTTTCCTTTTTTCTTCGGTGTACCGTAAAGTCATACGTCATATTTATGCATACCAGAATGAGTTGAAACTTGTCTCATCTGATACATGTAATACGGCATAGTATATTGAAAAAAAGCAGTATGAATCAAATCGATACAATCATCGCTCTAGACAAGGGATACACATATCAGTCATTTTATTTTATTTACAATCATTATATTTCTAGGTACCATCATGTTCGGGTTAAACTACCGATATAGATCAAAAGTGCTTACGATAGATTATTTAAATGTGGTGTTTCGTGACGATAATGCCACTGGTGATTTAATATAGCAGAGTATTCCAATTAGTTTGATAATGCTGCAATGAACTAAGTCTGCCAATTTGAGACATGTTTCACGCATAAATAACAATAAATTGTTTGTTTGTTTTTTATTCCCCAGTGCTGATTTGCCGGAAGTTATTTTGCGACATTTATCAAAATTGGGTGGCCATCTTGAATATCAGTTTGCATAATATAATAAATAAAGTATGCGTAGTTCAAATGTATCCACATGACAAAACAAATAAATTCAAATATAGTAACTAGGGTAAATGTTATATCTTTTATATACAAATTCACGTCATTTTGCAACATTTCTCGCAATTCGGTGGCCATCTTGAATATAATTTTACACAACATAATATATAAAACATGTATTAAATATATTGTATAGTTGGAACGTTTCCTAATAACCCCAGTATTATATTCGAATATAGCTATTTCAAAAGTTCCACATGTTTGCTCAGTTTAGAGACTTAAGAGATGTTGGCGGCCATGTTAGACGCCATTCTGATTGTATTACATTTCTAAATTTTGATTATTATGATGCATTAGTGGTATTCAGTATGTGTCGGCACATAGTTTTCCCGATTGGTTTAGTGGATTTTGCACCAGTTATGGTTTTGTCATTTTGGAGGCCATTGTGGCGGTCATCTTGATTCCTGGATTAAGCACCAGTGGGATTCTTTGGGAGTTTTGAGAAAATTGAATAGCAACAACACCGTCGTCCTCGTAGATTTAGCTGTTAAGATTTATTTCGAGAAAACTTACATTTTGTTGGAAATAAGGAAAAATGAGGTGCACTCGTGTTTAAAATTTGGGTTGTCCTAACAGATTGGTGAATGAATCGTATTATTGCAGGTCAACACTACTCTATCAGGGCCTGTTGCTATGAGTGTGTTTCTTTTGGTTGCTATACAATACATTTTCAACCGAGTTCGGGGCATATTTTGGATCCGAGTGCACCACATATTTCCTTATTTCCAACAAAAGGGGGGAGTGGGTGGCAGGTGGGAACATGCGATGGGTAATTTAACAATCAATCATCTTTATCTGGTTTGGCCCTTACGTACGTCTTCGGCATTTTGTATGTGACAGTTGAATCTTGTTATACCCCTTATGTGAGTATTACAATTGTTTGTAATCATATTACCTTTATTGGAAGGGGCCAAGTGACTTTGGTATGGTATGGACCTGGCACCAGATCAGGTTATTCTAATTTCACGGCTGACAATTTTTTTTTTCGATGTAAGTACCGGTATTCCGTTCTGATTTTGGGATTTCCCTCCAATGCAGCAGGTTAAATAATTATGGGATCGAACCCGTTGGCCCTGGTTTAAATGACCTTAGTTGTTGATAGTCCGTTAGTAGTATATGAGAGTCAAAATGACACAAATTTCATATGGAAGCCACACACTACGTGTGTGCCTCCCACACGAAACATGTATCATTGTTGAATCATATACTACTTGGAATTCCCCCCACTGTTATCACGGTATGGATGAGAAGAGTGGGAATTATTTTTCATCAACCGCGAGATTACACCCTATTAGAGATAAGAAATCCATAAGTTATACTCAGTATATTACAACAATGGTTCAAGTTATGCATAATTGTGCGTGGTTGGAGACAGGTAGTCACGAGAGGTGTTATCGTACCGGTATTTACGAGTATTGCAAACATCACCGGGCATATATACATTGCTGGGACGCCAGCAGTAGTCTCAGCGCTGAGACCGGTTTCGCCACATGTATTTCACTCTGGCTGCTCTACGCATTCTTGCGGATGGAGGCAATGAGGAGGAGGGGTCCGCGGTAACAGTCCAATGATGTGGAGGAGATGTGAGCGTAACACACCTCGCTAAGCCTAAAAAAGAGAAGAGATTTAAGAGAAGGCTTAGTGAGGTGGGCCCAGAAGGGTTTTGCTGGCGCGAGTTCGAGCCTCGGCTGGACCTAAAACTTTTTTGTTTTATTTTTGTTTTGACTAAGCGCGTTATTACTGCTTATTTACTGCGTACTACTGATTATTTAAATTGTTTAATTTAAATTGTTACTGCACCAATATTATTGGATTAATAAAATTATAAAATATCACAATTCCCTCCAATTGGATGGTATTGGGTTCAACGGAGTTGAGGGAGGTGGTGTTGTAAAATCCCCCCCCCACTTTATCTCCAAGTTTTAACCTAAATTTATTCCAATCAGTATTCTCAAACTTGGGAAGGGTGGCGCGCGCCTTAATTCTAATAGTATTTTTTAAATCCTCATATCGAGACATCTCCTCCACCACCGATTCAAATTCAACGTCCGATATATTGTTATCGGCCAACGCTTTGGACACGATAACGTCGATGCTATTTTTCTTAGTCCTTGCGAGAACCGATATTCGGTCGTGCTTTCTACTTTTATTTTCGAATTTTCTCCCCACTGCTCTAAACGCCATACACAGCAGTCCTGCCCCAGCGGCTACCCCGCTCAAACCCGCGGCAATAGGAATTGTCACGACTGTAGATAATAATGCGGCTGTTCCGGCCCCACCCATTATAGAAATTGTTGCCAGCACGGTGCTCACCCCCTCCACTATGTTTGCAGCGCGTCTATACGTTTTACCATTCATTTTCCCAGTCCCCCTCCCCCCCCCTCTCGTTTTAGAATATCCTTCATCTCTACGATATTTTCCAACATAAAATCTGAACTTCTTTCGCCAAAACCAATATCAACTTTGTTGAAAATTGGAAGCGTGCTAGGAAGCGTTGATTCGTTCATATTATCCAATATATTGGTATTTTGCAGATCAAGTTCAATTAACAATGTAACAATAGTGAAAGAACTCGCTGGGTCAGCGATTTTCGTAACAAAGTTAATAACACTACCTTCTGAAAGTCTAATTGGATCGTCACCGGCGAACAAAACCACCGCTGAACTATCTCCAGCGAGCTTAGTGACTCCATCCACCCGTTCTTCCCCATCCAGTACGAGATTCACGTCGACCGCGCCCACAGATTTACCATTAGCATTAACCGAGCAGACCGCCATTCGGAGAAGTGTACATGGAGCTGTCATGGCGTATCCCCCATATTTATTGCTCGCTTTGGCACCAAACGAATATTCATAGAGGCCCTCATTCAATGAGCCCCGCTTCTCAGCCCAAACTGTGATGACACGTTTTTGTGTTTGCAATAACTTAAACTGCTCTACAGATGTGTCCAACAATGTGGCAAGCTGCGCGATAGCGGTATGGGCCTAACACGAACCTTTTCAGAGGTCTCCTCAAGTGCTTTGTTCGCGGCTCTACGAACACATTTCAGTTTATCGGAAAATTCGGTTATTTTTTCGCCTAGTTCAGTATGTGCTGCATGATCCTCTTCCCCAACTTGGATTATTTTTCACCGAGATCCTTAAGTCCAGTATGTGCCTCTTCGCGAACTTGTGCAGTCGCCGCCAGGACGTCTACTCTAAGCTGTGCTATACTCCTGTGAATTGCGTTTGTGGCCTCCGATATAGTCGTATTGGTCAAGGCCTTTGTTTTTCCGGTAGCTAAAAAATCGCCTGTGGGGTTGGCTCCAATCTCGATTGGGTTGTTAATCGGATTATTTGAATTGTAAGAACTACCTGGTTCGTATATACTCGTAATGTTGGTTGTTATAAATTCTATTACGAACATGCGTTTAATTCTAATTTTCTTAAACTTAATTAATTTGAAATTTCTAGGACGACCGAAATCGGGTAATAGTTATTCAACTTTCTCGCTTGATCATCGAGAATAGAGACCGTAAATTCGTGGATATGTCCCGATTCCAAAACTTTCATCTCGGGGTGTGGGAAGTCTACGGTCACAGGCTCCCCAAAGAAACAATCACTGACTTGCACGGTTTTCAGTAATGTGCTGGGGGGATTCGTCTACCATGTTGTACGATGTGTTCACCCGATCCAGGTGCACCCTGAGAGTTTTCGTGAAGAAAAAGTCCACCGGGTTATCACCGACGTACTCACCCAGGGCAAACAAGCCTTTATTCACGGAGTATGTCTCTCTAAAACCGAGTCGAATACCCAACGTCGGGGAGATCCTTACCCGGCTGTCTGGGCCGATGGTCATTGTTGCGAGCCCTTTAGTCTTCGATACTGTGAGGTTGGCTTTACCGTCAAGCTCTGAGGTGACAAAATCTTTGACCTGTCTAAAACTCCACAGTCCGGGAGGCAGCTTTACACCTACTCAGTGTCCATCCTTCACATAGCGAAACCCTTCGCTCTTCCCCACATTCTCCCACCCAACCGTGAAGGTGATTGATCTGAGGCCTACCCGGCGTTTTCCGCAGCAGTTGTCGATTGACTTTTGAAGTTCACAACTCTCTTTTTGAATATTAGTGATAGTAGCAAACATAATAATATCTTTCAATGGATACCAAAGCATTTAGCTTTAATTCTAATGCAAAGTACCTGGTCGGAGGTGATACACGCAAAAAGACGTTGTTAACCCCCTTGTACACCCAACTGTAACAGTTATACCGGGCAGTGGCTTTACCACCAATTTCCCTAACATGTTTGAGAAATATGTAGTTCCAAAGACTACTAGTCCAGATGTAATACTAAGCTGTAATTTTTCCCATATGAACTTCTGGCAGAACCAGCTAAATTTCGCTGTATGGTGCGCAACAGCTGGATGTGGAGTTTCACATAAAGACCATCTGACATCTAAGAATATCATGCTCCGAAGTGTCTACAACTTTCATGTGTATTATACTATTAGGAGGATTCTCAAAGAACTAGATATTCCACTACCTCAAGACGACGGCTGGGATCCCATTTCCAGCACATATGACCGTAAGGCGTTCGAAAGATTATGTGACGAATTTGGGGTACCAAAAGACGCGGACTGGAGACAGAAAGTATACACCTCAACCAACAGTTTAGGGTTAGTTCACCTTAAAGGCTTAGTTAGTGGTGGGCATCTTGATAAAGTCCCTGTATATTTCTCAGGGTTGTGGAGTGATCGCGGAGCTACCCCACCACCAGTTAGAAAAACGGCAACATGGATTAAATATAATTATAAGTTGAATACGATGACGTTCGGTGATGAAGTGCTTGGAGGGCTTGCGTGTAAAGACGGTTATTGTCATTGGCTACCTACTTAAATAACCCACGTGGAATACCTTAACCAGGGTGATACTACACAGATGCGAAATGCGTGGACCACATTTATGTTAGATAAAAGCACTGGATTATTCGCCTCAACGACTCCATTCGCGTATACGTCTGGGCAATCCTCGCCTCACAGAAGCAAACGCGCAGTGCTATACTGGGCACGGGAACGGCGTTTGACGCGCAAAAACAATTATTGGCACTTGTCGAGGACGCCATCTCAGCTAAGGTGGACATCCAGAAGGCGATCCAGAATTATCAAGACGTTTTGCAGACTGCCCGCACCACAGTAGATTACGCATTTGGAATATGTCTTTATATGGCGCTGAGCAATATAATACTACGAGACGACTCGGTTGACGGTTACAATAATCAGATCGTAGTCGCCACCGCCAATCAAAAAATCGGCCGCAACGGGAACGTGAACACGGGTATCATCAAACTCCCCCCCCCAAGAGGCCCGGGTTCATCCAATCTTGATTGGGAGTTGAGGTTGGAAATTCAAATAAATTTGAAAAAGATTTCATAAAACCGCAAGCACCCACCCGCGTACCCCCAATCCAATCGCGATTGGAAGAATTGGACGCACCATCAAGTTCCACCAATCCAATCATCAAATTGGAAGAATTGGAACAGGAGCGGGAACTAGTGTCACAACCCACTAGGATGAGAAATTAGGGCTCGTCGTTGTCCTCATGGCGTTCGGACTATTTGCGCTTTGGTTTTAGGAACTCTCGGGCGGAGAATAGTAGGAGACCGGCGATCGCCACGATTAGAGCCCAATCATTCTCGGCGAGCCATCCGGCCGTTTTTGATAATATAGATAAAAAGTAGGAGACGAT
Source organism: Conchocele bisecta (assembly GCA_029237695.1). Taxonomy (NCBI): domain Eukaryota; kingdom Metazoa; phylum Mollusca; class Bivalvia; order Lucinida; family Thyasiridae; genus Conchocele; species Conchocele bisecta. The sequence goes on along the minus strand of CM055273.1, from coordinate 20,242,127 downwards.
ACCCCCGATCAGCCCAGGCAGCGCGGCAGCCGCCTTTTCGGCTAATTTAGCCAGGAGACTGGCGAGGGCTTTTAGATGTTTGTTTTGCTCACTCCTTGGCTCCACCGGATGGCGCGGGTGCTGGCGTGGGTGCTGGAGTGGGTGCTGGCGCGGGTGCTGGCGCGGGTGCTGGCGCGGGTGCTGGCGCGGGTGCTGGCGCGGGTGCTGGCGCGGGTGCAGCCCCCGCATCGCCAGTGAAAGCTAGAAATATGGTTGATATAGTCATGCCGACAGCTGCGAGGATGCTTACTATTGTGACGCCCTGCTCTCTGAACAGAGTGCGAATACGCTCACCGAGTGTCGTCTCCTCGTGCAGGACCCACCAGATTGTTTCGCGGATCCGACTTATTTGGGTGCGGAGCGTCTCACGGTTAGTCGAGGCAGCCTCCAAGCGAGCTTCTCTTTCATCCCGCAAAGACCGCAGTCGTTCGGTGATCCGCTCGGTAGATTCTCTATCGCCATGGGCTTCCCCAAGTTTTCTTTCTTCTAGCGCGATATGTTCATCCAGCGCCGTGAGTTTGGAGAGGTTATGGACCAATTCACCACGGACCGTTTGCATAGCCTTATCGAGTCCAAGGAGTTCGCGAAGAGGTAACGGTGGGTCATCGTTAGACCCTTGGTCGAGGTTGAGTATTTCGTCTAGATCGCTTTCGCTGATCTCCATTGTGCGAATAGTTTCGGTGGCTACACGAGGGACCTCGCTGAGCTCGGCAGTTTCTATCGCGGCGGCCGTCTTCGCCATTGTTTCGTCGGTAGACTGTAGGGCCTCTACAGCGCGGGCCGGCATAATTGTTTTACCACGCTTCCAATCTGGGAATCCTAGTTCTCTCTTTATGATTTGGCCACCGCCCCGGGTTTTTCCGGCAATGGTGCTCAGCGCTAGGGGTTTTCCGGTCCTCATGTTGACGATCTCGACATTTGATGCTTTTAACCGCAACCTACCACTCAGATCCAATTCGAACTTGGAGTAGTCGCGGCCGACAGATGGGACCATACCTTTGTCTGCAAAACTGTTGTAGTAGTCGTCTACAGCTCCCTCGAGTAATTCCCGACTTTGACCAACGGTGTTGGTAGCGCCACCTATTTCCCCTAATTGCGATTGGATTGGAACTGGAGTCTCTATGACGGGTGTTTCGTCGAAGATCGTGAGGGAATCCTCGAAGTCATCCTCATCACCATCGAGGTAATCGTCTCTGCCGATTTCGTCCATGTCAATATCGTAACCAGCCATCTTTATAATTATATCATAATTATGTATTAAAGACAAAACCATACGGGTTTAATAGAGGTATTTAGTTTCACTGAAAATATGTCTTCGAGTCAATACGGTCGCAAACTCAATCCATACCGCAGACTGCGTGAGCCCCTCGGGGCAAAAGGCGTGAGACAGAGTGTCGTTATTACGAACAACCCATCGACGATCGACCTGAACCAGCAGCTCTTAGTCCGCTTCCCCAACCTTGGAGCTAACGACGTCATTGTGCCGGAAACTGTTCGCCTCTCTTTCACTATTTCGCTGACGTCGACGGACGCGGACCGAACCGTCGTTCAGAACCTTGGTCGCGCCATCGTCAAGAAGACCATGATAAAGATTTCTGTTAATGAGGTGATGTCGATCGACGACAGCGACGTCTACCATTGTTATCAGGACCTGTGGAAGACGGCGCAAGAGTGCGAAAACGCTGTCTATCAGGGTATTGACACCAGCCGAAATAGGAACGTAACCAGACTTAGAATCGGGGCTGGTAACAAGGCAGATAACAACGCGAGTGACAACGCGATCGCGGCCGCTTACGGCAACCGCTTCTACATCCCGCTCGAATTTGAGTTGCTGGAGAGTCACATGCCCTACTATCAGAGTGCTTTGGCGGACCGCCTCGAATGCGAACTAACGTTCAACGACTACGGCCGAGTTCTCATAGCCACCGACATAGCATCGACGTATACGATCAACAATGTTTCGCTGGAGTACGACATGGTCACGATGCCCGAACTCGCGCGATTTATCAGATCCCAGTAAGCCGGGCGCGTTGCCATACTTTACGACCGAGTTCTTTGCCACCGCAAGATGACGAAAGACAAAAGCGACACATTGTGGTTTGTTAACGTCAACGTACCCGCCCGCTCGTTGAAAGTATACTGATGCTGTTCGAGGAGGCTCGGTTAGCGCTCGGGGCTAGGAAAGCCGACAAATTCTATAACCCCAAAATCACAAAGGTAGAGGTGACGATCGAGGGAGTCCCCAATCAACTCTACAGCCAGGGCCTTCGGGCGCACCAGCAGTGACGAAGTCAGATGTCAGTTTGCTGCCGGCTCTAAGCGCTCCCCGGAGGTTGCAACGGTTGCCAAATACCTGCAGCTCTCGGACGTCTCCCTCGCGGAATTCCTGACTACCAAATACGCGTTATGGCTAGACATGCGAGTCAGCGACGACGACCAAATGCACGGTAGTGGACGCCAAGTTGAGAACGCTAGCGAGGGTCTGGCGATCCAGATAACCAAAGAGGCGGATGGAGATTGGCCATTGAACGTGTATCTATATATAATTACAGACGCACAACTCAACATCGAAGATGGCCGATACGTCTCAGCACTCTACTGATTTAAAAAAATCATCTAACGATTTGTTAATAAAAAATCAACACCAATTCACGATTGGATATTTAACTCTACCGAAACATGCCCACTCTGCAATAATATGTGGGCAGACAGGATGCGGAAAAACGGTTTTCATTCTCGACTTGCCCGAGGGGTCCTATCGCAATGCCTTTCGACACATTGTGATCCTGTGTCCCACTGTGCGGCACAACGATACTTATCAGCGGTGCCCGTGGATATGGGCCGACCCTGAGATATACGTCTTTGACCCCGGTGACAGGCTTCACGATTGGTTGCGTGTCTTCTACCAAATATTTCAGGGCGAGCCCACCCTATATGTGATTGACGACTGCTCGGCTAAGGCGGCGATGACCAAAAAGAAGGACATGCTCTCTGAGCTCGCATTTTCTGGCCGCCATGCGGGGCAAAGTGTATGGATCTCCACTCAGAAGTACAACGCCATCCTCAAGGATCTGCGAGAGCAAACTAAATGGGTCGCCCTCTTTCACTGCAAGGACCGAGACTCATGCGATGACTGTCTTCGAGAGAACGATGTTATCCCAACGCGCGAGGAGCGCCTGGAGGTTCGACAGATGCTTTCGGAAACTAAGCACGCCAAGCTTCTGCTAAAGACTGAACAACCCACAAATTATGAAGTTATCAATTAATTATTGAGCAATTATTAAGCAATTGCTTAGCTTGTGTTTAATCCAATAATATTGGTTAGTAACTGCTGAACAATGCTTAACAATGCTGAGCAATGCTGAACAATGTTTAACAATGCTGAAAAAATGCTTAGCAATTGCTTAACAATTGCTCAGCAAGTATTGCTTTGTTGCGAGCATAACGGTATCTTTCCTGAAAGAAAATAAGTATCGGGTGGGGCACTTTTATTACTTTGTAATAAATCAATATGTTAGACTTATGAGACTTGTCAGAATAGTACACCAAACACTGTTGGAATAAATAAAATAATGAACTGCGACGAACTTCTCGATCAGCTAATGGAAGAAACACTCGTGCCGACTGCCGGCACAACTGAAACTTCTTTCCTGAAAGAGCAATCGGGGATTGCAACACCTGTCAGCACGATTGCCGGCACGGCTGCCGATACGGTCCTGAAAGAAAATGAAAACGCGGCGCGACGCGAGCGGCTAGCTGCGCTGGTTGCTGGGGGAAAATCGGAGCATTATATCGGTAGGCGTCTCTCAGATTGTCAGGTGGATAGGATGTCAGATGCGGAGATTGATAAAATGTATGCGCGATACGAATCTAGGTTAGGTGCAGAGATGACAAAAACTCTTGGATCGGCGGCTATTCATTTGTACGCTACCGCTGTTAGCATACTTCTCCCTATACCAAACACCGCGGGGTTGATTCGCGATCTAGAGACTGACCCTTTTATAGGACACACTCTTAGAACAGCATGCTGCTCAATTTATCACAAGTTTGGAATCTACTTAGCTCCGCTGACAACCGCGTTGACCACGGGTAAACACTGTGAATTTGGACATATATGCCCACGAACTATAAGCTCAGAAAATGATGACACAAGACGCACCTGCGAGAGTGACGGAACCACCCTCAACACTGTTGAACCCGATTGCTCCAAACCAATCGAAATTGGAGTTGAACTCGATTGCAGCACTTCCAACTCCGATTGATCCTCCAACTCCGCTCCCGAGCACGTTGGGGGTTGCACGACATAAAAACCCAAAATGACAGGCAGCTGGGCGGGCAGCGGCTGCCACCCGAAAAGTTAAACAAGATAAAACACTCGCCGAGCTTCGAGAGGCCAAACGGTCTTTGCCATCGGGGATTGCTGTTCCTGCTGTTGAATCAGCAAAACGCCCGGTGGTTCCACATCCTAAGGCAGCTGTTTCTCCCCCAACCGCACCAGCGCAGGAGCGGCAGTTGGAAGATCAATCCCCGATTGCTGTAGCTCCTACCCCCTATTACACCAATCCTGATTGGTGGATCATCCCGTGGGTTGTTGGTGGTGGTCTGGCAGTTGTGGGCACCCTGTGTGTGCTGAACTACCTTTCAAAACAACCCCCAACTCCAATTTCGATTGAGGCTCCTGTGCAGTTGGAGGCGGTTCCGAAGAAAGTTACGAAACCGATTGCACCCATTTAAACATTGATCGTCATCACTTTTATATGCAATAATTATAGTTATCAACAATGGCTGAACACGATGGTAAAATGATAGCGAATGCGCTTTGTCAAGCCGTGGTGATATCGGGTCTCAGTATCGGGTTTGCTCGACTATCAAAGATGGCCTTCGGAGGGCCCGCTCCCAAATTGGACATGAATGTGAGAGACGTAGGGCTCGTGACATTGAATGTAGCGGCCGCAGTTGGGACTCGAGATTATCTAGTTAAAGCTGGAATTCTACCCTCTAATATATGGAAATAAATGGCTTCGATCGCAATAATGATAGGTGGTGAAGTCGTGAGCGCTGTGGCATTCGGCGGTAGCAACTATTTATTCTCGTTAATAGGAAAGTCGGACGCGGATGAGGAGAGCAATCGCCACGATTTAGCTGAAGAACAACTCAAGAGCGCAGACACAGCATGGTCAAAAAAACGAACCGCCCATCTAGACTGGGTCAATGAAGAGCTTCGCCGCGAGAATCACGCCTCGCAAACTTTCCGGAACGTTGAAGAAGACAACCGCGAGTACGCGTTGGCATATCCGCAGAGAAGTCTCGCGGCGCTGGATCCCGAGCCCCAACTTTCAGATTTCTATGTACCGTCAGAGGCCCAAAGAGATCGCGTTCCTCGTCGTGGGGATGGCTGCGACGGGTCTCGTCAGCTACTATATTGGAAAAGCAATAAGCAATAAGCAAAAGAAAGAATTGTTTTCAATTTTTTATTTTAAATAATATATATATATATATATATAGAACGATGTTAGTTGACGAGCTTTATTTTGCTCTGATCGATGTAGGCTACACGGCCCTTAAACACTGTTTAGCTGGCGCAAAGGGTCTGATTCGTCTGGCCCAAGATTCTTTTGAGACGTGGCGCGAGGACGAAAAAGCGGCCACCCTTTTCGCAAAGCGGATGTTAGATTTCTCCGAGTTAGATTCCTCCGAGTTAGATTCCCCCGAGTTCCTTCAGAACTTAAGCGGCAGCTGCAGCCCCAATCGCAATTGGTCTTCCAACAAAGGTTTATTATTAACGACGCAGTTACCGGACGATCTGGCGAGGGCATGTTGGAGATTGTCCGATCTATTAGTATACCTCGCATACGATGGACACACGCAAACTTAATACCATACTATCGGTTCGCCTAATGCGCAAGCTAGCGAACACATACTACAGCCCCCGCGGCTACTGGAAGAGATTCGCGGCCATCAAGAACCTCGCGGCGGCGACCAAGGTTTCAGAAAACGCAGCCAAGGAATGGCTCAAGAGGCAGGCCCTCTTGCAGATTTATTTACCCGCGCCTCACAATATTCCGCGGCCGAAATTCGACGTGCCGGTGCCGAACGAAGTCCATCAAGCAGACCTCCTATTTCTCCCTCATGATCGCGCGTCGGTCGCAAGACGTACAAGTACGCACTGACAATCGTTGACGTAGCGAGTCGGTATAAGGGGGTTGAGCCGCTGGCCACTAAAGAGTCTAAGGAGGTGGCCGAGGCTCTTTCTCGAATATATAAGAGGAGTTCTCTCAAATGGCCGAATCTTCTCCAGGTCGATCCCGGCCGAGAGTTCATGGGCGCGGTCTCTCATCTATTGGCTAAACACAACGTTTATGTTAGACGCGGCTGCGTCAACATCCACCGGGACCAGGGGATCGTGGAGCGGTTCAATCGAACCCTGGCTGAGAGGTTGTTCGGACACCAATATGCTAAAGAGCTTGTAGACCCTCATACGCGATCGACCGAGTGGGTTACCAGGCTGCCCGCCGTGGTCTCCGCATTGAACGGCGAGGTGACCAGATTGATCGGTAAAAAGCCTGTCAAGCCTAAAAAGGTGTTGCACAAACCATCCGCCGTCTCGCGCAGGCGACCCGTTGGTTTAGCGGAGAAACGGCTTCCATCGGATGTTGCCGTCCGGTACCTCTATCAACCGGGAGAGCTCGAAGGTGGTCGCCGACGCGCGACTGATCCCGTGTGGTCTCTCAATGTATATCATCTGGATCGATATATTACCAAACCCGATGAGCCCGTGCTCTACTATTTGGATGATGATCCATCGCGCGGGTTTGTTCGCGAAGAACTTCTTGTGGTGCCTTCTGACACCCAGCTACCCCCGGACCGTCAGAGTCTTTAGTATTCTCCCTTTTTTTTTTAGAGTCCTTTTTTTTTTTTTACCTATCCTATAGGCTCGGAGTGTACCCCGTCTTCCTTTACTCTCCTCTTGTCGTAGTACGCCGATAACCACAACTTCTCCTGATTGCACGTCTTCATCACACCGTTAACCATTCGGAATCTCCTGTTCTCCGCCATGTGCTTTCTCCCTTCGAGAGCGCTCTTGTACCTTCCCCAAGTCAGATCGTTAGATCTCTTCGACATCCCCTTGGCCGAGTGCTTAGATTTTCCGTCACCGCTAACGTAGTAACACTTGCTGCACAGAGCGATGGCTTTATCTACCTCGAATTCCAGCTTGAACAGTTCCGGAGTTCTATTGCTCCACGCGTCCCACGCCAACCACTCGACCTTCTCCTTGTTGAACTTTCTCTTCATCTTCTTTCTCACCACCTCCGCTAGCGTCTTCTCAGACACCGCGAAGTACATGCTGTCAGTGTCCATCAGCATCCGGGGCTTGGCCAACTGGTAGACCGCTATGCCACACTGAAACGGTCTGTTGATCACCACTCGAGTCTTCCTGCTTGATATCTCGTAAGCCTCCCCAATCTCCTCCAGGTCTTCGAACCACGCCGACCTCAGTGCCCGGTCGACAGTCTTCTCATCCTTCGTATAAGTTGTGTTCAGGTGTCTCTCTTGTGCCTCTATCAGCTTGCCACAACACGCGTTGCCAACCAGTTTGAATATCTCCGCCAACACCGCCTTGCTCTTGTCGACTGTCCGTCTAGCGGTGGTGACCTCTTTAACGAACCATTGGAACGGTTTGCCGGGCGTGTAGTCTATCACCCTATGCACCGCCTTGACTTCCAGACCGTGCTTCAGATACCACTTTAGCAGCGGGGAGTATATGATCATCTTCTTGGCGGACAATGCCCCAACGAGCTTCTTACTATCTCATCGCTTCCTGTCTGTGTTTTCCAGATATTGTAACATGTGTTCCGGGACTTCTGCTTCCTCGACAACTCTGTTTACAAATAATGGTGAAATTTCTGAGAACTTGTCTCGCAACGTTTCCGGGACCTCTATATCGAACTCCGCAAATCCGAACCACTTTTCACTCCTGACCTTCCTAACAAAACAGTCTATATGCGACTGTTTTTCCGGGTCTTCACACGTCCATATCGTCTCCTCACCGCACGGCATGTCTTTCGACAGAGTAGACAGGTACAGCCCATTGGCGTCGTACCCCAGCACTGCCTTGCACATCTTCTCCTCCCGACTACCTACCTGACCCCTGATCGTTGATCTGCCAGCCTCGGCGTATCTGGAGAACAATATGGACGGACCACCGACCAATCCCTGCTTCATCATCTCGTAAGTCTCAGACTTCGGCGACCACAGCTCGGGTGTGTCCGCCTTCTCATCGATCGACCCGCGGAGTAGGTACTGAAGGGAAACACCGGGCAGAGACACAGCATCCTTGAGTATATCCACACCTCTTCCCCTGTAGAACTCCGTCATTTTAGTCAGTGCCTCCAGGAACGGTCCGACATCCAAGTCGTTGTAGTGTTGCAACCATTCCTTGAACGTCTTCATCCCATTTTCTCGGAATACCTTCTTGCACTCTTTCCACTCGACAGTAGGAACTCACCCTTCAACTTCGAGTACCACTCGGGATAGTCTGGCAGCCCCGGATGGTCGAGCTTGTCCGCGCTATCGAACCACTTGTACGGGAAGTGAGACTTTATCGTTTTACAGTCGTACGCCTTAACCCACTTGTCGTACGTGGTGCCGGGTCCCAGATACTGGATGATGTCGAGAAATCTAAACTCCGGGGTAAACAGAAACATCGTCGTGCTGGCTCTCTTTCCGACCATCACCTTATTCACGGTGGCCGCCAACTTCTCGACAAAGTACTGCTTGATGAGGTTCAGGTCGTACCTGCTACAGTTGAACCCCACCACCGTGACTTGGTCGATCCAAGAGACGATCTTTGCTTGCTGAGACTTCGATAGCATATCTATGTCGGCCGGCAGATACTTCTTCCTAACCCCCTCCCTGATCGCCTTGCCTCTCATCTGCAGCTCGGTCACGAACTTCTAGACTAGCATGTCAGGATCTCGTTCGCAGATGTGGGTGATCCCTTCATGCATCGTATCCCCCAACGATACCGATATAGGAATGTGCTCGACCTCAAAGGTTAGGTCTTTGGTGGGTCGCGTAGGATTCCATTGCTATCCGGTCCGTTATCGTGACCGAGGTATTCGCGAGCTAGAGCTCGTGCCTTCCTACAACACCCGTCGGGTCTCCCTCCACGGTGGATGGCTATGCGCCTAAACAGACGCAAGTAGTCGTCGTACGTGTCGACGGAATACATTCCCTTGTTCTGTCTTAACCAATCTGGGAGTTTTCCCGCTCCCATGAGAAGTTGTTGAGCGTCGATGATCATCTTCACTTTGACCGATATCCAACGAACGAAGGTCCATTTTGTGTTTGGTCTATCGACTTTGTCGATGTCCATTCGACCTTTCTCTCTATCAGATATCCAACTCTCCGCTTTGGAGATCTCGTTTATCCACGGACTACCCGGGGAGTTTTTGTGAAAGATCATAGTAGCGTCGGTCTCGATGTTCCTAATACGATACGAGCACGAATACCTCAAATAACATGCCGTGGTCATCTCTGGACGAATTTTATTCATTATGCGATTAGCGATCTCCCCATCTACCCCCCTCTCCAATGTCCAGACTATATTCCTCCTACCCCTATCAACAGTTTCCCTAACTTCGGCATATTCGGCGAGAATCCTTGGACCCTCCTCCACCAAATCTCTGGCGAGCTCTCTCCTACTCTTAGGATGTCTCCCCACCAGACTTCTTATTGTAGTGTGCATTGTATAGTGCTTTTCTGTATGCACTGGGATCTTCCTTTACACGCTGCGCGTAAGCAGTGGCACGCAGGCTGGCCGTCGTCTCGTTCTCCAATTTCTCGGATCGTTTTTCGGGGTCGGCAGGCCGTCGTCCGGTCGAAACCGCACGCCGCAGCCTCTCCTCGTAGACGACGGCTCGCGCTTCACTTATCCTATCTGCTATAGCTTTCTTGAGTCTCAAACCTCTTACGGAAATTCCCCAACTCTTAGCTGGCTCTCTCATTTGCTTTATGGTAGACATTATACTGAGTATAACCAATGGATTCTTATCTCTAATAGGGTGTCAGTTGTTATTTTATTTATAATAAATGTATTACAAATTGTTGTATTATACTGAGTATAACTTATGGATATCTTATCTCTAATAGGGTGTCAGTTGATATTTATGACAGATTGTTGTATTATACTGAGTATAACTTATGGATTTCTTATCTCTAATAGGGTGTAATCTCGCGGTTGATGAACAATAATTCCCACTCTTCTCCTCCATACCGTGATAACAGTGGGGGAAAATCCAAGTAGTATATGAGAGTCAACAATGATACAAGTTTCGTGTGGAGGCACACACGTAGTGGGTGGCTTCCATATAAAACTTGTATCATTTTAACTCTCAAATGCTACTCCGCTAAACACCAATCAATCAATCCAGCAAAAGGTAGGTTTTCTCGAAATGCCCTGTGGTGTGCGTGAGATAATATCGGCTATCAGTATAGTGGCTACTTCCACTTACATATCCCTTATCAGTATTGCACAAATTACGCTGGAACAATGTGTATGATTATTATGAAGTATAGTTTGTACAAGATAGTGCACACCGCAATCATAATGTCACAAACGGTGTAGATCCAGATGAGACGGCTCGTAACGAGCCGTTTCATCAGGATCTGCACAGTTTGTGGATAGCATTTTTGTTCTTCAAAATTACCCCTCACCTCATTAATGGAGTAGTCTGAAAATTAACATGGAAGATTCCATTTTAGATACCTGGGGTATCGAAACAGGATAATATTATAATCCACTACAATAAAATAGCACAATTTCCATTATTAACGCGTAATATAAAATCGGTATTAAAACAACATATTTCTGCTCCATGTTTAAACAGAGTCAAAATTTGTGAATTCAACACATTTTTACAAATAAATGTATGCAAATATTTAAATTTCAATACCCAAATGTTATACGATAGTAAATGTGACTACTCTATAAGACTGTTGATAACAGTTTACAAGTGGAGGTCCGGACGCATACATAGGCTAAATATCCATGCAGCGAGGTACAACACGTGTAATCACGCACATTAGGACTGACTGTGTTGTGACGGGAAATATTATAGTTCACAGCATGAAAAGTAATACAAAAGTGAAGTATACTTCGACTGGATCTTAGGAAGGATCAACACTCGCGACTACTATAAATCCTAGAGATTTACACCTTGTTTACCACATGAAAGTCTGTGCACATAAACTGATGTCTTTGTATAAATACAGGTGCCAAGTTGCAAGAGTGCGAAAGAGCCCAAGGGAAATCATGGCTTAAAGCCTTGTGTGTGAACATTTTACTTCCTTTTGGCAATTTCAGTGGTTCAGTATAGGGGGGTGGGGGGGGGGTGGGGGGGGGTGGGGGGGGCATGGCAAATAACAGTTAACAAAAACATTATTTTCCTATTTATTTAATGGTGTTTAACAGCCTGTCAACAGCTGTGGTCATTTTAATGGAGCTATGGAGCCAACAGTATACAGTGTATTTACATAGAACATACATATTTAGCTCTGAAATTCGAAGGTCCTCATCTGGAACCAGGTCCTCACCACACCTGATCAGATTCACTTAGTTGTGCTCCCTAAAGCAACTAGAAAACGTGGTCTGTCTACGCACCTAAGGCCCCTATTTGAGAAACTCTTACAACAACTTTGAATCAGTTGCGAGGGTAATTGTAATGTGGAAGGATGTATCTTTACTAAGTAATGCATGTCTGCAGTATGAAGATATTAGCTGAAGGCAAACAGAAATTATAGGTGATTTGAGAAACTCTTACAAACAGTTTCTAAAAAATAAACGGACGGACAGACAGATGGACGGACGGACTCGATGGGGCCCTAAAACGGGAAGCATTTACCGACTGAGTAGGGTTACAAAACATGATCATGGGCAGGTGCTAAAGTAAGCATCACAACAACTGTCAAAGAAGTGCATGCTTAAAAGACGAAAACGTTCAAGGTTGAAGAAACTTTTTCGCAAAAATGTGAAGGTCAAAAAGGTCAATAGGTTTTATAAAGAGACTAAGTATGATACCTTGACCTTGTGATTAGCGGGGGCTGGACGTTCATGGATTTGTCACAGCATGATAATACAACCTTAGAGGAATGCACGAGTGAAATAGTAAGACTTTTCAATGAGACCACGTATTTGACATTTACCTTGGGACCAGTGGGGGTTGGACGCTCGTGGATTTGGCACATCATGGTAGTAGAGCCTTACAGGAATGCAAGTGTGAAATATTAAGCATTTTAGATGAAGGAAATAGAAGTTATAACATATTTCTCTGATGTTAAGTTTTGTAAAGAGACTATAAGTATTCATGGGCGGATTGAGGGGGGGGGGGGGGGTCGGTACCCGGCGCGCGCCCCCCCCCCCTCCCTTAAAATTTCGCCGAGTAAATATTTTTTACAAGTTACAAGGCAGGTTTCTACGTTCGCGTTGTGAATTTATTGTTTATTGGGGTGTTTTTTTTGCTCCAAAATGCGCCAGAACGCAGGAAATGCGATGTAGATTTCAAAAAAATTCAGGGGGAGAATGCCACCGGACCCCCTTAGCAAGTTACGCCCACCCCTAGCCCGAAATCCTGGATCCGCGCCTGGTATTTGACCTTGATCTTGGGATCAGCGGGGGTTGGGCGGTCGTGGATTTGGCACAGCATGGTAGTAGAGCCTTACAGGAATGCATGTGTGAAATATTAAGCATTTTAGATGAAGGAAATGGAAGTTATAACATATTTCTGACGGACGGACGGACGGACGCACACACGGACGGGCAGACAACCTGAATCCAGTATACCCACCCCCACAACTCGTTGCGGAGGGGGGTGGGGATGGGTGGGGGTATAAATAGCCTATGCTCAATAAATGTAAATCCATCAATTGAAATTTCCAGGCGATCCTAAATTTGCACTTACGAACATTTTAGTCGTACACATTTTAGTGAAACGTGCCCGTGTTCCCCTATAGATTAGTATATTCCCAGCTTATTATTTATACCGAGAGGTGTATAGTTTTCTCTTGTCCATCCGTTCGTTCGTTTCAAAATTTGCATTAACTTTTTTGTTTGTAGATCGAAGAGGCGGCCGGGGTGAGACCCTGCTCACTTGCTCTATTTTTTTTAGAGGATTTCGAGAAATAAATGCCACCCATACTAAACAGTGGATGGCAGGTGGGAGCATGTGATGGGTATTTTACGATTGGGGTTCATCCTGACCGGAATCCCGACCAATGCACCAGGTTGAATACGGGATTGAACCCGTTGGCCCGGCCTTAAATGACCTTAGCTGTTGATATACCGTTAAACACCAACAAAGAAACCATTTTTCTCATATCACGAGAAAAGTTTATCGACAGAAAAATGCAGCGAGTTGTTAACATTTTGTTCATATGTGCAAGAGTATATTGACGGACATCGAACTTCGTATTGGCATCGGAATATATTCATCGCACATAGGCAAAGTAGTGCCCGAGGCCATATATATATATTGTAAGCTTTGCTGAAAGTCATCAACAATAATACACCTGTAATGTATGACCATCAGCCAATCAGATTGCATGATATTGAAAGAGAACATTGAAATTAGAATATGGGATTCGACCCCGTCAACCCGGCTTAAAATAACCTTAGCTGTTGACAGGCCGTTAAACACAATTAAATAAATAAATCATCCTATCAGAGATTCACGCCTAGGTAAAGTGTAAAGACACCTGGCACCATATCAGGATATTGTGGTTGTGGGTGTACTCGAAGGATAATTGCAATTCTGAATTCGTAATTTCACCACTCGACCCATACAAGCATATTCCCATCTCTATATGTGGCTGTGACTGGAGACATGGGTCTTCTGCGACCAGTGTTGATCCAGTCAGACTGTGCATCCGCACAGTCTGATCAGGATCGGCACTGTTCGACATTCCATCAATGAAACGCCCGTCATACGTCTAACACCCATTATCACATCTTTGATACATTTCCGGGTGTTGTTTCTGTATTAACACAGCTCGTGTGCAAGGTATGTGCATGAGGATGTGATAAATAAGTTAGACCACGTTTGTCCGCATGTAAAGCGCGCGGATTATCTCCTGGTACATGCGGACGAACCATGATCTAACTTATACATAACAAAGAAAAGTTTGTAAGAACTTCGACAATATATAAATGGTCCCCTTGGTTGAGGGGGATATTGGGGATTATCTCCCCTAGAGAACATTATCTCCCGAGGCGCAGCCGAGAGAGATAATGTTCTCGAGGGGAGATAATCCACAATACCCCCCTCAACCAAGGACACCATTTACTTTATTATACCGAATATAACTAACATTTCACATTGCACACAATATCACTTACCAGCAATCCAAGGATTCAGTCCAAGGATATCACTCCAATTAATGTTCGGTAGTTTCCGTGATCAGACTTTGGGTATCTTCGGGCGAAAGGGTCCATAATTATATTATGTCATGGCATTATTGCCCTCAGGGTACATATGGCCAATTGCTTTATACCACGTGGTAGGAAATTGACCAATGTAAAGCGTCGAATTTACGATGAGGTATAATAACATATATTATTGCACGGATGCGGCGAAATTCTTTGATCTCCGCAGTGTGCTAACTGCCGGAGATCGCGGTCTGGACCCTGTCTGGCTGGTGCGCGGGTATTCCCCCGTTTGTTAAATATATTGATCACATCTTTGACACATTTCCGGGTGTTGTTTCTGTATTAATACAGCTCCTGTGCAAGGTATATGCATGAGGATGTAATAAATAAGTTAGATCACGTTTGTCCGCATATATGAGCGATAATCCGCTCGCTAAAGCTGGCGGATTATCTCCTTGTACATGCGGACGAACCGTGATATAACTTATACTAACATACTGTCTAGCGTGTGCTAAATCTCATAAACTCACTGCTTGTATTGATTTTTAACACCCAGTGGAAATAGTTAAATGTCAAAGTAACCTGTGCATGCACAAATCTGAATAATCGATGGGTACGCATACCACTAAGACGTGACTGGGCTTTACCTAGATTTTCGCGGTACTCCGAATACGAAGTTTCATGGCGCTATGTGTTACACAATACTACTACTGTTGTGAAGCTGCCGATTACAGTTCCCGCAACGATATAATATATAGTCCACTGTGTGCATTACTGGCCGGTGTAGATTGTGATCAGCATTGACATTTTGCCACCTATCAATAATTATCATGGTGTTCATGATATACACTACGGCCAGTGCTGAATAAACTTTCCGAGTACGTACCCCATTCAAGATTATGCCAAAATCAGAAAAAAACATGTTTGCTTGATGCCGACCTGTTCTCAGTCTTGGCAAATCAAACTGTCAAATTCGGAGAATGCGCCCAGGAACTATACTGAACACGGTTATAGAACCGCAACCACTGTAGTCACTGATCAGACAGCGCTAGGTTGGTTAGATACACTAATTGCAAACGTAGTAATCCAGCGTTGGTAAGATTGTGAACCAGATAACAGACGCATGCTATTGTAAATGGTCACGTGACCGCAGGGTATTGAGGGCATGTCACTCTGCGGAAATTCAAATAAAAGCGGGGTACCCAAGGGGAATGGTTGGAATTGTGTAAATTGTGTAATAATAGCTATTGTATTAAACTTGCAATAAATTCCACAAAATATTTTATTTTATCTCAGTCTTTCGTCGTATCTGTGCAATAAATTAGTTAGATAATGTCTTCTCATTGAATATGGTTAGTTAACAGCGCGTGTGGGGAATTTAGGGCAGCCGAAATACGGCCTACGGCTCGACGATTTGCGGCCCCCTAAATTCCCCCCATGCGCTGTTCGAATACATTATCCAACTTATACATACGTGAAGGATTGCTTCGATACTACTTGAATCACCTGAACAATTGTCTCACACTCGTATGGTGCACATGTACAAACGGGGTCAAAACTAAATTTTGTAAAAATACAAAAACATACAGCTGCACCTGTAAAAAATACAGCTTTACCTGTAAAAAATACAGCTGCACCTGTAAAAATACAGGTGCAGCTGTATATGCAGGTGCACCTGTATATTGATTTGCCTGGGTCAAAATTCCGCTCCAATCAGATGTCTAATTACAGCTGCACCTGTAAAAATACAGCTGCACCTGTAAAGAATACAGCTGCACCTGTAAAAATACAACTGCACCTGTAAAGATACAAGTGCAGCTGTATATGCAGGTGCACCTGTATATTGATTTACCTGGGTCAAAATTCTGATCCAATCAGATATATAATTACAGGTGTAGCTGTATTTTTACAGTTGCAGCTGTTTTCTTTACAGGTGCAGCTGTATTTTTACAGCTGCAGCTGTATTCTTTACAGGTGCACATGTAATTTACAGATGCACCTGTAAATATAGGTGTACCTATATCTTGTTTACCTGGGTCTAAATTCTGATCCAATCAGATTGCACGTTACAATGGCATCAGCTATGTTGGATTTACCTTTTTAACACAGATGGCTGTTTATCGATATTTTATGCACGAATGTCCTCGCATTGTTATTGTCCGAGCTATTAGCTCGGATTAAGTAAATATATGGAAATTCTCAGTCATTGCAGATACTATGCTAATGAGTTAAGTGGCGTTCGCATTGTCACTGTTTGCGGGTTTAACTTTAGAAAAACACGCGGTACTACGCCATTAAAAAGTAGTTCAACAACAGTAAAACAGCGAGCTATCTTACCGTTTCAGCGTAATACATGTGTTGTTTAATTTGTTGTGCTATATGTGTGTTATTGCAAAAGTTTTTGTATACTTCATAAACTATTAACTGTTATGTATTAATATGAGTTATTTGTTATGTCTGTGGATATTTTTCGCAATGATATAGTAGGGGGCGGGATTTCCCTGTGAAGTTTTTCTTGAATGACCAATCAGATTAAAGCTTACATTCTGAACGGCTCGATAAAATCCGACATTGGACAGCGAAATGATGATGATTTAAAGCAGAAACATTGTTTCTTTGACAGTTACATACTGTTTTAATCATCTTGAGCCATCGATATTATTAATCAGTGTCCATTTTACATAAAAAATCAACTAATCTATAAGGAATTTAGTAAAACAGTTCGCGCGGAAATGCAAACTTTCCAAAGAGGTGCTAGCAATTTTTTGATAATTACACGTCGTGTGTGTTAGCGACTTGACGTTACACAGCATATACAGTACGATACACTTCACAAAGCGAATGCGAGAAACTGAGTTCGGATCGGCTAGAATTGGACAAGAATTTGGGCACAAGAATATCCAAAATGTTCAGGTGTATTCGGCTCATTTTGTCAATGGTAAGTCCTTGATATTATAAATAATCCGATATTTCTACTTGTCAGCTGGTGAGACAATGTAAGCTGGTGTAATCATTAATATTGTGTATGAAACCCACCCAGTGCTCCAGATAAGCTGCGTATTTGCGTAAATACCCAATTAAAATTGCCAAAAACCCAATTGAAATCAGAAGTAGTGAGTATCAAAAAGCAATGAGAACAATTGTGGTACCTTTATCATGCTGCAGAAAACAATAAACAGACCACAATATAGCATATTTTTCTTATTTTTCCATGAAAACACATCCAAGGAGACAATTCTAATGAAATGCCAAGATATGTTTTCATTTCGAAACAAACTATTCAATAATAGAGGCTTCCTACGCACTCGAGCAAAACGAATCGAAAACGAAGCGCAGCCATCTTGGAGTACACATCCAATATGGCTGCTTGGAACCAGGAAGTAAAATCTCTCTACTTCAATCGACTAGATTCAGAAGCATGGGCAAGATATCTTTAAACAATCACTTGCATAAATGACATTGATCCATATTCCATCGACCGAAAACATTTAAGCGACTCTCCCGATCTGCTGCCATCGATTACATACCCCGATATTTTGAACTATTTGGTGTTCAATCCAAGTCCCTACACTCTTGACGATCTGCGATGCTACAAGGGATTGGAAGCGTACAACCAGTTCCTTAGCGGTTGGGTCCGGGATGTTGCGGCCACAGAAATTGACAACACACTTCTTGTTGTTGGAAGAGTATGTTGACTGTAATGGACCCCCCCCCCTCAAATCACAAAAACTTAAAATGACCTACACTTGCATTATACAGTGAGTTCAAACTACATTGCAAGTTTATTATAAAGGATACGAGTCCTCATGGTCATGCTCCCTTCTTTTTTTTATATCCACGGCCCACTTGTCGAGCCCGCCGAGGCATTTCCTAGTGCCAGTCCCAGTGAGTATTATTGTCTGTCACAAGGTTGTAAGCATCTGATTGTATATACCGGTAGATGTAGTTTAATTGGCCAACACAGCACATATTAGCATTGACTAAATACCAATAAATAGAGAATACCAGGCTACTGTCTTTCGATATCAAGTTTATCAGGCAAGGCTTGGAAACGCGTAGGAATTCCGAGGCTTGCCGAGGAATTCCTACTGTTTCCGAGCCGAGCCTGATAAACTTGATATCGAAAGACAGTAGCCTGGTATTCTATTTATCAGGTAACGTTTTATGCTCGAAAATGACCAAAGATGACGTCGTTATCTATGGATAGAACGCGGACTTGTCTACGTTGCGTCATTACACTCACGTCATTCGGTAACGTCACGTGACGTCATCCGACCAACGGAACGTCAGTTTCCACTTCGTTGTAACCCGGATGTTTGTATCAGGGCAATGCCTGATACAACAGTATGTTATCAGTCAGTACGTATTCGGTCAATGCAAGGCAGGTTACCTGATACTTTTGAGCACCGAGTACATGCTCAGAAAGTCTTATAGCTATAGCCTGCATACCACCTGAACCCAGCAACCAAACCTTACCACAGCAACATAAAATTTCTACGTAATTTGAAGGTGACTGGGCATAGGTGGGCTACATAGTAAAATTATATGATCAACCACACACCACTCTTAAAATACTTGTGTTTCTCAGCAACCTCTCTGGATAAAATGGTCGGCATAATTGTTGTATAAATATTTGCAGGTGATGCATTCTCAACGGCCAAGAGAGACGCCATTGAAACCATGGATAATCGTGGAGAAGAATGGAAAGGTGCTTGGTGGCCACTGTGACTGCATGGCGGGATTGGGCGAGACGTGCACTCATGTTAGTGCGATGCTATTTTATATAGAGACAAAAGTAAGAATCCGCGACTCAAAAACTGTTACACAAGAACCAGCTTACTGGAAATTGCCAACATCAATGGAAATAGTAACATATCTACCTGTGTCAGACATGGATCTCACATCAGCGAAGACAATAAAGAAGCATATGGACGAAATTGTAAATGAAACGCCCAATCAGACACCTGACAAACTAAAAATAAAACCAATCACTACACCTACAGCTGATGAACTGTCCCAACTTTTTGACAAACTTCATTCCACCGGTTCAGCGGTAGCAATTCTTAGTGTTGTGCCTGAACATTGCCGTTCATTTAAACCAACTTTGCTCTCTGGCAATTTTCCAACTGTGTTAACAGATTTATATAAACCTGACTGCCTAAAGCTCCAATTCAATGAGCTTTTGGAAATATGTGAGAAAACTGAGCTCCACTTGACACCGGATCAGGCAGTGGCCATCGAACGATCAACACAAACACAGGCAGACAACAAAATGTGGTTTCGGTTTAGAGCAGGGCGAGTTACCGCTTCTAAAATGAAGACTGTTTGTAAATCAAATCCAGATCAGCCTTCACAATCACTCATTAGAGCAATATGCTACCCCAGTTCAGCCCCGTTCACTAACAAGGCATTGGTGTGGGGGCGTAAACATGAATCAACCGCCAGACATGAATACAACGATTTCAGCCTGAGAATGTCATGTGTGAGACAAACAAGAGCAACAACGTTAAACTCATTGACTTCGGACTCAGCACGAAACTGAACCCAGATGAAATTGTCAAGGTTACCACCGCCACGGCAGAATTTGCCGCGCCAGAAATCGTTGACCATGAACCAGTCGGCTTCTACACAGATATGTGGACGGTCGGTGTGCTGCCTTATTTATTGTCAGTACATTGTGCACCCATGCTTATGGAAATGGTTGAGTGCATATTGTTTTGGATAGTGCTATCATGCTCAAAATGAGGCATTTTGATTGGTGGAGACTGAACTGTGTGTGTGCTCATGCAGTCTCGGCTAATCAAACTACTACAACACCAACTACAACCGAACACCAAGATAATGTCTGTGATCTTAGTTTTGATTTCTTTATCATTTATCTCAAATGATAATATATCTTCATTATTGCAAAGCATCCAAATACGTATCAAAATGGTAAAATGCCTAATTTACAGTGGAACATCTCTAAACCGGACACCCTGGGGACCTCCCAGGGTGTCCGCTTTAGAGGTGTCCCACTGTACATGATTTTGAGGACAAATGTGAAGAATGTACTCATAAACTTTTATGAGCATGGATCCTGGTTATAACTGATGTATTAAGCAGATGTACAAGTTGCTCTTTGTTATACTTTTTTATCATGTGTATCAGGGATGTGTTGTAGTCTACGGGTAGGACATTGGACTTCATGTCCAGGTTGTGGTTTCGATCACCATCTTAGACATGAAGAAGTGTAATATATTGTGTAGAAGCCGACTGGTTCATGGTCAACGATTTCTGGCGCGGCAAATTCTGCCGTGGCGGTGGTAACCTTGACAATTTCATCCGGGTTCAGTTTCGTGGCGAGTCCGAAGTAAATGAGTTTAACGTTGTTGCTCTTGTTTGTCTCACACATGACATTCTCGGGCTGAAAATACACATATATGAGACACGCCATATGATTTTGTACCTAAGAACATGTGCGATTTTCAGTTAAATCTTTTTATAGAAACTGTTCTAGACATTTTGTCAACTTTCAACGTAATTTACGGAAAATATCGTAACGGTTGCAAATAATTTTCATGAAAAATCGCACATTTCTTAGGCACACAATCACATGGCGTGTTTCATGACTTTCTCAGACTAAAAATATGCATACAAGAATTAATTGGATATTAATGTAGGAATTATATTTAATTTCCAACTAGTGTAGATCTTCATCAAACTTTTTGATTTTGAGCATCAGAACAGAGTATCAGCTCAGAAAATAATAACGACATGGGGAGTCTGACATCAAATTGGTCAAGCAATCACAACATCTTGGACAAACATGTTTCAGGGTCTGCAGAAAATTTGTAAATACAGTCAGCACACCATTTTAGGTCGCATGCAATCTAAAACCGACTCAAACCTACCTTGACGTCTAGGTGGACTATGCTGTTCTCGTGCATATGTCGCAGGCCGTCGCACACTTGTCGGATGTAGTGGATAACCTCAGCCTCTGACATCTTGTAGTCCTCTGCCGCGATACGATCAAATAACTCGCCTCCAGACAGGCTGTAAGGAATAGTATTCATCTTTGAATTGGGCGTATTGTAATATACTAGTCTTATAAGTAGGTTACAAGACAATCACACGCAAGTACTCTTGGAACAACTTCTGGCCATTCCTTCTCATTAGAATTGGTAGAATTATCCAAAAGTCCAAAAGGAGATCAGTTTAAGAAGCGGGTTAAGTCTATAATGGGACTTAGCCCTCTTCTTCCACTGATCCCTTCAATTTGTCCAAATCTCACTTGGGCAGGCCTCGACAAATCCACTCGTCCGCTCATATTGGCGAGTGAATTTTCGATCTGGACCAGTGGTTTGTTTGTTTGTTTGTTGGGGTTTAACGGCCTAGCAACAGCTGCGGTCATTTAAGGCCAGGTCAATGGGTTTAGTACTAAATCCCATATAGTACCTGTACAAGTACATGTACATGTTCAAGTACATGTACAAAAGGGAGGGAAATCCCAAAATCAGAACTGAATATTTACAATAACAAAACTATATATTCAGCCCTGAAATCCGAATAATCCTGATCTGATGCCAGGTCCTCGCCACACCAGAATCACTTGGCCCCACCCAAAAGCAGTAGGATCAGTAATAATCTTACTACTTTTATAATGGGCAATAACCCAATTCAACTCAGGTAACAAGAAAGCCAAAGATAAAACCGTACTGGAGGGAGGTCCAAACCAGGCAAATCGTGATTCCTATAAGCAGGAACCCCTACCGTTAATTTACGCCGTCACATTCGCCCGACCAACCACCCAACTGGACCTGTGGTACTTTCAAGAGACATATAAATGTATTCACCGAGTTAAAATCCAATCTGGACGAGTGGAAAATTAAGAATTTGTCGAGTCCTGTAGGGTATTTCACCAACATTGCAAAGTATACTTTTCTAGTATACATTGAGGGAGAAATTTAATGATAAATCTATTAATTTTTATTATGCTGAATTTATTACATTATCACAGCCAAAATGGCTGTGATAATGTAATAAATTCCGTATATTAATTCTGCATACTTTTAATCATCAAATATATGCAGTCATTAGTTCTATATGAAATAATGCATTTCTGGAAAAATAAATGATTACTCCCTCAAAGTATACTTTGCAATTTTGATGAAATCGGCTACTGATTGGGTCAATTTTCCTAATGTATGTCAATGCACCGCGCAAACAAACTTACAATTCAAGAATAAGGCACATCTCGTGCTTATCCTCAAACGCGTCCTTCAATGTGAGAAGTTTCGGGTGATGAATCTGGTTCATGATGTTCACTTCATTCTTCACTGTGTACTTGTCGAGTAGGAACGGAGTGGAGTGTTGATGAATTTGGCCACAAAAATACGACCGGTAGACTTCTCCACGCATCTGTGTACGACGCCAAACGCACCACTGAAACAGAGTTAACCAATAATTTGGTGAAAATTATTGCGCTGATTGTTGGGTGCATCAAAATTTTGATTAGATTATTATGCCTAATTACTAACAATATTTACAGGCATGAATTCAATGGCAGATTCATTAATTCATTGAGTGTGTTCAAATGGCTCATATGTATCAAGTTCAAATATTCAAGCAAGTCAAGTAATATTAAAGTTATATTTTGACGAAGAAACTTGTACAGACGTTTTGACATTTGTTGACGCGGACGACAACAACGGAAATGCGACTATAGGCGATAAAAGCTAGGAAATATTTCTATGTGATTACAGCTCAAAACAGGTCAAGCCGGCTGAAGCACATTTGGGCATGAGGGTCACATGGTGGGCTACATAATTAAACGGGGATGATAATAAACAACCATTTAAAGTTTCAAGTCGATCCAACTTATAGGTGCAGAGCTACAAGTTATTAAGACAAGAATTCCTCCACGGAAGCGGTATCGCGCCTGCCGAGGCATTTGACCGTGAACATTACAAGTAAATAAATGACCTTGACCTTGATAATTTGGATGTGGGGGTGTGCGTAATGAAGCATCATCCCTAGACAAACATTGATGTGAAATATTATCAATGTCTGGCAAGGGGTTAAAGAGATATTGTGAAAAAGCAATAACTTTAACGCATTTGCCTTACAAAAAAAACCGGACGACGCGGACGACGACGACGGAAAAAGCGCCGACTATAGTCGCGCCTCTGCTAAAGCAGGCGCGACTAAAACTATATAACCCTCGACATACTTTATATGCTGGGGATATGAAAAGCAGCACTGAAGGCAAGGAACGCCAATGACTTTCAGTCTTCTGTATACAGGTCAGCAAAATAGTTTTTACCTTCCAATTTACAAAGTACATGTACAAAATACTAATGTATAATTAATGGACTAATTCAAACTTAGGCACAATTTGAAAGACGACCTGCTGGAAAATGGCACAGAAGATTGTCATAGCCATCCAACACCAGTTATCCGGACAATCAGTTTATCGGACAAATGAAAATACCTGTTAATTAAGCGCAGTCTTTTGATCCGATTTTGCATCAAATACATGCATCTAAGTCACGCAGGTGCTTGCTGTTTCCATGCCAGTGTGAAGAATATATCGCCAAGGTGAACATTTGTGTAAAATATGTTGAAAACATTCCCCAACTCTGTCCACAAGTTGTTTACAACGTCAAAAGTCGCGCGAGGGGCTCAATAGAGTGCGCCCATTACGTCATTGCCGATCTGTTACATGTATATAAATACAATACATTCTATAAATATGGTGTTTTCCAAGAAGCGAAGAGCGACTGATTTTTGTGCAGAACTACACAATGATGTTTACACTGGTGAGAATAGAAGTTATAAGACGAGTATACGTTTGTCAGGATAACCGATTGTCGATGTAAATTTCGGGGCAATCTTACGTCCGATGATCTAAGTACCCAATTGTAAGTTAGAAAGATGGCACATTATGCTAAATAGTTTACATGCGCTGAGAAAGCAAGTACCGAGGATTGTTCTGTGAAAAATTTATGCCCGTAGCTGCTACTGTCATGTCGGCTAATTATGCGCATCGGCTAATGCGCAAGTCGCGTCAAATTTAGCCTTACGTATGTCATAATAAAATATTTGGATTTTGGAATAAACAAGCTGATTAATTGCTACACTGTGTCACAATTTTATCACATTCCGATAGTTTGGTAAAATGTTATTCCGAATATATTAAAAATGTGCAAAATCCTCAGACCCTACTGATGGAATAGCTGTCTTATTTACTAAATTAACTGTTAAACGCAGAATATAACCTGCCATGATGTTACTGGGTAGTTATGCTTAAAGTTTAATACCAATTTTGCTATGCTGATCCAGTATGCTGCTGGCCATTTTGTTTACACTACCAGATGCGCAGCATTAGCCGAAACAAATGTGACGTTGCAAACACGCATGTGATGTCATACATCACACAATTTACGTCACTTACTGACGTCAGAACGTTATGACATTTTACCTGCACAAACGGCTTCAAATTGCGTTGAATATTCAGGAAAGTTTGATTGAATATGGAGATGGCAATGGCTAATGCCATATAAATTTGTTTGGAAAGCCTTAGGTGCGCAGAATTAGCCGACATCATTGTATTTTAATATCGTAAAAACACTGCCATTTTTGTCCGATAATCTGGAGGATCCCTGTAGTGTTAGACAATAATAGTTGTGTAGTTATGTTACAATGTTACTGTACAGTATTTATCTATATTGTCAATTTCACTCATGTTCATAATTAAATTGGCCAAAAATATGTGCGTTTTTTTCTCAAAAATAGGATAAATAGGAACATTTGGTCAGAAAATAGGAAACAATAGGAATTGCTGAAAAAATAGGGAAAAGTAGGAAACAATAGGATACTTGACGGCCTGCTATTGAGACCACGGAGGGATACCAAGTCAAAAGAGTTGGGTTTCGGTACTGTCGGGTTTGGGTAGACTGATGTTGGCCCCTATTTTCATAATATATTTCTTTCACTTTTGACACTGGCACTGTCATCAACAGCTATTCTTCCATCACAATTTACTGATATGCATAGCATAGTCACATTTTAAAACTTACTAGGGTAGTATGATGATTTTCATGTTTATTTGAAATATTGCGCGCTAAAAGTCATGTGCAGCTGTTGTTGTTGTTGTTGTAATGTTCAGGGGTTAACGCTACTGACGAGTTGTCTGCTCCGCGTAGGAATACACATCGGCACTACTTTGCCGAGGTGTACCGAATGCCGATAGCACGGGTAGTTGGGTGTCTCTTGAAAGTCATTTATCATGCTGACTGTACGGACTGAACATCATATCACTGTTTGGTAAGTTCACCCGTGTGCTTGCTGCACTTTAGTGCACTTTGTCCTGTCCCTTTACAGAGATTCCGACCTTGCCCAAACTACACGAGTAGCGACCTGCGTGTGTGTTTATCCAGAGTCAATACGCAGCCGGTTCGTCAAGACTGGCTGGTTGCGAGTTGGAGTGCCAAACGACAAACCCAAGGTTAGTCGGGAAGTCCACGGTAAAAAAAACTCACGCGAAGACGGGGGAGGAATTAGTGTTTGAAAGACATTTTGGCCGACTTCCCGAAAAACACGAATGGAATCACGGAAACCCCCGAACGCTGAAGAAATGCGGTTCAACTTTTTCCAGTTTTGTTCCTCGAAGAAACAATAAAAAAATTAGTTTTCGTCGTTGGAAGAATAAATTCTATATTTACGTGTGAATAAACTATCATTAGATAGTTTGTGTTTATTATTTAACTAACATTGTACATGATGTAAGCGGCCCGCGCCCCTGCGAAAATCGTGTTTACAGTTCAAGTTGAAATCGAAAGCAGAAATTACTGTCAAACCGGGTGACCAGGTTAGTCCCAGAACACTAAAAACTTGGTAAAAGATATTGTATGCCCAGGTCAGTGGACATTATCAGTGCTGGCAACCATAATGCACCAAGTGCATTAACTTTGTGACCAGTGCAGACCCAGATCAGCCTGTGCAATACACTCGTGTTTCAATCATAAATTGGCTAGTTGGTTGATATAATTTAGGTCATCGCAACTGATGTGTGTGTGAATTATTCTTTGTTGCTCAGTCGAAAGTGGTCGGTGGTAATTTGGGCCATTTGTTTTCATTTGTGCATACATTTGGTATGTTGAGTTTTTGGCAATACCCCACCCATTATTTTTTGCGTGTAATATTTTGCACAAGTCATTTATTTATGAAATTTTGACCGGAAATAGTGAGTCATGTTTGTTACATCGTTGGTGGCTGTTGAACACAGTGTTACATTTGAAGGGACCTCCCATTGTTTGTGTGTTTCCTGTATGTCCGTTTGTGTGTGTTTCCACCATGTGTTCCCCATGTGTAGTGTTCGGTGTGGTGTTGAGACATGATCGCCCCGTTAGCTCAGTTGGTAAGAGCGCCGTGCTTGTGTTACAGGGGTCGTGGGTTCAAACCCCACATCGTGCGACACTTTTTCCCCTTATAAATACTTCAATGGTGTCAGAAGCCTGTGTGTACTTTGGGTTGCAGGCTATACTCCTCATGATGCTGTGAGGTTGATGCCTAACTCCCCAAATATAAGAAGGGGAGGAGTGTAGTGTTCGGTGTAGTGTTCGGTGTGGTGTTGAGACATGATCGCCCGGTTAGCTCAGTTGGTAAGAGCGCCGTGCTAGTGTTACGGGGGTCGTGGGTTCAAACCCCACATCGGGCGACACTTTTTCCCCTTAGAAATATTTCATTGTTGTGTAGTCTATGACTTCCCCTGAATTTTCGCGGCACTAGGATGCCGAAAATAATATGAAATTAGGCACTGCCTAAGAACGGAAAAAAGACTGGAACATGTGCCCAGGATAGTCGGTAAATTGCCTGTGGCAGACATTTTGTCTATTTGCACAGAAAGATGTGTGACAAGACGAACCTTAGCAATCTCGATATATATACTGCATCGCCCCCTTTCGGGTATAAATGTGCAGGGAGACACCGACCTGGTTAGTAAAAGATGAAAAGATAAGATCAGTTAAAAAGTTATGATTTGCAGTAAGACGCACCACTCAGTATACATGGTATAGGTTAAAATCTTAATGATTTAAAGGAAAGACACTGATAATAGGTGCTATAAAAGATTAAAAACACAGCGTTTTCCAATTCATAATACACTACAAAACGGTCCCAGTGTTATCATTGTCATCTAAAATCATGTTATATGTGTTAAAAATGTAAACATATATTTTTTTAAAACTGATAAAAATGATATACACAAGATTTTTAAATATGGTTTCTATTTACAAGTAAACACTATAATTGATGGCGCACAACACCAATGAACAGGACGATAACACACAATAAAAATATTCACAAGCTATGCAGAACATTTAAAATATCTCAGACCCGGGACCATATGGTTTAATAGCGACAACAGCCCGCTTAAATTGATCAAGATCTGTCAGCGCGGCTATTGCCTGCGGAAGCTCATTCCATAGAATAATAGAGGCCGGATAAAAATAATGTTGATAAAATGAAGACGTCGTATGAATTTGTACAATGGAGAGTGGATGGGCATGGCATGTCAGTCTCGTGGGGTGCTTTATGTATGGCTGCATCAGAATGTCTACCAAGTGAAGTGGTGGTAAATCCTGAACATCATTGTCAGCCTAGAGTCCTGACGTCTCTGATGTAGGGTGCGCCACTTGAGTTGGCTACGCATTTGCGTGACACTATCTCGGTGGGATTATTGATTTAATACCCACCGTTCTGTCCGCCTCTGGACCATCTTCAGTGTGTAGATGTTGTTGGCTGTATGTGGGCACCATATGGCTGAGGCGTATTCAAGCTGGGGACGTACTAGTAAGTTGTAGGCCATCTGGCGGACGCCTATGTGGTTGGGTTTTATATTCCGCTTGATAAACCGAAGGGTCTTGTTGACAGTAGTACTTACCCTGTCGATGTGTTTATTCCAGCTGAGATCGGTGCTGAAGTCTACTCCAAGATACTTGGCTCTAGATACATACTCGAGAGATTGGCCATGGTGAGTATAAGTATAGGAAATGGCCTTTTTAGATCTGGAGATATGACGAACTGGTCAGTGTTTATGTGTCCCTTAAGCCGGTGCTAGGTGGCGTTTGTGTCATTTACTGTTTCTATTTTGAGCTCAGTCCGTGACACAGATGAACGAACAGAATAAAATCCTGTTCGCGACGTATTTGTCTGGTAGTTGTGTTCAGCGATTTGCAAAGATCGATTGACTGTGTGTCGTTGGTATATACTTGATTATATCCATAGCACAACTGTATCATGTTTACCACACTTTTCAATGTTGGCATTGTATTGTACAAAATTAACAAAATTGGAAATTGCATGTATTTGAAAAGATGCACATGTATTTTCAAAGTGGCTTTCTGTTGCCATAACGTGGCCTAACAAATCGCCAAAAATAGTCAAATGTTCTGTACTAGTTGACGTTTACATGACTGTTATAACGTCATCAAGCCAGCCGTGTTAAAGGGCTAACTTTGTTTTATTTAATTAATAGATGCGTTTTGTTACAACAAACCTGACCTTCGTATGATTATGAATACAATGGGCTGGAGAATGACTAACACAGAATTGTACACACTAAATTTACATAACGTCAATAGCAAATTTGACGTTTTCACCGCATCGACTCATTTCTAGCACAGATAATGCTGTACACATCGTTTTTTAGTGTACCGACACAAACACAATGATGACCAAGTTCACAGCACCGCAACGTATTCCTGATTTGTCCATTGCCCTCAGGAATCCTGTGTAGAAGTGGCGTTACACGGGTGATAGAACGAGACAAGAACTAAACAAACACTGCATTTGTCATCAAACAACCTGTCCTATGTAGTTACATCTTTTTCAAAGCCATATAACAGCTGATATTTAAAAAAACAACTCTCCTAAAACAGTATTTTAATGAAAATATTAACACATACCCTATTGCCAGCCTGGTGCGTTTTCATTGACGAGCCGTATATAACGGTAAATTAAACACACGCACATATGCCCGAGTGTTGTCCTGATTAGATATAGTTTCTATATTTAGCAAATGAAGATGATGTTTTGATTGCTTGGGAAACGGGCTGAGCCTGCTCTGTTGAGATAAGTTCAGACTTAAGTCGGAAGTCCTTGCTTAGTTTGTTGATAATATTGGTGCCTGTTCTCGCTTCCAATTATGTCACTGTATGGTTCTAACGGTTCTAATGTATGTACGATAAGATAATCCACAAACTTTAGCGATCAATAGCGTACATACATACAACTGTACCCTCATTGCCAAATGTCGAGGTGCGCAAAATGTATTATTATATACATGTAGTTAGTGACTGACAGACTACATGTAACATAGGCATTGTCACACGAATAGGACTTGGTACGAATTTACTGGATACGAACTGGACTGGGTACGAATCCATATGTACGAAACATGCGTTTACATAACCATGATAACATTGATCACGAAGTAAATGGGATATGCTATTGACGTTTTGATTGGTCTACACAAACTTACAGGTGCACCTGTAAATAATACAGGTGCAGCTGTAAAAGTACAGGTGCAGCTGTAAATGCATAGATGCAGCTGTATTTTTTACAGGTGCAGCTATAAATTTACAGGTGCAGCTATACAAATACAGGTGCAGCTGTATTTGTTACAGGTGCAGCTATACATTTACAGCTGCAGCTGTACATTTTACAGGTGCAGCTATACATTTACAGGTGCAGCTATAAAATACAGGTGCAGCTGTATTTTTTACAGGTGCACCTATACATTTACAGCTGCAGCTGTACATTTTACAGGTGCAGCTATACATTTACATGTGCTGCTATAAAACTACAGGTGCAGCTGTATTATAAGTGTATACTTGTGTCACTATTCCACCAGTTTTAAACATTACGAGTGCCTGCTATATAGATATAATCATTTAGTAATATTTATATTGCTGATATTGACCCACGGTGGTATCAGGCTATTTTCATATGCAAATGAGGCATGATATTTTTTAATTATTTATACTAATTAAATGTGTCGACAGATTATAATGTATGATCATTGCACATCAGATAATAAATACAGAGAATAAATAGTAATGTCTGTTAACGTTTTATGTAAACACGGTTATCGCCCCTGATATCTGTGTGGAAATTTACGTCTGATATAAAATGTATAATAATGCCAATCAATACGTGGGGTAATGGTGAAATAATGTTTATTTTGCCAGAAAATGTCATATGTACGGAATATACAAAACTATCTGTCTCCCTATATTATAACCTACTGAGTGGGCATGTACCTTTAACATGACATTGACCTTTTTTACCTTCACATTTTTTGCGGAAAAAGTTTCTTGTACCTTGACCTTTTTCGTGATTTATGCATGCATTGCATTGACAGTTTATGTGATGCTTACTTTAGCACCTGCCAATGATCATGTTTTGTAACCCTATTCCGTCGGTCAATGCTTCCCTTTTTAGGGCCCCATCGAATCCGTCCGTCCATCTGTCCGTCCGTTTATATTTTTGAAACTTTTTGTAAGATTTTCTCAAATAACCTATAATTTCTGTTTGCCTTCAGCTAATATATTCATATTGCACACATTCATTACTTAGTAACGATACATCCTTCCACATTAGAATTACCTTCGCTACTGATTCAAAGTTTGATTCAAAGAGTGCGTCGACAGACCACGTTTTCTAGTTGTGCTTGCTTTAGGGAGTGAGGCTAAGTGAATCTGATAAGGTGTGGTGTGGACCTGGCACCAGATGAGGTTCTTCTAATTTCAGAGCAGAATATATATTTTCTATGTAAGTACACTGTATTCATATTTGGTATCCCCCACCCCCATTCGTACGGGCGAAATACCAGATTTGGCTCCATAGCTCCATTAAAATGACCACAGATGTTAACATGCCGTTAAACACCATTAAATAAATAAGAAAAATAATATTGTTGTTAACTGTTATTTGCAACTTTTATTTACTTTTAACCAATCCCCTCCTATGCCATGCCCTCTCTCCCCCCCCCCCATCACCACCTCTATACTGAACCACTGAAATTGCCAAAAGGAAGTCAAATGTTCACACACAAGGTTTTAATAAAGCCCGGATGAGCCAATTGTCGGCACTTTCGCACTCTCCGAGAGTGGTCAATCCCTAGGATCCACTTTTTTTGGGGATTTTTTTCCGAAATCAGTCCTAATTGACAAGACAGTCGTGTCATCATTACTCATTCCAAATGTTGCATCATTAGCAACTGCATGGGTATTTAGCCTATGTATGTCCTAATTGACAAGACAGTCGTGTCATCATTACTCATTCCAAATGTTGCATCATTAGCAACTGCATGGATATTTAGCCTATGTGTGCGTCCGGACCTCCAATTGTAAACTGTTATCAACAGTCTTATAAAGTAGTCACATTTACTATCGTATAGCATTTGGGTATTGAAATTTAAATATCTGCATACATTTATTTGCAAAAACGTGTTGAATTCACAAATTATGACTCTGTTTGACATGGAGCAGAAATATGTTGTTTTAATACCAATTTTATATTACGAGGTCAATAATGAAAATTGTGCTATTTGATTGTAGTGGATTATAATATTATCCTGTTTCGATACCCCAGGTATCTAAAATGGACTATTCCATGTTAATTTTCAGACTACTCCATTACTGAGATGAGGGGTAATTTTGAAGAACAAACATTCTATCCACAAACTGTGCAGATCCTGATGAGACGGCTCGTTACGAGCCGTCTCATCTGGATGTACACCGTTTGTGACATAATGATTGAGGTATGCACTAACTTGTACACATTATACATCATAATAGCACTACACAAGTTCAATACTGATAACTGATATGTAAGCACTACACAAGTTCAATACTGATAACTGATATGTAAGCACTACACAAGTTCAATACTGATAACTGATATGTAAGCCTACACAAGTTCAATACTGATAACTGATATGTAAGCACTACACAAGTTCAATACTGATAACTGATATGTAAGCACTACACAAGTTCAATACTGATAACTGATATGTAAGAGGATGTACTGATAAGAATTAAATAATAGGGTGTGTGACATTTGTGACCAGTCTAGCTCCTGATCTGTGGCTGGAGAAATAGGGTGTATGACATTTGTGACCAGTCTAGCTCCTGATCTGTGGCTGGAGAAATAGGGTGTATGACATATGTGATCTGTCTAGCTCCTGATCTGTGGCTGGAGAAATAGGGTGTATGACATTTGTGACCAGTCTAGCTCCTGGTCTGTGGCTGGCTAAATAGCTAAACATGGTCACAATAGGGTGTATGCCATTTGTGACTTGTTTAGCTCATGATATGTGGCTGGAGATATAGGTTGCATGATATTTGTGACAAGTCTAGCTGCTGACGTGTGACTGAAGAAATATGGTGTATGTCATTTGTCACCAGTCTAGCTCCTGATTTTTTACTGGAGAAATATGGTGTGTGACATTTGTGACCACTCTAGCTCCTGATATGTGGCTGGAGAAATAAGGTGTATGACATTTGTGACCTGTCTAGCTACTGATCTGTGGCTGGAGAAATATGGTGTGTGACATTTGTGACAAGTCTAGCTCCTGATCTGTGGATGGATAAATAAGGTGTATGACATTTGTGACCTCTCTAGCTCCTGATCTGTGGCTGGAGAAATATGGTGTATGACATTTGTGACCCGTCTAGCTCCTGATATGCGGCTGGAGAAATAGGGTGCATGACATTTGTGACCAGTCTAGCTCCTGATCTGTGGCTGGAGAAATATGGTGTATGACCTCTGTGACCAGTCTAGCTCCGGATAAGTGGCTGGATAAATAGGGTGTATGGCATTTGTGACCAGTCTAGCTCCTGATGTGTGGCCGGAGAAATAGGGTGTATGACAGTTGTGACCTGTTTAGCTCCTGATATGTGGCTGGAGAAATAGGGTGTATGAAATGTGTGACCAGTCTAGCTCCTAATATGTGACTGGCGAAATAGGGTGTATGACATTTGTGACCAGTCTAGCTCCTGGTCTGTGGCTGGCGAAATAGGGTGTATGACATTTGTGACCTGTTTAGCTCCTGATATGTGGCTGGAGATATAGGGTGTGTGACAATTATGATCTGTCTAGCTCCTTATTTTTGACTGGGGAAAAAGGGTGTATGAAATGTGTGACCAGTCTAGCTCCTAATATGTGACTGGCGAAATAGGGTGTATGATATTTGTGTCCAGTCTATCTCCTGATCTGTGGCTGGAGAAATAGGGTGTATGACATTTGTGACCAGTCTAATTCCTGATCTGTGGCTGGAGAAATAGGGTGTATGGTATGTGTAACCTGTCTAGCTCCTGATTTGTGGCGGATTAGGGTGTATGCCATCTGTCACCAGTCTAGCTTCTGATATGTGGCTGGAAATAGAGGATGCATGGCAGTTGTGACCAGTCTAGCTCCTGATGTGTGACTGGAGAAATAGGTTGTATGATAGTTGTGACCAGTCTAGCTCCTGATGTGTGACTGGAGAAATAGGGTGTATGACATTGTGACCAGTCCAGCTCCTGATGTGTGACTTTGGAAATAGGTTGTATGGCAGTTGTGACCAGTCTAGCTCCTGATGTGTGACTGGAGAAATAGGGTGTATGACAGTTGTGACCAGTCCAGCTCCTGATGTGTGACTGGAGAAATATGTTGTATGACAGTTGTGACCAATGTAGCTCCTGATGTGTGACTGGAGAAATAGGTTGTACGACAGTTGTGACCAGTCTAGCTCCTGATGTGTGACTGGAGAAATAGGGTGGATGACTTTTGTGACCAGTCAAGCGCCTGAAGTGTGACGGGAGAAATATGGTGTATGACATTTGTGACCAGTCTAGCTCCTACTGTTTGACTGGAGAAATAGGGTGTATGACATTTGGAAGAGTCTAGCTCCTGATCTGTGGCTGAATAGGGTGTATGACATTTGTCACCAGTCTAGCTCCTGATGTGTGACTGGAGAAATAGGGTGGATGACTTTTGTGACCAGTCAAGCGCCTGAAGTGTGACGGGAGAAATATGGTGTATGCGATTTGTGACCAGTCTAGCTCCTGATCTGTGGCTGGATAGGGTGTATGACATATGTCACTAGTCTATCTCTTGATACTTGTCTGGAGAAACGGGGTGTATGACATTTGTGACCAGTCTAGCTCCTGATCTGTGGCTGGAGAAATAGGTGTATGACAATTGTGAATTGTCTAGCTCCTGATCTGTGGCTAGTGAAATACGGTGTATTATGGCAA
The DNA here is from genome assembly GCA_029237695.1 of Conchocele bisecta. Taxonomy (NCBI): domain Eukaryota; kingdom Metazoa; phylum Mollusca; class Bivalvia; order Lucinida; family Thyasiridae; genus Conchocele; species Conchocele bisecta. The sequence continues at coordinate 20,207,381 of CM055273.1, read as the reverse complement.
ACCAAATGCACAATATTTCCTTAAACCATGGTTTGGAGCTTAAACCCTAGTTTAGGCTCCTCAAACCCTAGTTTGGGCTCACCAAATGCACAATAATTCACTAAACCACAGTTTGAGAGTCTAAACCATGGTTTAGGCAATTATTGTGCATTTGTCCAGAAACTGCCGTTCGAGATCGTAATCCAATAGCAAGCCTAAACACTAGTTTGGACCCCAACCACAATTTAAGAAAAAAACTGCCAATCGTTATCCCAAACGGTAGTTTTCTTAAACCCTGGTTTGAGCAATTATTGTGCAGTTGGTGGCAGAAACCACCGTTTAGACCCTCAAATTAGGGTTTTTGATAGCTTAAACCACGGTTTGAGCTCAAACCCCAGTTTGGACTTCCCCAAACCCAAGTTTAATTCCTGATATGTGGCTTGAGAAATAGGGTGTATGGCATTTGTGACCTGTCTAGCTCCTGATCTGTGGCTGGAAATAGAGGGTGCATGACAGTTGTTACCAGTCTAGCTCCTGATGTTTGACTGGAGAAGAAATAGGTTGCATGGCAGTTGTGACTAGTCTAGCCCCTGATGTGTGGCTTGAGAAGAAATAGGTTGTATGACAGGTGTTACCAGTCTAGCTCCTGATGTGTGGCTGGATAAATAGGTTGTATGGCAGTTGTGACCAGTCTAGCTCCTGATGTGTGGCTGGAGAAATAGGTTGTATGGCAGTTGTGACCAGTCTAGCTCCTGATGTGTGGCTGGAGAAATAGGTTGTATGACAGTTGTGACCAGTCTAGCTCCTGATGTGTGACTGGAGAAATATGTTGTATGACAGTTGTGACCAGTCTAGCTCCTGATGTGTGGCTGGAGAAAAAGGGTGTATGACATTTGTGACCAGTCTAGCTCCTGATGTGTGACTGGAGAAATAGGGTGTATGACATTGTGACCAGTCTAGCTCCTGATGTGTGACTGGATAAATAGGTTGTATGATATTTTGTACAAGCCTAGCTCCTACTGTTTGACTGGAGAAATAGGGTGTATGACATTTGGAAGAGTCTAGCTCCTGATCTGTGGCTGTATAGGGTGTATGACATTTGTCACCAGTCTAGCTCCTGATATGTGGCTGGATAAATAGGGTGTATGATATGTGTGACCAGTCTAGCTCCTGATCTGTGGCTGGATAAATTCTGTGTATGGCATTTGTGACCAGTCTAGCTGCTGATCTGTGGCTGGAGGAATAGGGTCTGTGACATTTGTGACCTGTCCAGCTCCTGATCTGTGGCTGGAGAAATAGTGTGTATGACATTTGTGACCGGTATAGCTCCCGATCTGTGGCTGGAGAAATACGGTGTATGGCATTTGTGACCAGTCTTTCTGCTGATCTGTGGCTGGAGAAATAGGGTGTGTGACGTTTGTGACCAGTCTAGCTCCTGATCTGTGGCTGTATAATATTGTGAATGACATATGTGACCTGTCTAGCTCCTGATCTGTGGCTTGATAAATAGGGTGTGTGACATGTGTGAACTGTCCAGCTCCTGATATGTGGCTGGAGAAATAGTGTGTATGACATCTGTGACCTGTCTAGCTCCTGATCTGTAGCTGGAGAAAAAGGGTGTATGGCATTTGTGACCTTTCTAGCTCCAGATCTGTGGATGGAGAAATAGGGTGTATGACATTTGTAATAAGGAAAATAAGGTTAATGCACCAAATACGCGCAGGTAGGTCGAGTATTGAATGGGCACTAAAATGGATTCCATGATTAGTGGTACACGGTCCCACAAATACACACTCAGGCAATCAGCTAGAAATATAACGTGAACCGCTTATTATACGTTGTTTTTATAGTTGTGTTCGGCGATAGTGGTGGATATCTTGACATTGTTTGTAATGTTACTGATCAAAACACACATGATAACCCTCTTGCTTGCTTTGCCGTCATGTTTCCCTGAGGTCAGTAATCAACATAAAGTAAGCAATGAGGCAGGACAAACTATTAAATGAATGAAGTAATATATAATGTTCGCTACATGTTCAAACAGGTATTTCAGACTCGTATACACATGATATTCATATCAAATGCTGGTTGCATGGACAGTCATTTATGTTACATGTTTACGTACACAAAGTGGTAATAACAGAACAGTGTACAACAGTAGTGTAATGTTGACAATTCTAACTTTCGTTTAGTCTTATTTGGCGGTAGTTTCGTGCATAGATTAAATTGTCGCTGAAAGTGCATGCATGATGTATGTTATATTATATTAATTGGCTATGTTACATAATTTCGCTTAAATTTAATTTTGTCATATGAATTGTGTTCATTTTCTTACTCATATTGACGTTTCTTCTTGCACAATATGCCGTGCATGGTAATGCACAAGACAAAATACAAAATGGAATAACACATGATTTCCACAATATGTCCAATGAGACAGATATAATATTACTAATGAGCGTTGGTAGAGGATATTACACTTTTAATCATCAAACAAACACCTGTACAGTCCCCAAATCGCATGATAAGCACACAGTACAATATATTGTAAATGTAAAAACGGGTATGTATTACAGCTTCTAGTCATACTAAAAACTATATGTAATACACAATTATAATTTTTATTCAGCCGCTACCGATATAATGTATATGGGGGTTTAGTTTCATTGCTACATATATTGTACGAAATGGCGGCCATTTTGAAAGTATGCAAATCATAGTTGCCTCAAACGAGTATTGAGAAACTTCTTTAGACATGCCAATGGTTTAATCGTCGAAGCTGATCGGTTTGCTCTTGGCTGATATGTTTTGTGTAATACGTGAACTGAATTCCAGAAATTGCTGTTCAATTTTACAGTGATGGATATCATAAATATGCAAATTAATATGTGTATGTTCCTTTTCATGCTTTTAGTAAGCTGTAGATTAACGAATTTGTGTAAAATGCGTTTGATCTTTGCAGTTTTGAACGGGTATGTGGTACCGACATTGATATCAAAGTTATAAGTATAGTTTACGACATTCGTATAAAATGGCGGCTGTTTTGGATTTACACACTTCTCTTTTTATCGTGAAATTGGTTTATAACCACTGTATAACATATCAGTTATGACATATCAGAATTGCGATTGCATTAACCATTCTGTGGCTGCTGAAACAACGCCGTTGCATATAAATATACCAGAAACTGGATATGCATTTCATAAGGCCGGCCATATTGTAAATGCAATATAATACCTTTATACCACAAATGTTATGTTTTTGTTGCGTATTATTATTAATACCAATATGCTAAACACCTTGAGACTATGTTAGTTGTATATATGTGTGTGGTGTCAACACTTAACTGCTCGTGCGTGCCTGTTTCTTTAAATAATTCACAGAATTCGTGTAAAATGGTGGCCATGTTGGTTTCTGTACCTAATAAAATGGATTGATAAACATTCAGTCGTCTATGAAGTATTAAATGCCTAAGGTTTATGGGTATTTATGCTTTAAAACTGCTTCCACAAAACGATATGCCCCTACATGTAGTGAAGTACTTTTTCATTGGTGGCCATCTTGTTTATGCAAATTACTAGGCTTAAGCTACTACTTCTGGAGGTATATAATGCGGGAATATATAGAGTATATATGTTTAGGCACATTGGTAACAAAAATCTTTGGTGTGCAGAGATGGTACTAAAAGCCATATTTATGCCGGTACGCACAGGGCCTATATATCGTTGCAAGAACTGTAATCGTCAGCTTGACAACAGTAGTAGTATTTTGCAACTCATAGCGCCATGAAACTTCGTATTCGGAGTACCGCGAAAATCTAGGAAAAGCCCAGTCACGTCTTAGTGGTATGCGTACCCATCGATTATTCAGATTTGTGCATGCACAGGTCACTTTGACATTTAACTATTTCCACTGGGTGTTAAAAATCGATGCAAGCAGTGAGGTTATGAGATTTAGCACACGCTAGACAGTGTGTTAATATATTTAACAAACGTGGGAATATCCGGGCACCAACCAGACAGGGCCCAGACAGTGATCTCCGGCAGTTAGTACACTGCGGAGATCAAAGGATTTTTCCGCATCCGTGCAATAATGTATGTTGTAGAAACTCTTACAAACTTTTCTTTGTTATTTATTATAAGGTATGCAACTTCTGGTCGGACACAAGCTCGTATTGTAACAAAATAACATGTTTAAAATTGTAATTTGCTATGTATTCTATGTATTTCTGCAGATTAACGATAATTCTCAAATGAACATATGAACTTGCCACTACAATTTTGACGTTAGAGCCTTAAACACATTATTTCATATGCTATGATACGAGGTCGTGTCCGACCTAGGAAAACCAGCTGTAATTCGGCATTCTTTGCATAATTACGATCTAACTATGTTATTTCAGCAAGATACCCGTAACGATAATTCTCAAATGAACATGTACACTTTCCGCAAAAATATTTACATTATCCTCAATAAAATTGCGGAATTTGTTATGATACGAGGTTGAAGCTGCAAGCCATGTTGTTCATAGATAGTTATACCGATAGAAACCGAAACACGCCGAATGCCTGTGGATATTATGTACATGTATAAAATATTATCCAAATGTGTCATGTGGTAGAAATACAACTGAATTTCAAAGTTATCTCCCATTGAAACTACATACAGATAGTTGATTTAGGCCCCGAAGTCAAACACCACCTGAAACAAGGTGCATGATCACGTGGTTACAACCTCTGATTAAAAGTGCATATTACTTTATATAGTCCTTATTATGTAACATATTTTGATTAAATATGGCGTATCAAACGCATCTTGTTAAGCTGAATTTGATGGTCTCTCTACTTTTGCTCAAACTGTCGTTTTTGCGGAGAATCGATTCCGTGTTTACCATTCCATCCATCTCATTTATCACTTGTACATATGTATGTAGGCCACAACACAACTGGGGGGGGGGGGGGGGGGGGGTGGGGGGGGGGGGGGGGGGTGGGGGGGGGGGGGGGGGGGGGGGGGGGGGGGGGGGGGGGGGGGGGGGGGGGCGTTTCACTAAACTTCGTACTACTAAAATGTTCGTAAGTGCAAATTTGGGATCGTCTGGAAATTTCAATTGATGGATTTACATTTATTGAACGCAGCCTATGCTATGCTCAATAAATTGTAAATCCAATAATTTGTTCCAAGAAAACTTTGTTAATGTACAATGTACAGACTATCATAATTTTGCACTTACAAACATTTTAGTCATACGATGTTTAGTGAAACGGCCCCCATGTTTGCATACAAGTAAATCTGTCCACACGTTTGGTTTTATTCTTCATCTGGTCACGTTTTCTCAGACTTGCTGAATGATCTGTTCTTCTGAAAAAGAAAAGAAGGATCAATTGGTTTGGTACACAATACCGCGAACGCCTTTCACAAAATGTTGTACAACAAGGCGATCACCGTGGAGTGTCTCACCCACTAAAAGAGGCGATCGCCTCGAAGGTAAACGTCACCAAGGTCAATGTCACTATATGAGGATGTCAAAAATTATTGATACGAAGGTCACGGTCTGGTACAGATCGGACTCTTGGACGTACATCCGAAATTATTGACAAGAAAGTCAAGGTCACCAAGGTGGCGGTCAAGATCACTGGAATGACATTATATGGATAGCTATCCATGTGTGGAAGCTATTTATGAAGTTTGGTAATGATATGACTAACGGATCATCAGATATTCAATATGTGGACGTACAATGTATGTCCAAAATTATTGACACCAAGTTAAAGGTCACCAAGGTGAAGGTCAGCCGAATTCCACTGGTAGTCCAAAAGTATTGATATGAAGGTCAAGGTCACCAACATGAAGGTCAATGTCACCCGAATGACACTAGATGGGTAGCTATGAATGCGAGGAGGCTATTGATGAAGTATGGTCATGATCCGACTATTATATAGATATTCAACATTTGGAAGTACGTCCAAAATTGTTGACACCAAAATAAAGGTCACCATAGTCACAGCCACCCGAATGACGCTGGTTGGATAGCCATCAATATGACAAAGCTATTTATGAAGTTTTGTATTCAACACTTAGATGTACGTCCAAAATTGTTGACATCAATGTCAAGGTTAACATGGTCAAGGTCACCCGAATTACAGCCATTAATGTGAGGAAGCTATGGATGAAGTTTGGTAAGGATCCGTCTAACGGATCAGGAGGCATTCAACATATGAACGTATGTACAAAATTGACACAAATGTTACGGTCACCAAGGTGAAGGTCGATGTCACCCGAATGCCAATGGATGGATAGCTATCAATGTGAGGAAGCTATTGATGAAGTTTGGCAATGTTGACGACGATGCCGCCGCCGCCGCCGCCGCCGCCGCCGACGCAGGAATTGTGACCGCTATGTCTCCCTTTCCACTATCGTGGGTGAGACAAAAATAAGTGTAATACAATATTAACTTTAATACCTGTGCTTTCTTTACTTTCTTTTTCAAACTCTCCACATCCACGGAGGAATCTAGAAAACAGATAGTCACATATAACTCGTGAGTCAGGCAATACAGACTTATAGAGTAGACAAATGTAATGGTGTTTAACGGTCTGTCAACAGCTAAGGTCATTTTAGGCCGGGTTAACAGGGTCAAGTCCAATATTTCATCCGCAGCGATGGTTGGGTGAGTGGTGGGGAATTCTAAAAGCAGAACTGAATACTTACAGAAAAAAGAAAATAAATTAAGTCCTCAGTGACCTTGACCTTGGGCGGACGGACGTGGGTCATATGCAAAACAAAGCACCATCCATAGACACACATATATTATAACAAGAGCTGTAGGAGAACAGCATAGCTCGACTACGAGGGTTGTCGATGTTCACATAGCTTGACAAAGAAGGTGGCCGCGGCCTGCATAAAAACCTTAACCAAGGTTGACTAAAAACCTTAACCAAGGGAAATTAACTAAGTAAGGGAAGGTTAAATGTAGGTCAATGTCAGATATAGGTCAGGGGTTATTGATGTACATCACTAGGAACTGAAGTTTTCCAAGTATGGTTGTTGTAGGCCCTTGAGTATTCCATATACAAGCTTGACTAAAAACCTTAACCAATGGGTAATAACTAAGTAAGCCAAGGGTAAAAGTAGGTGAAGGTCAAATATAGGTCTGGAATTATTTATGTACATCCCTAGGAGATGAAGTTGTCCAAGTATGGTTGATGTAGGCCCAGGAGTATTCCATATACAAGCTTGACTATACACCTTAACCAAGTTTGAGTACAAACCTTAACCAAGGGGAAATAAGTAAGTAATTCAAGGTTAAATGTAGGTCAAGGTAAAATATAGGTCAGGGGTTATTGATTCACATCCCTATGAGAAAAAGTGATTCAAGTATGGTGTCTGTATGCACAATAGTATTCCATCAACAAGCTTAACTAAAAACCTTAACCAAGGTTGACTAAAAACCTTAACCAAGGGGAATTAAGTAAGTAATTCAAGAGGAAATGTAGGTCAATGTCAAATATAGATCAGGGGTTATTGATATACATGCCTATGATAAAAGGTTGTCCAAGTATGGTGTCTGTATGCACAATAGTATTCAATCTACAAGCTTGACTAAAAACCTTAACCAAGGTTTAATAAAAACCTGAACCAAGGGGAATTAAGTAATTAATTCAAGAGGAAATGTAAGTCAAGGTCATATATAGATCAAGGGTTATTGATGTACATCCCTATGAGAAAAGGTTGTCCAAGTATGGTGTCTGTATTCACAATAGTATTCCATCTACAAGCTTGACTAAAAACATTAACCAAGGTTGACTAAAAACCTTAACCAAGGGGAATTAAGTAAGTAATTCAAGAAGAAATGCAGGTCAAGGTCAAATATAGATCAGGGGTTATTGATGTACATCCCTATGATAAAAGGTTGTCCAAGTATGGTGTATAAGGGGAATTAAGTAAGTAATTCAAGAGGAAATGTAGGTCAAGGTCAAATATAGATCAGGGGTTATTGATGTACATCCCTATGGGAAAAGGTTGTCCAAGTATGTTGTCTGTATGCACAATAGTATTCCATCTACAAGCTTGACTAACAACCTTAACCAAGGTTGACTAAAAACCTTAACCATGGGGAATTAAGTAAGTAATTCAAGAGGAAATGTAGGTCAATGTCAAATATAGATCAAGGGTTATTGATGTACATCCCTATGAGAAAAGGTTGTCCAAGTATGGTGTCTGTATGCACAATAGTATTCCATCTACAAGCTTGACTAAAAACCTTAACCAAGGGGTTGACTAATTAACTAATATAAGTAATTCAAGGTTAAATGTAGGTGAAGGTGAAATATAGGTCAGGGGTTGTTGATATACATCACTAGGAGATGAAGTTGTCCTAGGATGGTGGGTGTAGGGCCAGGAGTATTCCATATACAAGCTGACTAAAAACCTTAACCAAGGCGTGACGGTGACGCCGACGCCGACGCCGCCGACGCCGACTCCGACGCCGGGATGACTAAATAAGCTCTAACTAATCTTCGAATAGTCGAGCTAAAAATCGGTGAATAGGTTCAAAAAGTTATTGAATATTTAAAGGTGTTACTACCGTACATGGACTAACGCTATATCCCCTCTTGCCTATCGACGAGGGGATAATAACCTGGGGCCCGTTTCACTAAACTTTGTACAACTAAAATGTTTGTAAGAGCAAAATTATGATAGTCTGTAAATTTCAAATTAACAATGTTTTCTTGTAAACAATTATTGGGTACATTTATATTTATTGAGTATAGGCTGCATATGCAGCATATGCTCAATAAATGTAAATGCGTCAATTGAAATTTACAGACGATCCTAAATTTGCACTTACCAACATTTTAGTCATACAGTTCCTCACCACACCAGGGTCACTTAGCCCCACTTCCTAAAAGTGATAATATTAGTAATAATCTTACTACTTTTTAATGGGTATATCCATAAAGCCAAAATATACCGGAGTGCCAACAAGAGATATCGGGATTCAGTAAGGATGAACCTCAATTGCTAAATTACTCTCCACATGCTTCGAAACAGCCACACACCAAACTATAAAAAAAACAAAACAACAACAACAAACTAGACATTATGTTTGTAAAACATGGATATGCCCCATGCATACTGGACTCTAACTAGAGAATGTGTATAAAAAAGAAAACGTTAGAAAAAATTCAAAGTCATTTGAGGAAGTCTTACAAACTTTTTGACGTAAGAAAATGGTTAAGTGTTTCACCACCATTTGGAATGTCACAAATGTCAACTTTATGTCGATTGTGGTGTGATTGCGTCACACATGTTCAGGTGAATGAAGTGTCCAAATATTAAAGCAATACTTCCAGTAATATTGAAGATAATACATGATGGAGAAACTCGTACAAACTTTTCGACTTTTCAACATAAATGTACATGGACGGCCGTACGGACGGACGTACGGAACCTCAAGAGCAATGCAGTATGCCCCCCTTGCTATCGCATAGGGGGCACGAAAAACACTTTTAATAGCACATCTGTAGCCGATTTCACAAACATTGCAAAATATACTTATCTAGCATGTCTAGCAAAGTATATTTTGAGGGAGTAATCATATATTTTTTCCGAAATATATTATGTCATATAGAATTAACGACTGCTTATACTTGATGATTACAAGTATGCAGAATTATTATGCTGAACTTATTACATTATCACAGCCAAAATGGCTGTGATAATGTGATACATTCAGTATAATAAAAATTAATAAATTTATCTTTAAATTGAAAATTTCTCCCTCATCGTATACTTTGCTACATAAGTATACTTTGCAATGTTGGTGAAATAGGCTACTGCTGTCAGAAAATTACATGGTGAATGTATCCATACCCCTTTGCCATAGATTATATTAGTCATTATGTGTCACATATGCGGCTGTGACTGGAGAAATGGGGCTTATGTGTTCTGCGACCAGTGTAGATACAGATCAGCCTGTGCATCCGCACAGTGTTAACGAACCCCCTATTCCGTTTTAACTTTTGAGTGCAAGTATGATTAAGCCCACCCTCACCCCTCCCCCTCCCGTCTAATGGAAGGGGTTACCCCTTTTGGCAGTCCAACCCCCCTGGGAAATTTCTGGCGACTCCTGTGGCCATTACATTAAGATTTGTGAACATGGTGTGCCATTACTTTAATAGTGAAATGTCAATGAAAGCAGTTTTTGAATATGGAGTGACCCAGATAAACTGTATCAGCGTCAGTCCCCGATAGATTATTTCATTAATATTTACACCGCTATCTTAATGTTTTTGTCGTCTGCTGATTATTTTCTATTTTCCATTTTTATCATCAAAAACATGCTTTGACATCACTTTAGAATCATTTCCATTGGAAATGATTCTAAAGTGCTGTCAAAACATGTTTTAATTGTGAAGTAAGGCAAGATATGAAAGCAACAGCGGACGACAATTGTTGTGTCTTGCGGATAAGGGTTAATATTAACATTGATCTTACATTCATAATGTTAAGTTTTGTAAAGAGACTAAGTATGTGACATTTGACCTCGAGATCAGCGGGGATTTGTCACAGCATGATAGTATAACCTTAGAGGAATGCATGCATGAGATATTAAGAATTGTCGATGGAATAAATAGAAGTTATAACATATTTCTCTGATGTTAAGTTTTGTAAAGAGATTAAGTATGTGACCTTGACCTTGGGATCAGCGGGGGCTGGATGGTCGTAGATTTGTCACAGCATGATAGTACAACCTTAGAGTAATACACGAGTGAAATATTAAGAATGTTCAATGAAGGAAATAGAAGTTATAACTTATTTCTCTGATGTTCAGTTATGTAAAGAGACCAAGTATTTGACCTTGACCTTGGGATCAACGGGGGTTGGACGGTCGCGGATTTGGCACAGCATTGTAGTAGAGCCTTACAGGAATGCATGTGTGAAATATTAAACATTTTAGATGATCCAAATAGAAGTTATAACATATTTCTCTGATGTTAAGTTTTGTAAAGAGACTAAGTATTTGACCTTGACCTTGGGATCAGCGGGGGTTGGACGTTCTTGGATTTGGCACAGCATGGTAGTAGATAACAATATCTCTGATGTTAAGTTCAGTGACGGACAGATGGACGGACGGACGGACACCCGGACTCCAGTATACACCCCCCACAACTCGTTGCGGGGGTATAATAAAAATATGGGCTGTTGTGTTTACTGTAGGATGACAAACATTTGGTATGTTCGGACTCCACGCATTTTAAACAGCGTAAACACAACAGCCCATGGTTGTATTCCTTAATGCGGGATCATAGCGAGTTATCTCCCATTGAATTTATTTATAGAAATCAGTTTCAAATCGTGTAGTGTAGGACCTTATTGCTTGTAAAACATGTAAAAAGGGCGAATGTATCATGATTTGTAATAAAACAATTATAGTATTTCGACTAGTGTTGATCCTAAATATCTGCACATTCTGATCCGGGACTGCATTATTTGCCAGATTCATATTTTCACACTTATTAATGTCATTGCACAATCAGTGTATACCCAGATCAGACAGTCTGATCTGGGTCTACTCTGTTAGCAAAACTCAAATTGTGTGCTATTCAGTAGGAAATAAACGCTGTAATACAGCATAGGACCGGATGTCTATAAATAGATTTTCAAAGGGAGATTGCCAACCACGATCACCCATTGGTTGCCTTGTACAGTGAAACCTCTCTAAACCGGACACCCTGTGAGGTCCCCAGGGTGTCCGGTTTAGAGGGGTTTCACTGTAAATCAGACCCATAGTTGTATGCTATGCGATCACGAACAGACGTTATCACCTGAGATAAATGACCAAGAAACTCATCAAAAATAATAAAGCAGGTCTTTTCTTGGTGTCCGCTTTAGAAAGGTTAGACTGTATATTATTCCTTAACCCTTCAACACCACAGGCCTGTATAATGGTATTGGCAAAACGTGTAGATCCAGATGAGCCAGCTCGTGACGAACCGTCTCATCAGGATCTGCACTTTTTGTAAGAAATTTTCATAATTGTTGAGAATAAAACCACCCCCTTTTTCATAAATGTACAAGTCTGAAAATCATTTTGTGACGGTTGGATTGTTTGCTAAATTAACAGAACAAAATCCATTCCAGTTACTTAGGGGTGAAAGGGTTAATTGGTGACCGCGTATTTGTTTAATGTGCACCTAGTTACCCGGCACATACCTGAAGTTTTCTGGACTTTAGGTGCTGGTGCACTCTCCTTGGGAGCGACAAACGCCAGGGCCCCTTCTCATGTCGCTTCTCATTGGTCTCCTTCTGCTTCTCCTGTCATTGATTGGTTCACAGATTAAATAACTGGCTGACTGACTGAATGCCTGGTTGACTGGTCCAGAGCTCCAGATAAGGCGCGTATTGGCGTATTTTAGGCACATATTTTAGCAGAATACGCATTGATTATCAAAAGTGGAGAACAAAATACGCACAGCAATGTGAAAATACGCATTGATTTTCAAACTGAGTAGTGGAAATACTGTAATAAAGTTGAACATTTACTTAGTTGAGTTGCAATAAGCAAACAGTGTTCGCTTTTTGCGGCTCAAATAAGTGAATTTTAAATTTGTTTTATTTGTTATCTTTTGTTCCCTATTTAATAAGGAATAAAATCAATAATACATTTGTAAAAGTAAAATAGGTATTGAATTTGATATATGGGGGTATAATACTGTTTAGATACAAAATTTATCTGGAGCTCTGCTGGTCGATTGATTGACATGCTGAATGATTAGTAACCGACAAGTTGATGGAGTAGTAGTAAGGGAGTCAAAATGATAACACTTACCGTGATATCAGTTATAACCCTCTATTCTACCCCCACCACCCCCGAAAAATCAAAAAATTGGTTAACGAGGAAATTGTCTCCCGACAGAAAATTTATGAATTTTTGGAAGAGTCAAAATGAGTCCCAATTATATTGGTAATTGACTTTTGAAAAAAGATATTGGTGTCATAAATACATCATGTTTTTTTCACGTCCAATTGAACAGATACATTTCATAGGTTATAAAATATTATTAGAGAAAATGGATAATACAATACAATTGGAATTGAATGTTTTTAATGCCTGTGTTGAAGAAGTTTATGAAGAATACGGGGGTTATAGTCCTATATATAAATTCTATAAAATGAGAACACTAGGCGATATCGAATACATGAAATATCAGCGTAATTTATTACGCTCCGATAAAAACGTTGCATTTACAATATTATACCGGCAATTATGTCAACTATACAAGAGGCAAATACAAACATTAAGACGGATAATGCGTATCGGATATGAAACTAAGGTGTATTATATAAAATTGTTAAAACCCAACGATTCGTTTACGAATGTACATTTCTACGATATCGCTTATAAAGATATGTATATAATTGAACAGAACAAATTAATTTATGTTGTAATCACAACACCAAGCAGACGACAATGTTCCAATTACACGCGTTATGAAAATACAAATTAGGTGTCCCACCTTACACGTATATTAAGTGTCCATTTATAGAGAGGTTTACATCTTCCGGGATGGAAACTAAACACACTGTAAATATATACTACACACACGGTTATTTATAGCCGAGTGTATTTCTCCTTATCGATGGTATGTAAACGGGCTATCGATTTACACAGGTGGGGTGTGTACACAGTTTATAAACACTTAGTGAGGTTATATTAGTTCACGAATTTCCGGGATGGTTCGTTATTTAATTCGTAAAAATATTTATAATTTAAAGCTGAATTCCCCCTATTATATAGAAATCATATTAATTAATATAATAATTTATTAATTAATAATAAATAACAATTTTTTTTATTTCCACCAGCAAAGTTAGGTTTATATATGAGAAATAAACACAGTTCGTTGTCGGGACGCCGGCACTAATATCTCAACAGTGAGATAGGTTTCGCCACATGTATTCCACTCTGGCCGCTCTACACATTATAGCGGATGGAGGTAATGAAGGGGAGAAGTCTGCGGTATCGGTCCAATGATGGGGGTGGAGATGTGAGTGTAACACACCTCGCTAAGCCGAAAAAAAGAGAAAAGAGAGAAGAGCGAAGGGCTTAGCGAGGTGGACCCAGAAGGGTTTTGTTGGCGCGGGTTCGAGCCTCGGTGGGACCTAAAACTTTTTTTCTTTTTTTTTCTTTTTAAATTGTTAATAATTTTCCTAAAATTAATTAATAAATTATTTACTGCACCAATATAATTAATAATTAATAATTTTTTTCAAAATTAGGAAAATTAAGAAAATTAGAAAATTAATTTTTTTTTTTCAAATTATTTTATAAAATATCACAATGGTGCTGTAACATTTCCTACTGACTTTATTTCCAAGTTTTACCCTAAATTTATCCCAATCAGTACACTCAATTTTGGGCATGGTGGCGCGCGCCTTGATTCTTATATCATTTTTTAATTCTTCATATCTCCCCATTTCTTCCACCACGGATTCAAACTAAATAAATTTGATATTTTCTTATCGGCCAACGCTTTGGACACCATAACGTCGATGCTATTTTTCTTAGACCTGGCGAGAACGGATATTCTATCATGTTTTCTACATTTTTTCTCGAGTTTTCCACCCGACGCCCTAATTACCATACAAAGTATTCCAGATAAAACGGTAATTCCACTCAAAACCCCTGCAAGTGGAACCGTTACAATTGTAGATAGCGTTGATGCAGCAGTCCCCGCACCACTCATTACAGATAAACTTGCCAGAACCGTACTAGATGCTTCAGCTATATTCGGCGCGCTTATATTTTTTAGCGTGTCTTTTTCTATTTCTATATTCTCTAACTAAAATATCCTGCATAGCGACGATATTATTTAACCTAAAATCTGAACTTCTTTCGTTAATTGGACACAGTGTTGATGGAGTGGTATTGACAATTGGAAGCGGTGATTCGTTCATATTTAAATTTTACAAATTTATTTCAATATATTAGTATTTACAAAATAAGTTCAATTAACAATGAGACAATAGTGGAAGAACTCTCTGTGTCACCGATTTTCGTAACAAAGTTAATAACACTACCTTTGGAAAGTCTAATTCGATCATAACCGGAGAACGAAACCACCGTCGAACTATCTCCAGAGATTTTAGTGACTCCAATCCCCCGTTCTTCCCCATGTACTACAATATTTATCGCGACCGCGCCCACAGGTTTACCATTAGCAGTAACCGAGCAGACCGCCATTCGGAGAAGTGTACCTGGAGCTGTCATGGTGTATCCCCCACATTTATTACTCGCTTTGGCACCGAACGAATATTCAGGGGGCCCCTCAACCAATGAGCCCCGCTTCTCAGCCCAAACTGTTATCACACGTTTTTGCGTTTTCATTGTTTTTAACAATCCGGCAAGCCCCCCGATAGAGGTATGGGCCTCAGCACGAACCTTTTCAGCGGTCTCCTCAAGCGCTTTGGTCGCGGCTCTACGAGCATGTTTCAGCTTATCAGAAACTTCGGTTATTTTACCGTCTAGTTCGGTAAGTGCCGCTTCTCTGCTCCTCTAAGCGCAACGCATCATAAGCCTCAGTAATGGTCGCCTGGTGGCCTTCTAGGGCTTTTTCAACACCCAACCGGGCATCCTTTTGAAATTCGGTTATTTTCCCGTCTAGTTCGGCAACCGCCGCTTCTCTGATGAGAGAGTCCTCTGAGCGCAACACCTCATAAGCCTTCGCAAGGGCCGCCTGGTGGTCTTCTCGGGCTTTCTCAATACCCGTTCGGACCCCCTCAACCCCCGACCGGGTCTCTTTTCGAAATTCGGTTATTTTTCCATCTAGTTCGGCAACCGCCGCCTCTCTGATGAGAGAGTCCTCTGAGCGCAACACCTCATAAGCCTTCGCAAGGGCCGCCTGGTGGTCTTCTCGGACGTTCTCAATACCCGTTCGTACCCCCTCAATCCCCAACCGAGCCTCCTTTCGAAATTCGGTTATTTTTTCGTATAGGTCAGTAAGTGCCGCTTCTCTGTTGAGAGAGTCCTCTGAGCGTAACGCCCCATAAGCCTCCGCAATGGCCTCCTTGTGGTCTTCTCGGACCCCCTCAACCCCCGACCTGGTCTCTTTCAGAAATTCGGCTATTTTCCCGTCTAGTTCAGTAAGTGTAGCTTCTTTGCTGAGAGAGTCCTCTAAGCGCAACGCATCATAAGCCTCCGCAATGGCCTCCGCAAGGTTCACCTGGTGGTCTTCTCGGACTTTGTCAATACCCGACCGGGTCTCCTTTAGAAATTTGGTTATTTTTTTGTCTAGTTCAGTAAGTGCCGCTTCTCTGATGAGAGAGTCCTCTGAGCGCAACACCTCATAAGCCTTCGCAAGGGCCGCCTGGTGGTCTTCTCTGGCTTTCTCAATACCCGACCTGGCCTCTTTTCGAAATTTGGTTATTTGTTTTCCTAGTTCGGTAAGTGCCGCTTCTCTCTGATGAGAGTCCTCTGAGCGAAGCGCATCATAAGCCTCCGTAAGGTCCGCCTGGCGGTCTTCTCGGACTCCCTTAATACCCAACCGGGTCTCCTTTCGAAAATCGATTATTTTCCCGTCTAATTCAGTAAGTGTCGCTTCTCTGATGAGAGAGTCCTCTAAGCGCAACGCATCATAAGCCTCCGTAAGATCCGCCTGCTGGTCTTCTCGGACTTCATCAATCCCCAACCGGGCCTCTTTTCTAAATTTGGTTATTTTTTCACCTAGTTCGTTTAGTTCCGTATGCGTTTCTTCACGACTTTGTGTATTCACAGCCAGGGCATATTCTCTAAGTTGTGATAGTAGACTCTTGTGAATCTCGTCCGTGGCCACCGATATAGTTCTATTGATCAAGGCCTTTGTTTTTTGGGTAGTTAAAAAGTCGCCCTCTGTCGGGATGAATCCCCCTTCTGCCGGTTCCAAATTCTTTGAATTTGTCACCCAATCGGAAGAACTACCTGGTCCGCATATACTCATTTTCAATAATGTTGATAATATATATATATATATAAATTACGAACATGCGCTTAATTCTAATTTTCTTAAAATTAATTAATTAATCTTGTGAATCTCGTCCGTGGCCACCGATATAGTTCTATTGATCAAGGCCTTTGTTTTTTGGGTAGTTAAAAAGTCGCCCTCTGTCGGGATGAATCCCCCTTCTGCCGGTTCCAAATTCTTTGAATTTGTCACCCAATCGGAAGAACTACCTGGTCCGTATATACTCATAATGTTGATAATATATATTACGAACATGCGTTTAATTCTAAATAATTTTCTTAATTTTTTCAATTAATTTAATGAAATTTCTAGGACGACCGAAATCTGGTAATCGTTCTTCAACTCTCGCCCTTTATCATCAAGAATAGAAATCTTCAACTCATGGATGTGTCCCGATTCCAAAACTTTCATCTCGGGGTGTGGGAAGTCTAAGGTCACAGTCTCGCCATAGAAACAGTCGCTGGCGGGCACGGTTTTCAGTAATGTGCTGGGAGTGCCGTCTACCGTGTTGTACGATGTGTTCACCCGATCCAGGTGCACCCCGAGAGTTTTCGTGACGGCGAAGTTTACTGGGGTCGAGCCGACGTGCTCTCCCGTATCAAACATCCCATCATTCTTGGCAGGGTATGTTATTTTAAATCCTAACAGTGAACCCAACCCGGTGAGTGTGGCTACACCAGCAAGCTTCGACGCAACAAAAGCTTGGAGATCTCCGAAACTACAAAGACCATGAGGTACTATGGCACTTGGGCTCTCTATGAGTCTATCTATGTCTATTCCATCTAGGCGTTTGAAGTCGACGTCATCGGTAACTGATGTGAAAAACTCGAGCGCTTCGATGTTTTGCCAGCCTACCGTGAAGGTGATTGATCTAAGGCCTACCCGGCGTTGTCCGCAGCAGTTGTCTATTAACTTTTGAAGTTCACAACTCCCTTTTTGAACATTAGTGATAGTAGCAAACATAATAATATCTTTCAATGGATACCAAAGCATTTAGCTTTAATTCTAATGCAAAGTACGCGGTCGGAGGTAAATACACGCAAAAAGACGTTGTTAACCGCCTTGTACACCCAACCGTAACGGTTAGACCGGACAATGGCTTTGCCACCAATTTCCCTAACATCTTTGAACAATATAGGCTGCCCAAGATTACTACGATGGAGGCGGTAAACGGGTGGAAAGCAACACCTATGCAGTTTTGGCAGAACCAAATAAATTTCGCTGTATGGTGCGCAACAGCCGGGTGTGGAGTTTCACATAAAGACCATCTGACATCCAAGAATGTCATGCTCCGAAGTGTCTACAACTTTCATGCGTATTATACTATTAGGAGGATTCTCAAAGAACTAGGTATTTCACTACCTCAAGACGACGCCTGTGATCCCATTTCCAACGCATACGACCGTATGGCGTTTGAAAGACTGTGTAACGAATTTAACGTTTCAAAAGACGCGGACTGGAGACAGAAAGCATTTCCTACCACCACCGGCCTCGGCGACGTTCTCATTCGGGGCCAGTCCGGGAATTGGACGCAGACTGATTTTAGACACGATCACTCCGGCGACCACATCGTCAGTCGGAACGCCGGGAATTTTGACCCCGCGACGATGACTTTCGGGCCGGAAGTGTCTGGAGATCGGCACTGCGGCGTGTTTTCTTGTAAAATGTTACCTCCGAAACAGGCTCACGTCGATTACATACAGCAGGCTGCTGAGGTTCAGAACGCGTGGGGTACATTTATGTTAGATACGGGTCTAGGGTTCACACAGGCCGGGGTTACTCGCGTCAACGACTCCATTCGCACGTACGTCTGGGCCATCCTCGGCGCACAGAAGCAAACTCGCAGTTCTATAATAGGAGTCGGAACAGCGTTTGATGCACAAAAACAATTCTTAACACTTGTAGAGGACGCCATCTCAGCTAGGGTGGACCTGGAGAAGGCGATCCAGAATTATCAAGACGTTTTGCAGAATGCCAGCATTCCAGTAGACTATGTATTTGGAATAGGTCTTTATATGGCGCCGAGCAATATGATACTACGAGACGACCCGGTTGACGGTTACAATAATCAGATCGTAATCGCCACCGCCAATCAAAAAATCGGCCACAACGGTAACGTGAACACGGATATCATCAAGCGCACCCCCAACATGATCGGGAGCGGAGGTGAAAATTCAAATAAATTTGAAAAATATTTCATAAAACCCCCAAAACACAAAATGGATACACCTCCCTCAACACAATCGGGATTGAATTTGAACCCAGTACCCCCAATTCGTAAATTGGATGCACCATCGAGTCCCCCTAATCCTATCATCAACAACGTTGAAATTGGAACAGGAGCGGAAACACCAATTGAGATTGGAAGCACAACACACGAGGAGGAGAAATTAGCGCTCGTCGTTGACCTCGTGGCGATCAGATTATTTACGCTTTGGTTTTAGGAACTCTCTGGCGAAGAATAGTAGGAGACCGGCGATTGCCACTATTAGAGCCCAAGTATTTTTAGCTAGCCATCCGGCCGTTTTTGATAATATAGATAGCAAGTAAGAAACGATACTTCCGATCAGTCCAAGTAGTGCGGCAGCCGCCTTTTAGGCTAATTTAGCCAGGAGTCTGGCGAGGGCTTTTAGTTGGTTTTTTACCCACTCCTTGGCTCCACCGGATGGCGCGGGTGGTGGTGGTGTGGGTGCTGGCGCGGGTGGTGGCGCCGCACCACCAGTGAAAGCTAGAACTATGGTCGATATAGTCATGCCGATAGCCGCGAGGATGCTTGCTATCGTGATGCCCTGTTCTCTGAACAGAGTGCGAAGACGCTCACCGAGTGTCGTCTCCTCGTGCAGGACCCTCGAGATTGTTTCGCGGATCCGACTTATTTGGGTGCGGAGAGCCTCACGGTTAGTCGAGGCAGCCTCCAAACGAGCTGCCCCTTCATCCCGCAACGACCGCAGGCGTGCGGTGATCCGCTCGGTAGATTCTCTATCGCCACCGGCTTCCTCCAGTTTTCTTTCTTCTAGCGCGATATGTTCATCCAGCGACGAGAGTTTGGCGAGGTTAAGGACCAGTTCACCCCGTACCGTTTGCATAACCTTATCGAGGCCCCGGAGTTCGCGAAGAGGTAACAGTGGGTCATCGTCGAGTATTTCGTTTTCGCTGAACGTGGTCTCCATCGTGTTAATAGCGTCGGTGGCTACTTGAGGGACCTCGCTGAGCTCGACCGTTTCTATCGCGGAGGCCGTTTTCGCCATCGTTTCGTCGGTAGACTGTAGGGCCTCTACAGCGCGGGTCGGCATAATTGTTTTACCACGCGTCCAATCTGGAAATCCTAGTTCGCTCCTTATGATTTCACCACCGTCCCGGTTTCCTGCAATGGTGTTTAGCGATAGGGGTTTACCGGTCATCGTGTTAACTATTGGGATATTTGATGCCGCTTTTAGTCGCAATCTACCGTTCAGATCAAATTTGAACTTGGAGTAGTCGCGACCGACAGAGGGGACCAGACCTTTTTCTGCTGGCAAATTGTTGTAGTAGTCGTTTACAGCTCCCTCAAGTAATTCCTGACTTTGACTAGTGGTAGCGCCACCTAATCCACCCAATTGTGATTGGATTGGAACTGGAGTCTCGAGGGAATCCTCGAAATTATCATCATCACCATCGAGGTAATCGTCTCTGCCGATTTCATCCATTTCAACATCGTAATCAGCCATCTTTAATTTTTTTACAAAATTAATTATGTATTAAAGACAAAACCATACGGGTTTAATAGTTTCAATAATTTTGAAAAAATTAATTATGTCTTCGAGTCAATACGGTCGCAAACTCAATCCATACCGCAGACTGCGTGAGCCCCTCGGGGCAAAAGGCGTGAGACAGAGTGTCGTTATTACGAACAACCCATCGACGATCGACCAGAACCAACAGCTCTTGTCCGCTTCCCCAACCTCGGAGCTAACGCCGGGGACTGTTCGCCTCGCTTTCACTATTTCGCTGACGTCGACGGACGAGGACCGAACCGTCGTTCAGAACCTGGGTCGCGCCATCGTCAAGAAGACCATGATAAAGATTTCTGGTAATGAGGTGATGTCGATCGACGACAGCGACGTCTACCATTGTTATCAAGACCTGTGGAAGACGGCGCAAGAGCGCGAAAACGCTGTCTATCAGGGTATTGACACCAGCAAAAATAAGAACGTAACCAAACTTAGAATCGGGGCTGGTAACAAGGCAGATAACAACGCGAGCGACAACGCGGTCGCGGGCGCATACGGCAACTGCTTCTACATCCCGCTCGACTTTGAGTTGCTGGAGAGCCACATGCCCTACTATCAGAGCGCTTTGGCTGACCGCCTCGAATACGAACTAACGTTCAACGACTACGGCCGAGTTCTCATAACCACCGACATGTTATCGACGTATACGATCGATAATGTTTCGCTGGAGTACGACATGGTGACGATGCCCGAACTCGCGCGATTGATCAGAACCCAGTACGCCGGGCGCGTTGCCATACTTTACGACCGAGTTCTTCGCCATCGCAAGATGACGAAAGACAAAAGCGACACATTGTGGAATATTAACGTCAACGTACCCGCCCGCTCGATGAAAGGTATACTAATGCTGTTCGAGGAGGCTCGGTTCGCGTTCGGTGTTAGAAAAACCGACAAATTCTATAACCCCGAAATCACGAAGGTAGAGGTGACGATCGAGGGAGTACCCAATCAACTCTACAGCGCGGGTCTTCGCGCGCACCAGCAGTGGGATGAAGTAAGAAAGCAGTTTGCTGCCGGCTCTAAGCGCTCTCCGGAGGTTGCAGCAGTTGCCAAAGACCTGCATCTCTCGGCCGTCTCCCTCGCGGAGTTCCTGAATACCAAATACGCGTTATGGCTAGACATGCGAGCCAGCGACGACGACCAAATACACGGTAGCGGACGCCAAGTTGAGACGCTAGCGAGGGTGTGACGATCCAGATAACCAAAGAGGCGGACGGAGCCGGGCCATTGAACGTGTACTTATATATAATTACAGACGCACAACTCAACATCGAAGATGGTCGTTACGTCTCAGCACTCTACTGATTTAATAAAAAAATCATCTAACGATTTATTAATTAATTTTAAGAAAATTAACAATCAATACCAATTCACCATTGGAGATGCCCACTCTGCCATAATATGTGGGCAGACAGGATGTGGAAAAACGGTTTTCATCCTAGACTTGCTCGAGGGCTCCTACCGCGATGCCTTTCGTCATATTGTGATCCTGTGTCCCACTGTGCGGCACAACGATACTTATCAGCGGCGCCCGTGGATATGGACCGACCCTGAGGTATACGTTATTGATCCCGGTGATAGGCTTCACGATTGGTTGCGTGTTTATACCAAAGATTCCAGGGTGAGCCCACCCTATACGTGATTGACGATTGCTCGGCCAAGGTGGCGATTGTACCAAAAAGAAGGACATGCTCTCCGAGCTCGCATTTTCTGGCCGCCATGCTAGGCAAAGCGTATGGATATCCACTCAAAAGTACAACGCCGTCCTCAAGGATCTGCGCGAGCAAACGAAATGGGTCGCCCTCTTTCACTGCAAGGACCGAGACTCATTCGATGACTGTCTTCGAGAGAATGACGTTATCCCAACGCGCGAGGGAGCGCCTGGAGGTTCGACAGATGCTTTCGAAAACTAAGCACGCCCAAGCATCTGCTAAAGACTGATCAACCAACTGCTTATAAAGTTATCAATTAATTAATAATTTTGAAAAAATTAGGAAAATTACAAAGTAATAAGCTATTGCAATGCTTAACAATGCTTAACAATGCTTAGCAATTGCTGAACAATGCTTAGCAATTGCTGAACAAATGCTTAGCAATTGCTGAACAAATGCTGAACAAATGCTGAACAATGGTTAACAATGTTAACAATTTGGTGCTCCGCTGTGAGCTTTGTTGCGAGCATAATGGTGATCATAAGTATCGGGTGGTGCGCTTGGCAATATGTTAAAGTGATGAGAATAGTTAAATTAATTTTAAGAAAAATGAACTGCGACGAACTTCTCGATCAGCTAATAGAAGAAACCTCAACTCCGACTGCCAACAATAATGATCCGACAGAGCAATCGGAATCGGGGGTTGGTATTGGGTTGAGTGCATCGACTCCGAATGGAAATGAAAATGCGGCGCGACGAGAGCGGCTAGCTGCGCTGGTTGCTGGGGGACAATCGGAGCATTATCTCGGTAGGCGTCTCTCAGTTTTTCAGGTGGATAAGATGTCAGATGCGGAGATCGATAAAATGTATGCGCGATACGAATCCAAATTGGGAGCGGAGATGACAAAAACTCTCGGATCGGCGGCTATTCATTTGTACGCAACCGCCGTTAGTATACTTCTCCCTATACCAAACACCGCGGGATTGATTGACGATCTAGAGACTGACCCTTTTATAGGTCACACTCTTAGAACAGCCTGCTGCTCAATTTATCACAAGTTTGGAATGTACTTAGCTCCGCTGACAACCGCGTTGACCACGGGTAAACACTGTCAATTTGGACATATAAGCCCACGAACTATAAGCCCTGAAAATGATGACACAAGACACACCCACGAGAGTGACGGAGTTGAACCAGATTGCTCCAACACAATCGAACCAGATTGTTACTCCGCCACTGGATGACATAACGCATATAAAAAATCCCAAAAGACAGGCAGCTGGGCGGGCGGCGGTTGCCACCCGAAAAGTTAAACAAGATAAAATACTCGCCGAGCTTCGAGAGGCTAAACAGTCGTTGCAATCGGGGACGGAGACAGCAAAACATCTGAAGACAGAGCAATCGGGTTCAACTTCAATCCCGATTGGGTTGAGTGCAACAACACCCCAAATTCACGAATTAGAAGCACACCCAAATTCTTTGAATTTGTCACCCAATACCAACTCCCGTTGGAGTTGGACTGAACCCCAATTCACGAATTGGAGTTGGTTTGTTGGTGGTAGTCTGGCAGTTGTTGGTGCCCTGTGCGTGTGGAAATACCCCCTATTACACCAATCCCGATTGGAAAAACAACCAGCCAGTGTTCAGAAGAAAGTTACGAAACACCAATCATCAACAATGTTGAATTTGGATGCGCCCCATTTAAACATTGATCGCGACCCATTTTATATGCAATAATTATAACAATGGCTGAACAAGATGGTAAAATGTTAGTGAATGCGCTTTATCACGCCGTGGTGATATCGGGTTTCAGTATCGGGTATGCTCGACTATCAAAGATGGCCCTAGGAGGAACCGCTCCCAAATTGGACTTTACTGTGAGAGACGTAGGGCTCGCGACCTTAGATGTAGCGGCCGCAGTTTGGACCCGAGATTATCTAGTTAAAGCTGGAATTCTACCAGTTAATATATGGAAATAAATGGCTTCAATCGCAGTAATAGTAGGTGGTGCGCTTGTAAACGCATTGGCGTTCAGCGGTAGCAACTTTATATTCTCTAAAATGAAAAGCTCGAACGTGGATGAGGAGCGTAAGCGTCATGATTTAGCTGTAGAACAACTCAATAGCGCAAAGGATGCGTGGTCGAAAAAACGAACCGCCCATCTGGACTGGGTCAACGAAGAGCTGCGCCGCGAAAATCACGCCGCGCAAACTTTTCAGAACGTTGAAGAAGCCAACCGCGAGTACGCGCTGGCATATCCGTACAAAAGTCTCGATCCAATGGATCCCGAGCCCAAACTTTCAGATTTCTATGTACCGTCAGAGGCCCAAAAGGACCGCGAGATCGCGTTCATCGTCGTGGGAATGGGTGTGGTTGGGCTCGTCGGCTACTATATAAAATAATTAATAATTAAAAAAAAACGTTTTTTTTTTTTGTATATATATATATATAGAACGATGTTAGTTGACGAACTTTATGACGCTATGATCGATGTAGGCTACACTGCCCAAAAACATCGTTTACCTGGTGCAAAGAGTATGATTCGTCTGGCCCGAGATTCTCTCGAGACGTGGCGCGAGGACGAAAAAGCGGCCACCTTTTTCGCAAAGCGGATGTTAGATTCCTCCATCAACAATGTTGAATTAGATTCCCCTCTCCTGTTCCAACCCAAACGCGATTGGGGCTGCAGCGAAACTTCCAACAAAGGTTTATTATTAACGACGCAGTTACCGGACGAACTGGCGAGGGCATGTTGGAGATTGTCCGATATATTAGAATACTTCGCATACGATGAACACGCGCAAACTTGATACCAAACTAACGCGCAAGCTGTCGAATACATACTATAGCCCACGCGGCTACTGGAAGGGACTCGCGGCCATCAAGAACCTCGCGGCGGCGACCAAGGTTTCAGAAAACGCTGTCAAGGAATGGCTCAAGAAGCAGGCCATCTGGCAGATCTATTTACCCGCGCCTCACAATATTCCGCGCCCGAAATTCGACGTGCCGGTGCCGAACCAAGTTCACCAAGCGGATCTCCTGTTTCTACCTCACGATCGCGTCGGTTGCAAGACGTACAAGTACGCACTGACAATCGTTGACGTAGCGAGTCGTTATAAGGGGGCTGAGCCGTTGGCCACTAAAGAGTCTAAGGAAGTGGCCGAGGCTCTTCCAGAATATATAAGAGGAGTCCTCTCAAATGGCCGAATCTTCTCCAGGTCGATCCCGGCCGCGAGTTCATGGGCGCGGTCTCTCATCGATTGTCTAAGCATAAAGTTTATATCAGACGCGGCCGCGTCAACATCCACCGGGACCAGGGGATCGTGGAACGCTTCAATCGAACCCTGGCTGAGAGACTGTTCGGACACCAATACGCTAAAGAACTTGTAGACCCTCATTCGCGATCGACCGAGTGGGTGGCCAGACTGCCCGCCGTGGTCTCCGCACTGAACGGAGAGGTGACCAGATTGATAGGTAAGAAGCCTGTAGATGCTATCAAGTTTAAAATGGTGACGAGCAAGCCCTCTGCCGTCTCGCGCGGGCGACCCGTTGGTTAGAGGAGCAGCGGCTTCCATCAGATATTGACGTCCGGTACCTCTATCAACCGGGAGAGCTCGAAGGTGGCAGCCGCCGCGCGACTGATCCCGTGTGGTCTCTCAATGTATATCATCTAGATCGATCTATTACCAAACCTGATGAGCCCGTGCTCTACTATTTGGATGATGGGCCATCTCGAGGGTTTGTTCGCGAAGAACTTCTTATGGTGCCTTCTGACACCCAGCTACCCCCGGATCGTTAGAGATGTTCTGTATGTATTCCGTCTGGTAACACGCGTCTTTTATCGTAGTATGCCGAGAGTCCTAATTTTTGTTGACAGTACGTTTTCATAACGCCGTCTTTCATTTTAAATCCTCTATTTTGTGCTATATCTATAATGTGTTTTCCATCTTCTGTAGTTTCACTTAGTACTCGTTTATATCTATCCCAATTTAATTGTTAGTTCTCTTGGACATTCCTTTCGCAGAGTTTTTATTAATTTTAATTTGTTCCAAATTATCTTTAGTGAAATTAATTTTTTCTACGAAATAACACTTACTAGATAACGCTATCGCCCTATCCCCGCTAAATTCCATTTTGAAAAGTCCGGGCTCTCTTTCGCTCCATTTATCCCAAGCCAACCATTTCTTTTTTTCTTTTTCAAACTCGTCTAGTAAGTTAGGTCTAATCAATTCCTCTATCGTTTTTCCACTAACTCCTATATACATACTATCAGTATCCATCTGTATTAATTCAGTCTTCTCTTTTTACGTATTTGTCTAGAAATTCGTAGTAAAACAAATTCCAACATTCTCAATTTAGCTAGTTGATAAACCGCTATTCCACAATGGAATGGTCTCTTTACCGCACACCTGGGTTTTTCTTGAAGATATTTCGTACGCATCTCCTATCTCTTCCAAATCGTCAAAGAATGCAGATCTTAATGCTTTGTCAACACAGGTTTCGTTTTGTGTATATGTCGTATTTAAATGTCTCTCCGTTGCCTCTATCATTTTTCCACAACACGAGTTTTCCTAATAATTTCATTATGTCGGCTACTGGTTTCTTATTTGGTTCTACATCGCCTGTTCGTCTTGCGGCTGTAACTTCTTTTGCGAACCATTCGAATGGTTTTCCGCTAATATAATCTATAACACGATGAACTCCAGTTATTTCTAGGCCCATGTTTTAAATTACCATTTCAACAGTCGGCGCGTACAGCAATACTTTAGTGGCGGTCATAGATCCCACCAATTTTTTTCCATCTCCTCTTGTTCGGCCAGTATCGTTTAAATATTTTAACATGTGTGTGGGAACTTCATCAACCTCTACTTCTCTGTTTATAAATATTGGGGACATTTCAGAAAACTTATCTTTTAAGTTGTGTGGAACTTCTATATCCACCTCCGCAAACCCAAACCAGTCTCCAGATAAAACTCTTTTACAAAACTTTTTAATAAATTTAGGGTTATGTTGGGTATCTTTATGGTGTATAGTTTCTCTCCCACACGGCATCTCTTTATTTAACGTAGATAAATATAACGCGTTTGCATCGTACCCCAAAACAGCCTTGCAAGGTTTGTTAATTCCTGTGGAATTAGATCTAATATTTGAAACACCAGCTTCTGCATATCGTGTAAATACTATTGATGGACCGTCAACTAGAGCGTCCTTCATCATTCCGTATGTTTCTTCTTTTGGTGCATATAGAGCATCCTCCGGTATAGATTTTTGTTCTTTAATGGTTCCTCTCAATAAATATTGTATAGCTACTCCAGGTAGTGTTACCGCATCTTTGAAAATATCCACACCTCTGTGTTTATAAAATTCACACATTTTTTCCACCGCTTCTAGGAATGGTGCTACATCTAAATCGTTATAATATTTCAACCAATCTCTGAAAGTTTTCATATTATTTTCTTCGAAAATTCTACGACATTTACTTAATTCTGTTTCATCTATTAACATTTTCCCAGATAGTTTGGAATACCAATTCTCTATATCGGTAGTCCTGGGTAATCCAGTTTGTCTGGAGAATCGAACCACTCATAAGGAAAGAAAGATTTCTGTCCTTTGCATTCGTAGGCTTTTATCCAACTATCATAACTTACACCAGGTCCTAGATAAAGTATTACATCAAGAAATCTAAACTCTGGAGTAAATAGAAATATGTTGCGTTTGCACGTTTTCCGACCATTACTTTCTTTGTTGTTGATGCCAGTTCGCCTACTAGGTATTTCTTTATTAAGTTTATGTCGTACTTACTGCTGTTAAAACCTATAACCGGTACTTGCTCTATCCACTGTTCGATCTTGGCGATTTGGTTTTTACGTAAATGTTCTGTATTAAACCTATATCTTGACCACACTTCTTCTCTTATAGCTTTTCCCCTGACTTTCAAATCTTCTACGAATTTTTCTATAAGTTTTGCGGGATCTTTATCACAAAATGAGGTTACTGTTCCTGAGAAATTATCTCCTATACTAACGCTTACCGGAACGTGCTCGGCTTCGTACTCTAAGCTATTACCGTTAGTTTCAACTTCTGGCTGGAGATACGCCTCAAAATCGTATACTATCTGATATGGATAAAGAGTAGTGTCGCAACCGATCTTTATGTCTTTACCCGTTCTTTGAAATTCGCATTCCCACATAACTACTAGGTTGAATTCTTTGCTTCTTCTAATAAATGTATCTCTTCTCATAGTGGATGCGCGTTCTTCTTTTCTATGCTTTGCATGAATCTCACACCCGTGCCAGTAACAGCCGTGATATTGATATACGGTATTGGTTTCTGGACAGTATCCATCTACTGGAGCTCCTAAAATCCATCTTTCACCCCCGTGTCCACACTGTTCGTGGTGAATGTGAATTCCCTCGCGCTTTTCCACAGAGTACATCCAATCGATCGCCCCATAACTGTTAGAACTTTTTGGGTAGAACGCTTTCTCGAACGACGAACGCGGGCGCTCTAAATAATTACCATCACATATTACTTTTGTCTCACCTCTCATACATGTTGGTCCGTGTCTCTCATATTACTCGCTTTCGTGAATTTCTGCTTGCAATTATCGCAGGCGTAAATTTTAGATAGGTTTTTAAGTTTTTTTTATCAGAAATGCGTGATTATTAAACAGTCCTATTGTCATTGGTTTATTACCTATTGCCTTATAGTGCGCTGGTACCTTTTTCAACCACCATACATTACATTCGGTGGGTTGATATACTTCTATACCGATTTTAAAAAACTCTTCAACCTTTTTCAGATCTGAAAAAGGAATTGGTGAAACCACATTACTACCAAAATATTGCTTACTAAGTTCTTTCGCCTTTTCTGTACATCTGTCGGGTCTTTTATTCCTTGTCCATATGCATAGCTAGACACCTGAACAGACAAAGGTCGTCATTATACTTATCTAAAGAATACATACCTTTTTTATTCTTCAGCCATTCTGGAAGTTCTCCTCCTGCCGCTTCTTTGGATTGTAGTCCCAAATCTATTCCCCTATTACCCTGTATTAGCTTTACGAAAACCTCTACCATCTTACAAACTTCCACTTTGTATTCGGTCTGTCTATTTTATCGGACATTATTCGTGTTTGCTCCTTATCTGACAGCCATTTTTTAACGGTTTTCATTGATGATAGTGGTTCGCTACCACCGAGATTTTTGTGCATTATTATAGTTACAGGTTTTCCATTTTTAATTTCCTCCATATGTTCTAGCTTGTAAGAATATGAATATCTCAAATAAAAATTGGTTGTTAGATACGGAGCGAGTTTATCGGACATGCGTTCAGACTCGTTAATGTTAATGTTTTTACGAAAGGATAATGTAACTACCCGTCTTCCATTTTCTACCTTTTCCAATGTTTCATCGTGAGCCCCCAATATTTCTTCACCTTTTTCCACTATCGAGCGAACTATAGATCTTTTATTTGGTATTTGGTCACCTGTGTGTCTAATTTGAGACGTGCTTGAAGGTAATTCTTTAGAATTAATTACACTAGCCCTTAGCTCCGCAATACTTTCTTTTTGAATTATGTTACCAACTTCCTCCGCTAGTGAGATGTCTTTAAATGCCCCTCTTTTATAGGCGCGGGTAAACCGCTTCATAAACGCCTCATTCTTTGTGGCATTTATCAGCTTTGTCAACCCCCTAACTCTCAACCGTGTACTATAAGTAATCCCTAGAGATTCGGCTTCTCTTCTCAAACTTTCTATTTCTGGCGTTATCATATTTTCTGTAATATAACCTATGAAATTTATCTGTTCAATTGGTCGTGAAAACATTATGTTTTTTTCACGACAAATTGAATATAAACATATACATATACATATATATAATGGAGTGTGAGACTTGTTGTAAGACGTTTACGCGTAAAGACTATCTACGAAGGCTCTAGCGAGACGTAGAAAAATTCCTTGTGTCCCCCCGCAATTTCAATGCCCCAGATGCCCTTGTAAATTCGTTAGTGCCCAAACTCTTTGTAGACATAAGCAACTACGCTGTCAGGTGGCTACAGGTGAACGTGGTAGACTAGAGCTGGTAGAATTAGTTGCTGATCTGCGAAATAAATTAGCTATATTGGAGGAGAAAAATGGGGTGTTGGAATATCTATCACTCGTGGGCACATCCAATCGTGAATTGGTATTGCATTAAATATTTTCTCAAAAATTCATAAATTTGCTGTCGGGAAAAAATGATGTATTTATGACACCAATCTTTGAATTTTTCGGGGGTGGTGGGAGACAATTTCCTCGTTAACCAATTTTGATTTTTCGGGGGTGGTGGGGGTAGTGTAGAGGGTTGTAAATGATATCACCGTAGGTGGTATCATTTTGACTCCCTTACTACTACTTATAGGGAAACAGATAGTTTTGTATATTCTGCAGATATGACATTTTCTGGCAAAATAAACATTATTTGACCATTACCCTACGTATTGATTGGCATTACTATACATTTTATATCAGACGTAATTTTCCACACATATATCAGGGGCGATAACCGTGTTTACATAAAACGATAACAAACATTACTATTTATTCTCTGTATGTATTAATTGATGTGCGATGATCATACTTTTTAATCTGTCGACACATTTAATTAGTATAAATAATTAAAAAGATATCATGCCTCATTTGTATATTAAAATAGCCTGATACCACCATGAGTCACTATCAGTAATATCAATATTACTAAATGATTATATCTATATAGCAGTCACTTGTAACTTTTAGAACTGGTGGAATAGTGACACAATTATACACTTATGCAATTCCTATACGTTCGTGGCACGAGTGTGTGACAAATGTTCAGGTGATTCAAGTAGTATCGAAGCAATCCTTCACGTAATATGTATAAGTTAGATAATATATTCGAACATCGCATGGGGGGAATTTAGGCGGCCGCAAATCTTCGAGCCGTAGGCCATATTTCGGCCGCCCTATATTCCCCCACGCTCTGTTAACTAACCATATTCAATGAGCAGACATTATCTAACTAATTTATAGCACGGATACGACGAAAGACTGAGATAAAATAAAATATTTTGTCGAACTTATTGCAAGTTTAATACAATAGATATTATTACACAATTTACACAATTCCAGCCATTTCCCTTGGGTACCCCGCTTTTATTTACATTTCCGCAGAGTGACATGCCCTCCATACCCTGCAGTCACGTGACCATTTACAAAAGCAGGCGTTTGTTATCTGGTTCACAATCTTACCGACGCTGGATTACTACGTTTGAAATCAGTGTATAACCAACCCAGCTTGCACATCTACGCTGTTTGCTCAGTGACTACAGTGGTTGCGGTTCTATCATCGTGCTCATTATACTTTCTGGGCGTATTCTCCGAATTTGACAGTTTGATTTGCCAAGACTGAGCATAGCTCAGCATCAAGCAAACATGCCTTTTTTTCTGATTTTGGCATAATCTTGAGACGGTAACGTACTAGGAAAGTTTATTCAGCACGGGCCGTAGCGTATATCATGAAAACCATGATCATTATTGGTAGGTGGCAAAATGTCAATGCTGATCGGGATCTACACTGGCCAGTAATGCACATAGTAGACTATATATTATTAAGCCCTGGGCGCCAGTGAAAAACGCATCGGCTACCGTAGGAGATATATTACATTGTGGAACCAATATTGGAAGGGTCATATTGGCGTATCTTATTTTATTTAATAGCTGATACATTACCGAATATATAATAATCGATATAAGCCTGAATCAAGCTTGTGAAAATCCAAGATGGCCGCCATTTTACAGGAATTTCATAAAATATGTAAATAAATTTACAAATACGTGCTATCAATGTGGGTACCAAACAAATGTTCTGAAGTAATACGGCCAGAAGTCGTTCAGATATATGTATCCTGAACATTACATGTGTTAGAAGTATCATGGCTGTCGTGCACACTTGTTAAGTTTCACAAACAAGATGGCATTACTAGTTGAAAATTACATATATTTTATAGAATTTTTCTCTCTAGATGTATCGTACATGCTTACACGAAGGCAAACTTCGGATCATTAATAAATACAATGCATCCACCCGTTTACGGCAATTTTGTGATATCTACATGTTCAACAAATCCAAGATGGCCGCCATTTTATATGAATTGAGTTGATTATGTGGATCAGTTGGCACACCCTGCCTGTCATGGTCAGCTTCGGTACCAAGCAACATAGTTGGGCTCACATGATGATTAGACACAATCGTGCTAACAATGGCATATGTCAGAAGATAAATAACGTTTAAATTTATATAAGAAATGGTGGCGGCCAGTGTTAATCTACTAACCGAAATTGCATCATTTTGTACCAGTAATACCAGAAGGGGAATGGTAAAAATTTCTGACACATGCGAGGTGACACATTGCAAAACATTTACTTCTCATATTTTAAAGGAATATAATTATAATTTGTATAAATCAAAGATGGCCGCTATTTTACAGGCATTTTGTCAAGTATGTACATATGTACATACATTGACATACTCACTATATCTGGGTCGACTAGTAACTGTTAATTGATAGGCCCTGACTATAGCAATGAGTACATCATGTTCAAGTCCGAAACTAAACGTTGCAATGCTGTTTAGACTGCTGTGTCCTAATCATATACGTTGGAAGTATTAGTTGTATATATATATTACATTACTATCCGCCCGTCTTTAAAATAATCGTATATGATATTGGTCAATAATTATAACTTGTGTACATCCACCACAGAAAGGTCAGATTTTTAATACACCATTTGTTAATCGAGTTGATCTGTAGGACACATCTACTGTTTGTATTAGAAACATATGTCTCCACAAAACACTGTTGCTACCTACGTATTGTATTGGTTAATATTTAAAATATGTGTACAACCGTTGTATTTACAAAAGTACGCTATGTACGTAGATATGTGTAGACTAATGATGCTTATATGGAGACCGACCCACACATTCGGATATTAATATTTTGCCGAAAAGAATATTTAATACAAATTTCATGGAATCAGTATCTGCTATAAATGCATGCACAATGGTCCAGTTAATTAACGTGTTTATGTAATAGTTCCATTCAAAATGGAGTGACTTTATGGAAATTAATACGTAAACATTCACCTGCTATGTGTATCAATATACCTATATCAGCACAGAACATGTAATAGACGTCCATTCCTATATTTTATGTTGTTATAACATTTTTTTCACATATTTTTTTTCTCATAAATATACACGACCTATAACAGTCTCATTGCTTAAACGCCCTATAAAACCCCTATTATTTATTTAAAAAAACTCAATGTTACATGTAGACAAGCATCAGTACGTTATTATTCAGACTGTTCATTGAAATGTAGCCATGCGTATGAACTGACATATATAAGTACTTTGTTCATTTAACTGTTTGTATATCTTGTGTTTGTACATGTACATGTAGCAAAGAGAATACAAAACATTTAATACAAAAAATAATAGTGGTAATACTCTATATTTACTATCAGTAATTAAATTAAGTACTAATTTGTATTCTCCTATCACAAGTATACCAGCCATCTTCGTTTAACGGCAGTTGCTCGTTCAGCCAATGTTACTAGTGTAACCGGACAGGGAAAATGCAACGGAAAAAATGTGCACCGACCGGGGATCGAACCCGGGACCTTACCAATAGCAGTGGGACGCGCTAACCAACTGCGCTACCGGAGCACGATGCTCTCGATCGGTATATTTATATCCACATTCAACTCATGATTACATATGGTACCACTTCCGTTACACTCCTCCCCCGTTATCTTTGAGTTTCGTCAAACTCACCCCAAGTTCACCCCTCTAGAGAGCACACCGACACTCATGAGGGTTGGACGAGCCGCCAAATGTAACCGGACAGGGAAAATGCAACGGAAAAAATGTGCACCGACCGGGGATCGAACCCGGGACCTTCCCAATACCAGCGGGACGCGCTAACCAACTGCGCTACAGGAGCACGATGCTCTCGATCGGTATATTTATATCCACATTCAACTCATGATTACACATGGTACCACTTCCGTTACACTAGTATGCGGTCATAATAGGAATAAAGTAGACATCAACTTGGTGTATGCGTTGTATATTTATGGCAAGGTATTTTGCAAATAAACAATATAAAACTAATATTCTGACTTCAATGGATAACGCCGGCCGCCAATTGTATTGAAGGATAGTATATTAACGCAAATTATGCCAGTAGCTTTAGCGCAAGCGTCATTTGACTTTGACTATTGGTTTTGGGGCAGCTATAGTATGAAACCATGTATCGCAAATATGCAAACAGTATGTCATGGTTAACAAAAAATACAACACAATTACAAAATTTTACAATTTATCATTTTTATGTTATCGGCGGATGTATGAAAATAAACAAAGGAACGAAAAGGAGATTGTTTTACCCCTTGGCATGCTGCACATACTGGGCGGATATTATATTGTCATCAAAATAGTTTTGGATTTAGTAGTTTTAATGCGCACTGTCAGTACTTATTGCATCCTGGTTGGGGCATCGAACCTAGAGCTGAAAATATAATACTTCTACTTTCTACCTGTCCAAAGTTAGCCGCTGTACTGCTTGTTTTTTTCATAATATTGATAATACATGCATACCGAAATAATACCACATATAATAGACCACCGTACATTGCTAATAACAAAAAAGAGGTGCACTGTATGACAAGTTGTGTGTGAAAAACATATGCATGGTGATACATTCTATCTACAACACGTCAGCATCCACCATAATGTCTCACGAGAAATTAGTCGACACATATACGT
Organism: Conchocele bisecta; assembly: GCA_029237695.1. Lineage (NCBI taxonomy): Eukaryota > Metazoa > Mollusca > Bivalvia > Lucinida > Thyasiridae > Conchocele > Conchocele bisecta. The sequence goes on along the minus strand of CM055273.1, from coordinate 20,172,122 downwards.
CAACATAATGGTTTATCCAGCATCATTATTCATTTTGCCTATAAGTCTTCATGTTTCATGATCGAAGTTTATACATGTATTCCTAGTTATATTTGTTATCTTTTCAGATATGATAAACAACCCATGTGAATAAATTATTTCTGTGGCCGTTTCATAAATGTTTCGTTGTTGTCATATCTCATTATCTTTGTGCATGCTATGCTATAGAATAACCGTAATGCATCAGGCTAAGCACATAACATGCACATAGCGGCGGAGCTTTCAACGTGACACAAATATGCATTCCACGACCAGCAGTTGGAGTATTGATTTAATTGTATTCCCCGGACTTCGTCGGTGGACACATAGGATTTGACACCGAACATCGTCCGCGTCCGCCGCAGACACTTCTTGTCCGGAGCATAACTCGAACACGCTTTGGAATATTTTCATGACACTTCACACATGTATAGACCACGACCCGAAGGTGTGTCACGCATAAGAAAGACAACTCTTGCATAGCTATTTTTTTTAGTTATCTCCCTGTTTTGTTTCGCGCACTGATTGAGCATAACTCGACCACCCTTTGGAATATTTTCATGAAACTTTACACATGCATAGACCACGACCCGAAGGTGTGTCGCGCACAAGAATGAAAACTCTTGCGTAGCTAATTTTTGAGTTATCTCCCTTTTTTGTTTCGCACACTCTACAAACTGGACAATAATGCATGAAGACCCGTTTTATCGTTTGCTCTGTACACCTTACATGTAGAGAGAACAATATCCTTCTCCGGTTGAACAATAGTGACTGGGAGAACCATTCACCTGTGCATGTGCTATCATGTGCAAATGTCCAGACTGACCACTAACTGACCACTAACTTATTACAGGTAATTTATACAGGTAAATTACTATATTACATTTCCGTAAACTGTGTTGAAAATATTGTGGCAATATGTGGACCTGTGCAGATATATGTAGATCAATATAGGACTATTAACAAAAATTCTGGGCTCCAGTAGCGAGCATTATTATTTTTAATTTTTAAACTTTTTTTTTCCCATTTTTTGTTCATTTATTTTTCAAATTCTTTTTAAATTTTTGTTTAGTAGCATAAGGTCGTAAGTGCTATATACAGACTATTATCATATAATAAAACAATTATTGACTAGTGAGCCATAGAATATAATCTGATATTCTATGGCTCACTAGTCAATAATTGTATAATATGTTCGGGCCAGTGAAAATTGCTTTCGGGCCCAGGCTCGAGGTCAAGGCGAGACAAGGCTAGGCATTTGATTCCGCGGAATTCTTGTTACTTATCTCCCTTTGTTGTTTCATGTACTGATTTCGTGTCCGAAGCATAACTCGAACACCCTTTGGAATATTTTAATTAAACCTCACACATGCATAGACCACGACCCAAAGGTGTGTCACGCGCAAGAATGACAAATCTTGCATCGTGAATTTGTTTTATTTATCTCCCTTTGTTGTTTCATGCACTGATTTCGTGTCCGGAGCATAACTCAAACACCATTTGGAATATTTTTTATTAAACTTCGCACAACTCTTGCGTTGTTAATTCCTTAGTTATCTCCCTGTGTTGTTTCGTGCACTGATTTCGTGTCCGGAGCATAACTCGAACACCCTCGGAATATTTTCATGAAACTTCACACATGCATAGACCACGACCCTAAAGGTGTGTCACGCAAGAATGACAACTCTTGCATCACTAAATTTTTAGTTATCTCCCTTTGTTTTTCCGCGCAATGATTTTGTCTCCGGAGCATAACTCGAACACCCTTTTTTCAAACTACTTGTTTATCTGGGGAGGGGGATACACATGCGCTTGTCGACAAGCGTCCATTTCTAGTTTACATTGGTTTAATATGTAACATTGTTATATTATTCAATATACCTACATTTCGGAATCATACTCTGCTGGCCATGGAATTCATGCTTATGAAAAACATGTACCATTCCAGAATGTCTTTGTACAGTTGCAATGAGAAGGACTTCTTATATTGCATTTGTTTGTAATTTGTATCACTGTATGGTATGCAAGTCGAACAATTAACATACATATGGTTGATTATTCAGAAACTCGCCTGTTTATACACATAGGTTATGTCAATGAATGTGCTACATGAGCGAATGGCATATCCATTTCATATTTGGTTGTGATTATTAATAGCCCATCTGCACTAACACTAGACATATATTGGTCCACTTAAGTTCGGTTAAGCATGCATGTGCATGGACAATAGTAAGTAATACATCCGACAGACCGAACACCACTTCCTTGTCTGGAAAATAAGGTTAATGAACCAAATGCAGGTAGGTCGAGTATTGAATGGGCACTAAAATGGATTCCATGATTAGCGGTACACGGTCCCACAAATACACACTCAGGCAATCAGCTAGAAATAGAACGTGAACCGCTTAGTATACGTTGTTTTGATAGTCGTGTTCGGCTATAGTGGTGGCTATCTTGACATTGCTTGTAATGTTACTGATCAAAACACACATGATAACCCTCTTGCTTGCTTTGCCGTCATGTTTTCCTGATGTCAGTAATCAACATAAAGTAAGCAATGAGGCAGGACAAACTATTAAATGAATGAAGTGATATATAATGTTCGCTACATGTTCAAACAGGTATGTCAGACTCGTATACTCATGATATTCATATCAAATGCTGGTTGCATGGACAGTCATATATGTTATATGTTTACGTACACCAAGTGGTAATAACAGAACAGTGTACAACAGTAGTGTAATGTCGACAATTCTAACTTTCGTTTAGTCTTATTTGGCGGTAGTTTCGTGCATATATTAAATTGTCGCTGAAAGTGCATGCATGATGTATGTTATATTATATTATTTGGCTATGTTACATAATTTCGCTTAAATTTAATTTTGTCATATGAATTGTGTTCATTTTCTTACTCATATTGACGTTTCTTCTTGCACAGTATGCCGTGCATGGTAATGCATGAAACAAAATACAAAATGGAATAACACATGATGTCCACAATATGTCCAATGAGACAGATATAATATTACTAATGAGCGTTGGTAGAGGATATTACACTTTTAATCATCAAACAAACACCTGTACAGTCCCCAAATCGCATGATAAGCACACACTACAATATATTGTAAATATAAAAACGGGTATGTACTACAGCTTCTAGTCATACTAAACACGATATACAATACACAATTATCAGTTTTATTCAGCCGCTACCGATAGAATGTATATGGGGGTTTAGTTTCATTGAAACAAATATTGCACGGAATGGCGGCCATTTTGAAAGTATGCAAATCATAGTTGCCTCAAACGAGTATTGAGAAACTTCTTTAGGCATGCCAATGGTTTAATCGTCGAAGCTTATCGGTTTGCTCTTGGCTGATATGTTTTGTGTAATACGTGAACTGAATTCCAGAAATTGCTGTTCCAATTTTACAGTGATGGATATCATAAATATGCAAATTAATATGTGTATGTTCCTTGTCATGCTTTTAGTAAGCTGTAGATCAACGAATTTGTATAAAATGCGTGTGCTCTTTGCAGTTTTGAACGGGTATGTGGTACCGACATTGATATAAAAGTTATAAGTATAGTTTACGAAATTCGTATAAAATGGCGGTAATTTTGGATTTACACACTTCTCTTTTTGTCGTGAAATTGGTTTATAACCACTGTATAACATGTCAGTTATGACATATCAGAATTTCGATTGCATTAACCATGCTGTGGCTGCTGAAACAACGCCGTTGCATATACATATCCCAGAAACTGGATATGCATTTCATAAGGCCGGCCATATTGGAAATGCAATATAGCACCTTTATACCACATATGTTATGTTATTGTTGCGTATTATTATTAATATCAATATGCTAAACACCTTGAGACTATGATAGTTTTATATACGTGTGTGGTGTCAACACTTAACTGCTCGTGCGTGCCTGTTTCTTTAAATAATTCACATAATTCGTGTAAAATGGCGGCCATGTTGGTTTCTGTACCTAATAAAATGGATTGATAAACATTTAGTCGTCTATGAAGTATTAAATGCCTAAGGTTTATGGGTATTTGTGCTTTTAAAACTGCTTCCACAAAACGATATGCCCCTACATGTAGTGAAGTACTTTTTCATTGGCGGCCATCTTGTTTATGGAAATTACTAGGCTTAGGCTACTACTTATGGAGGTATTACGGGGCGCCATGCAGGACAGGTTAATTATGTGTACAAAACCAATTTTGTCAAGACAAAATTGAGTTTTGTAACACTAAAAATCACAAAATCCAATTATGTAAAATTCTGATACAAAAACCGATTTTGTCCAGACAAAATTGAGTTTTGTAACATTAAAAATCACAAAATCCAATTATGTAAAATTCTGATATACAAAATTCATTTTTGTTACAAAGGATTCAATTTTGTAAGACAGAATTGAGTTTTGTGAACAAAATTCAGTTTTGTGGGACAGAATTCAGTTTTGTCCACAAAAGTCAGTTTTGTCCACAAAAATTAGTTTGCGTAGGATAGTCTATGTCATCTCTACGTTGATTGGTTGAGATCGGTCTTAGTCCATTTTACTAGATGGTGAAGCTAGTACACTTGCAGGTTTAAATATTTTAATGCGAAAATATAACCCAATATATCAATATTATACTTCTTTATGGACAGTTATTTTGGTTATATTATGATTACAAATGAGTGGTCACAGCATATAAGCATATATACTTTGAAGGAGAAATAAGAAAAATATTCAGAATTTTCTCTCAATTATGTAAACAGAGTCAAACATAAAGTAGCCGGGACATAGCTAGACCTGAGAGCATGCCCATATATAGAGAATACCAGGCTAGTGTATTTTGATATCAAGTTTATCAGGCAAGGCTAGGAAACGCGTAGGAATTCCGAGGCTTGCCGAGGAATTCCTACCGTTTCCGAGCCGAACCTGATAAACTTGATATTAAAATACACTAGCCTGGTATTCTATTTATCAGGTAACGTTTTATGCTCGAAAATGACATTAGATGACGTCGTATTCTAACAGTAGATCTAACCTTGTGAAACAAATGGTATTGGATCTGTGTCTACTAGTTGCGAAGTTACGTGTTCGCAACTATGTGTCTACATGCATTATTTACAGTATACACCATCTTAGTATCCATGGTATCTACACAAATACTACAAATGGTTTCCTCAAATGGCCCAATACACACATTCTGTTTATAAACACAGACAGCAGTCAGAACACAGGTCACAGCGCGTGTATTATTGATTTAACTGGGGGCAGATGTACCTTGCGATACACAATAAATGAAAAGTCATGCAGAGCATGATGTTATTAGCCGATCAAATCAGGGTTCAATATATGTCCGCATTTTAGTAGTTACTGAGTCTCGGGGGGAGGGGGGGGGGGGGAATGAATGAGCGAGTGAGTATTGGTGTTTAACGGCCTATCAACAGCTAAGGTCATTTAAGGCCGGGCCAACGGGTTGTACTATCCCGCATTAAACGGGTCCACGATGAGGAAAATTCACAAAATCAGAACTCAATATTTCCATGCCACACCAGTCACTTTAATAGCTCGGCCCCAAAGTAATATGATTTGCCATAAGCTTATTACTTCTTAATGGAGCATAACAGGTTAACGTTGTCACTTGTTTATCCCTTGTTTATCGATTTAAATGGTTTAAATCGACTCGAAGCTTACGTTCAACGGCCGCACAAAGTCGATTGAACTGCACGCCTTCCAATGATTTAAATACGCAGAGCGTTTAAATAGTCAATTACGTTTTTTTAATGTGCGCACTGGTCATTTAAAAAGGGGCCCATCCGTGATTTTTTGCGCGATTTTTAGCGCGATGTCGGGCGCAAGACAATCAATAATTTGCTGCATTGACAATAATTAAGGGGGATTGCCGCAATCGCGCGTGCTGCATGCATCCCTGCCATCCCTGCATGATACGTAAACAAATCAAAGATCGCTATGAAGGGCAATTCTTCGTTTTGATTGGTGGAAAATTTTGTGAATATTAACTAGCGTGAAATGACGCGCATACGCGATTCAATGGGATAAACCCCGAGATCCTGGGGTTGCTAGTCGGAGGAGATTTTGAGCAGAGGTCGATTATAAATTAGCCGAATAAACACATTTTACGCGATTATACGTGGCTGAAACTTGTTCTGTTTAATAAATAAAAGCTTTAAATTAGCCCAATAATCGGCGTATGTTGGCGTATATGGCCATTAGAGCCAACTATGGACTTCAACAACAACAACTTCCGGGTTCAATCTCTTCCGGCGTTCAGCTCATTACGTATTCAAAATTGTGTTATTTGGCTCTATTTAAAGTTTTAAACGGAGATAATTGTCAAAAATGCAAACTTTATCGGTTGATGCAATTTGGAAGTGATACAGCAAAATTCGCGTTCGTAGATTACCGAATAGCGGAGAAAAGGGTTGCTACAAACTTTTTCAGAATTCGATGGATGACCAATATATTAGCCGATCTATAAATAGATCGGCTAATAATGAGGTCAGTACTCGCGGGAGATATACATGTACATGAATTATGTGTACAATTATAACGCAAATGAGTTTAAATACGAATGGGTTTGTCAACGTTTAACTGTTTGGAGATAGTTGAAGCAAAATGGCAAAATGAGAAATGAATCATCGGCAGAATGAGAAATGAATCATCGACATTGAATGTGTAGATCGGCGACCGTGACCCATTTCTCCAGTCCAGTTTCTGACCAATGGTAGTCCTTCTTACATGCGTGTGCAGAATTGAATTTTGTAACACGGAATTGAATTTTGTGACACAGAATTGAATTTTGTGACACAGAATTGAGTTTTGTGGCACAAAAGTGAATTTTGTGACACAGAATTGAGTTTTGTGGCACAAAAATGAATTTTGTTGACAAAATTGAGCCATTCTGTTTCACAAAATTCACTTTTGTGCCACAAAATTCAATTCTGTGTCACAAAATTCAATTCTGTGTAACAAAATTCAATTCATTGTCACAAAATTCAATTCTGCATACGTTTCGTATACGTATTTGCATACGTTTCGATTCTGTTGCCCAAATATGGCACACGCATGTAAGAAGGACTACCATTGGTCAGATACAGTATGACAAAAATGTGGCCTGAATAATATGTATAACAATATATCGGCAACAAACATGATGGAACTTGGATGGAAAATAAAATTTTGTGAATTGGTTGCCATGGCAACCGTTTATTGTAATTATGTATTGACTATGTACATACATGTACATTTAATAACGCTATCCCAATGTTGGTTACTTGAAATAAAACGATGCTATTGTTAAAATGTGTATATAAACTAGTTGTTATTTGGCCGCCCTGGCATCCGCATACATGATTAGTCACAATAAGATTCTTGGATAGAACTAGAGGTATATATTTTGTAATCATAATATAACCAAAATAACTGTCCATAAAGAAGTATAATATTGATATATTGGGTTATATTTTCGCATTGAAATATTTAAACCTGCAAGTGTACTCCACCATCTAGTAAAATGGACTAAGACCGATCTCAACCAATCAACGTAGAGATGACATAGACTATCAGTTACGCAAACTAATTTTTGTGGACAAAACTGACTTTTGTGGACAAAACTGAATTCTGTCCCACAAAACTGAATTTTGTTCACAAAACTCACTTCTGTCTTACAAAATTGAATCCTTTATAACAAAATTGGTTTTTGTATCAGAATTTTACATAATTGGATTTTGTGATTTTTAGTGTTACAAAAATAAATTTTGTCTGGACAAAATTGGTTTTGTACACATAATTAACCTGTCCTGCATGGCGCCTCGTATACAGGGCTGTGCTATTTGATCTAGATCATTTAGCTACACTTGTCACAAATCCTATACGCTCCTATTTCTCCAGTCACAGCCACATATGACATCGTTGTTGAACATAAAGCCTCAGCCAATCAATCAATCAACCACCTGCTATTGACGCATATGTCTGCTTAATAGATTGTGTACTAGTATCACAGGTAGATAACGACTGGCGATAAAAGGTTGCCACTCGCTACACATAGAAAGTATTGTTAATGAATTTGTGAAATATACATCATACTATACAAATAAAACAGTGATTTCTGTTACTGTCTGTGTTGTCGTTTCTCGTTTGTAGTCGTGACTTCAGAAACGGGATTTAAATGTCACAGATCAGGAGCTAGACTGGTCACAAATGCCATAATCCCATTTCTCCAGCCACAGATCAGGAGCTAGACTGGTCACAAATGTCATAGTCCCCATTTCTCCAGCCACAGATCAGGAGATAGACTGGGCATACATGCCATAGTCCCCATTTCTCCAGCCACAGATCAGGAGCTAGACTGGTCACAAATGGCAAAGTCCCCATTTCTCCAGCCACATATCAGCAGCTAGACTGGTCACAAATGTCATAGTCCCCATTTCTCCAGCCACAGATCAGGAGCTAGACTGGTCACAAGTGTCATAGTCCCAATTTCTCCAGCCACAGATCAGGAGCTGGACTGGTCACAAATGTCATATTCCACATTTCTCCAGCCACATATCAGGACATAGACTGGTCACAAATGGCATAGTCCCCATTTCTCCAGCCACATATCAGCAGCTAGACTGATCACAAATGTCATAGTCCCAATTTCTCCAGCCACATATCAGCAGCTAGAATGGTCACAAATGTCATAGTCCCCATTTCTCCAGCCACAGATCAGGAGCTAGACTGGTCACAAATGTCATAGTCCCCATTTCTTCAGCCACACATCAGGAGCTAGACTGGTCACAAATGTCATAGTCCCCAATTCTCCAGCCACAGATCAGGAGCAAGACTGGTCACAAATGTCATATTCCCCATTTCTCCAGCCACAGATCAGGAGATAAACTGGTCACAAATGGCATAGTCCCCATTTCTGCAGCCACAGATCGGGAGCTAGACTGGTCACAAATGGCATACTCCCCATTTCTCCAGCCACAGATCAGCAGCTACAATGGTCACAAATGTCATAATCCCCATTTCTCCTGCCACAGATCAGCAGCTGGACTGGTCACACATGTCGTAGTCCCCATTTCTCCAGCCACAGATCAGGAGCTAAACTGGTCACAAATGTCATAGTCCCCATTTCTCCAGCCACATATCAGGAGATTGACTGGTCATAAATGGCAAAGTCCCCATTTCTCCAGCCACAAATCAGCAGCTAGACTGATCACAAATGTCATAGTCCCAATTTCTCCAGCCACATATCAGGAGATCGACTGCTCATAGATGTCATAGTCCCCATTTCTCCAGCCACAGATCAGCAGCTAGACTGGTCACAAATGTCACAGTCCCCATTTCTCCAGCCACCTATCAGGAGATAGACTGGTCACAAATGCCATAGTCCCCATTTCTCCAGCCACATATCAGGAGCTAGACTGGTCACAAATGGCATAGTCCCCATTTCTCCAGCCACATATCAGCAGCTAGACTGGTTACAAATGTCGTACACCCTATTTATCCAGCCACAGATCAGGAGCTAGACTGCTCACAATTGTCATACACCCTATGTTTACAGCCACAGATCGGGAGTTAGGCTGCTCACAATTGGCATACACCCTATTTCTCCAGCCACACATCAGGAGCTAGACTGGTAACAAATGTCATACACCGTATTTATCCAGCCACATATCAGGAAGTAGACAGGTCACAATTGTCATACACCCTGTTTCTCCAGTCACAGATCAGGAACTAGACGGGCCACAAATGGCATACACCCTATTTATCCAGCCCAACAGCAGGAGCTGGACAGGTCACACATGTCATACAGCCTATTCTCCCGTCACACATCAGGCGTAAGACTGGCCACAAATGTCATACACCCTAATTCTCCAGTCACATATCAGGCGAAAAACTGGTCACAGATGTCGTGTTCACTATCTCTCTAGCCACATATCAGGAGCTAGACTGGTCATACAAATCATTCGCCCTATTTCTCCAGTCACACATCAGGAGCTAGACTGGTCGCAAAGATCATACACCCTATTTCTCCAGTCACACACCAGGAGCTAGACTGGTCACACAAATCATACACAATATTTCTCCAGCCACATATCAGGAGCTAGGCAGGTCACAAATGTCATACACCCAATTTCTCAAGTCGCATATCAGGAGTTAAACTAGTCACAAATGTCATACACACTGTTTCTCCAGCCACAGATCACGAGCTAGACTGGTCACAAATGGCATACACCCTATATCTCCAACAACAGATCAGGAGTTAGACAGATCACAAATGGCATACACGCTATTTCTCCAATCACATATCAGGAGCTAGTCAGGTCACAAATGCCATACACCATATGTCTCCAGTCAAACATCAGGAGCTAGACATGTCACAAATGTCATACATTCTATTTCTCCAGCCACAGATCAGGAGCTAGACTGGTCACAAATGTTATACATCCTATTTCTCCAGCCACACATCAGGAGCTGGACAGGTCGCAAATGTCATACACCCTATTTTTCCAGTCAAACATCAGGAGCTACATGTCTCAAATGTCATACACCCTATTTCTCCAGCCACATATCAGGAGCTAGATTGGTCACAAATGTAATACACCCTATTTCTCCAGTCACACATCAGGAGCTAGACAGGTCACACATGTCATACACCCTATTTCTCCAGTCACACATCGGGAGCTAGACAGGTTACAAATGTCATACACCCTATTTCTACAGTCACACATCAGGAGCTAGACAGGTCACACATGGCATACACCCTATTTCTCAAGTCAAACATCAGGAGCTAGACTGGCAACAAATGTCATACATCTTATTTCTCAAGCTACACATCAGGAGCTAAACTGGTAACAAATGTCAACATCATATTTCTCCAGTCACATATCAGGAGCTAGACTGGTCACAAATGTCATATATCAGATAATTAGCTAGAGTGGTCAGAAATGTCACACACCCTTCATTTCTCCAGCAACGGATCAGGAGCTAGACAAGTCACAAATGTCATTAACAGTATTACACAGCCACAGATCAGTAGCTAGACTGGTCACAAACGTCACACACCCTATTTCACCCTATTTCTCCAGCCACATATCAGGAGATAGACAGGTCACAAATGTCTTACACAATATTTCTCCAGCCACAGATCAGGAGCTAGACAGGTCACAAATGTCATTCACAATATTACACAGCCACAGATAAGGAGCTAGACTGGTCACAAATGTCATACATCCTATTTCTCCAGCCACATATCAAGAGCTAGACTGGTCACAAATGTCATACACCCTATTTCACCAGCCACATATCAGGAGCTAGACTTGTCGCAAATGTCATACACCGTATTTCTCCAGCCACATATCAGGAGCTTGTCACAGAGAAATACACATTTATATAGCGATCTAGGCTGGTGATACGGGGCGCCATGCAGGACAGTTTAATTATGTGTACAAAATTGAGTTTTGTAACACTAAAAATCACAAAATTCAATTATGTGTCACAAAATTCAATTCTGTCAATTCTGTGTCACAAAATTCAATTCTGTGTCACAAAATTCAATTCTGCATACGTTTCTTATACAAAATTCATTTTTGTTATAAAGGATTCAATTGTGTAAGACAGAATTGAGAAAATTTGTGAAGAAAATTCAGTTTTGTGGGACAGAATTCATTTTTGTCCACAAAAATTAGTTTGCGTAGGATAGTCTATGTCATCTCTACGTTGATTGGTTGAGATCGGTCTTAGTCCATTTTACTAGATGGTGGAGTACACTTGCAGGTTTAAATATTTCAATGCGAAAATATAACCCAATATATCAATATTATACTTCTTTATGGACAGTTATTATACCCACTTTTTTAGGAAAAAAAATTGGGTATATTGTTTTCGTCACGGGTGTCCGTCCGTCCGTCCGTGCGTACGTCCGTCCGTCCGTACGTCCGTACGTACGTCCGTCACGTTTCTTGTAACTCGAAAAACTTTTTCACCTTCATACCTACGCGCCTCATATTTGGTATGTAGCTTCGTTATCATGTGCAGATGCGCAAAGTGAATTTCGATTTTTGATCCGACCCTCCATCATGGATTATCTCCCCCTTTCGGACTCACAATTTCCCATTTTTTCCTTGTAACTCGAAAAACTTTTTCACCTTCATACCTACGCGCCTGATATTTGGTATGTAGCTTCGTTATCATGTGCAGATGCGCAAAGTGAATTCTGATTTTTGATCCGACCCTCCATCATGGATTATCTCCCCCTTTCGGACTCACAATTTCCCATTTTTTCCTTGTAACTCGAAAAACTTTTTCTTTTTCACCTTCATACCTACGCGCCTGATATTTGGTATGTAGCTTCGTTATCATGTGCAGATGCGCAAAGTGAATTCGGATTTTTGATCCAACCCTCCATCATGGATTATCTCCCCCTTTCGGACTCACTAATCGAAAAATTTTTTCTTGTACCTACGCGCCTACTTCGACTCACTCATCCACCTATCTGCGCTGACAATTTATTTGTGTTTTTATTGTAGCTTCGTTATCATGTGCAGATGCGCAAAGTGAATTCGGATTTTGGATCCGACCCTCCATCATTGATTATCTCCCCCTTTCGGACTCACAATTTCCCATTTTTTCCTTGTAACTCGAAAAACGTTTTCACCTTCATACCTACGCGCCTGATATTTGGTATGTAGCTTCGTTATCATGTGCAGATGCGCAAAGTGAATTCGGATTTTGGATCCGACCCTCCATCATGGATTATCTCCCCCTTTCGGACTCACAATTTCCCATTTTTTCCTTGTAACTCGAAAAACTTTTTCACCTTCATACCTACGCGCCTGATATTTGGTATGTAGCTTCGTTATCATGTGCAGATGCGCAAAGTGAATTCGGATTTTTTGATCCGACCCTCCATCATGGATTATCTCCCCCTTTCGGACTCACAATTTCCCATTTTTTCCTTGTAACTCGAAAAACTTTTTCACCTTCATACCTACGCGCCTGATATTTGGTATGTAGCTTCGTTATCATGTGCAGATACGCAAAGTGAATTCGGATTTTGGATCCGACCCTCCATCATTGATTATCTCCCCCTTTTCGGACTCACAATTTCCCATTTTTTTCCTTCCTTAACTCGAAAAACTTTTTCACCTTCATACCTACGCGCCTGATATTTGGTATGTAGCTTCGTTATCATGTGCAGATGCGCAAAGTGAATTCGGATTTTGGATCCGACCCTCCATCATTGATTATCTCCCCCTTTCGGACTCAGAATTTCCCTATTTTTCATTGTAAGTCGAAAAACTTTCTCACCTTAATACCTACATTTCTGATATTTGATATGTAGCTTCGTTATGATGTGCAAAGTGAATTCCGATTTTTGATCGGACCTTCCATCATGGATTATCTCCCCCTTTCGGACTTAGAATTTCACTATTTTTCCTCGTAGGTCGAAAAACTTTTTCACCTTAATACCTACGCGTCTGATATTTGGTTCGTAACTTCGTTTTGATGTGCTGATGCGCAAAGTGAATTCGGATTTTTTATCCGACCCTCCATCATGGATTACCTCCCCCTTTCGGACTTAGCATTTGGGGAAAGTGGGTATATTGCGATGGCGCACCATCGACTTTTTCTAGTTTTGGTTATATTATGATTACAAATGAGTGGTCACACCATATAAGCATATATACTTTGAAGGAGAAATAAGAAAAATATTCAGAATTTTCCTTCAATTATGTAAACAGGGTCAAACATAAAGTAGCCGGGACATAGCTAGACCTGAGAGCATGCCCATATATAGAGAATACCAGGCTAGTGTATTTGGATATCAAGTTTATCAGGCAAGGCTAGGAAACGCGTAGGAATTCCGAGGCTTGCCGAGGAATTCCTACCGTTTCCGAGCCGAGCCTGATAAACTCGATATTAAAATACACTAGCCTGGTATTATATTTATCAGGTAACGTTTTATGCTCGAAAATGACATTAGATGACGTCGTATTCTAACAGTAGATCTAACCTTGTGAAACAAATGGTATTGGATCTGTGTCTACTAGTTGCGAAGTTACGTGTTCGCAAATATGTGTCTACATGCATTATTTACAGTATACACCATCTTAGTATCCATGGTATCTACATCTATCAGAACACAGGCCACAGCGCGTGTATTATTGATTTAACTGGGGCAGATGTACCTTGCGATACACTATAAATGACGTCAGTACTCGCGGGAGATCTACATGTACATGAATTATGTGTACAATTATAACGCAAATGAGTTTAAATACGAATGGGTTTGTCAACGTTTGACTGTTTGGAGATAATTGAAGCAAAATGGCAGAATGAGAAATGAATCATCGGCAGAATGAGAAATGAATCATCGACATTGAATGTGTAGATCGGCGACCGTGACCCATTTCTCCAATGCTGTTTCTGACCAATGGTAGTCCTTCTTACATGCGTGTGCAGAATTGACAGAATTGAATTTTGTGGCACAGAATTGAATTTTGTGACACAGAATTGAATTCTGTGGCACAGAATTGAATTTTGTGACACAGAATTGAATTTTGTTACACTGAATTGAATTTTGTGGCACAAAAGTGAATTTTGTGACACAGAATTGAATTCAGTGGCAATTGAATTCTGTAGCACAAAAGTGAATTTTGTGACACAGAATTGAATTTTGTGGCACAAAAATGAATTTTGTTGACAAAATTGAGCCATGTCCCACTTGGCGCCCCGTAGGTGAGGATCATAATTCAGCAATAATATATATGTAATGAGAATGGGAGATAGGTGCTGTAGGATTAGCTTACAAGGTACAACAGGGGCCTGGGGGTAAATGAACAATTTTGATTGAAGAGAAATCTTTTGTTACTGGTCAAGGATAATCCGTGGTCAGTGAGCTATTTTAGTACTTGTGGGTAGTTCGCAAGTGAGTTTAAATCTTGTAGAACAGTGTGTGTTGGATGTTTGTGAGAGATGGTTGTGTGAATAGGCATATCTGGCAGCTTGGTCAGAGAGAGAGGGAGAAATACATAAAATCTCATTGGATTATTTCATGCTGATGGAAGATGATCAGGTATGTTTAATTAGATAGTAAATAGGTACTCTGTATTGTATACGCGTGGAATATTGTGCGTCGCATGGAATTTAGTAGAGAGGCAGATGGGATATCGGGCTCGTTCTGTAATTTCAGCGGATGGACGATCCAGAGGGCATTTGAGTAGTTAGAGCGGGATCCATAGATGTAGTCGATAGAATAGTCGGGAAGGTGGCGGATATTAGAGATAGCGGTCTACGATGCACGCAGATGCATCGCCTATCTACAGTTGGATATATTTATTGAGGTTTCCTGACGTGACTCTCGCGAAGAACGGCATTAGGGACGTCAGCGGTGATATAGATAGACAACAGTGAACTAAATATTGGTGACTGCTGGGGTATACTTATGCTTCAGTCATTGAAGCACATGTATGCAAAACATTTACTTCGGACGTGGACTTGGACGTATGTGGGACATTTAACGGTGGTGATAGGTGGTGATAGTAGTAAGGGGGTCGCTTTGGGTACAATTTAACGTATATCAAACATTCAAAGTAACTGTGACTTGTGCGTGATTAAATTACATGTATTTTGATATATAGTGTTACCATGTGGAAATACCAATTTCAATGATCATTACTTGTGACAATAGTGAAGCATAAACAGACTAAATTGTATTCTATCTGTGATATTGATGTATGATATGTATGAATGGTGTGTATGTGTGTGTGAATTCTGTATTGTGTAATACATGCTGTAAATAACATAATTGTACATAAATACATGAAGAAGACAACATTGGCTCAATATCCTAAATCCAATTGAATTCAGACAATGTAGAAGAAGGTGATATATGGTTTCGTAATTCTGTACTACTTATTTCCCTTCGCAACTCATTCATGAAATATGTATAGTCTTCGTCATTCTGTTATATGTAGTTCGTGAATAATTATGTGTACACATTTACTGTTTGACTACAAATGGCATAATTCCGATTGCAGTCCACAAACACCGAGTGTATGTATCGCATCCGGGTTCTAACAGAGCTAGACAGGTCGCAATTGTGATAAACCCTATTTCTCCAGCGACATATCAGGAGCTAGACTGGTAGCAAATGACATACACCCTATTTCTCCAGCCACAGATCAGGAGCGAGACAGGTCACAAATGACATACAGCCTATTTTTTCAGCCACAAATCAGGAGCTAAACAGGTCACAAATGTCATACACCCTATTATTGAATTCTTATAAAGGACATGTTGTGCCTATAAAGAAACCGGATCGGCTATCAGTATAGTAGCTACTTCCAATTACATATACGTTGTCAATATTGATCAGTATTGAACTTGTGCAGTGATATTATGATGTATAATTTGTACAAGTTAGTGCATTCATACCTCAATCATAATGTCACAAACGGTGTATATCCAGATGAGACGGCCTATTTTTCCAGCCACAGATCAGGAGCTAGACTGGTGACAAATGTCATACACCCTATTTCTCCAGCCACAGATCAGGAGCTAGACAGGTCACAAATGTCATACACCCTATTTCTCCACCCACGGATCAGGAGCTAGACTGGTCACAAATGTCATACACCCTATTTCTCCATCCACATATCCGGAGCTAGACAGGTCACAAATGTCATACACCCTATTTCTCCAGCCACATATGAGGAGCAAGAAATAAAGGTCGCAATTGTCATCACACCCTATTTTCTCCAGCGACATATCAGGAGCTAGACTGGTAGCACATGACATACACCCTATTTCTCCAGCCACAGATCAGGAGATAGACTGGTGACAAATGTCATACACACTATTTCTGCAGCCACAGATCATGAGCTAGACATGTCACACATGTCATACACCCTATTTCTGCAGCCACAGATCGGGAGCTAGACTGGTCACAAATGTCATACACCCTATTTCTCCAGCCACAGATCAGGATCTAGACAGGTCACAAATGTCATACACCCTATTTCTCCATCCACATATCCGGAGCTAGACAGGTCACAAATGTCATACACCCTATTTCTCCAGCCACATATGAGGAGCAAGAAAGGTCGCAATTGTCATACACCCTATTTCTCCAGCGACATATCAGGAGCTAGACTGGTAGCACATGACATACACCCTATTTCTCCAGCCACAGATCAGGAGATAGACTGGTGACAAATGTCATACACACTATTTCTGCAGCCACAGATCATGAGCTAGACATGTCACACATGTCATACACCCTATTTCTGCAGCCACAGATCGGGAGCTAGACTGGTCACAAATGTCATACACCCTATTTCTCCAGCCACAGATCAGGATCTAGACAGGTCACAAATGTCATACACCCTATTTCTCCACCCACGGATCTGTAGCTAGACTGGTCACAAATATCATTCACAATATTACATAGCCACATATCAGGAGCTAGACTGGTCACAATTGTCGTACACCCTATTTCTCCATCCATAGATCGGGAGCGAGATGGGTCACAAATGTCAAACCCTCTATTTCTCCATCCACAGATCGTGAGCTAGACATGTCACAAATGTCATATACCCTATTTCTCCATCCACATATCAGGCGCTAGACTGGTCACAAATGTCATACCCTCTATTTCTCCATCCACAGATCGGGAGCTAGACATGTCACAAATGTCATACACCCTATTTCTCCATCCACATATCGGGAGCTAGACTGGTCACAAATATCATACACCCTATTTCTCCAACCACAGATCGGGAGTAGGCTGGTCACAAATGTCATACACCCTCTATTTCTCCATCCACATATCAGGAGCTAGACTGGTCACAAATGTCATACACTCTATTTCTCCATCCACAGATCGGGAGCTAGACTGGTCACAAATGTCATACCCTCTATTTTTCCATCCACATATCGGGAGATAGACTGGTCACAAATGTCATACACTCTATTTCTGCATCTACAGATCGGGAGCCAGACAGGTCACAAATGTCATACACCCTATTTTGCCATCCACATATCGGGAGCTAGACTGGTCACAAATGTCATACCCTCTATGTATCCACCCACAGATCGGGAGCTAGACTGGTCACAAATGTCATACACTCTATTTCTCCATCCACAGATGGGGAGCCAGACTGGTCACAAATGTCATACCCTCTATGTATCCACCCACAGATCGGTAGCTAGACTGGTCACAAATGTCATACACTCTATTTTTCCATCCACAGATGGGGAGCCAGACTGGTCACAAATGTCATACACTATTTCTCATCCACAGATCGGGAGACTAAACAGTCACAAATGTCATACCCTCTATTTCTCCATCCACAGATTGGGAGCTAGCCTGTCACAAATGTCATACATTCCATTTCTCCATCCACATATCGGGAGCTAGACTGGTCACAAATGTCATACACTATATTTCTCCATCCACAGATCGGGAGCTAGAGAGGTCACAAATGTCACACTCTTTCTCCAGCTACAGATCGGAAGCTAGACTGGTAAGAAATGGCACACACCCTCTTTCTCCAGCACCATAGCAGGAGCTAGACTGGTCACAAATGGCATACACCCTATTTCTCCAGCCAGACATCCGGAGCTAGACTGGTCACAAATGTCATACATCCTATTTCTCCAGCCACATATCAGGAGCTAGACCGGTCACAAATGTCATACACCCCATTTATTCAGCCATATATCAGGAGCTACACTGATCACAAATGTCATACACCCTATTTCTCCAGCCACATATCCGGAGTTAGACCGGTCACAAATGTCATACACCCCACTTCTCCAGCCACATATCAGGAGCTAGACTGGTCATAAATGTCATACACCCTATTTATCCA
The DNA here is from genome assembly GCA_029237695.1 of Conchocele bisecta. NCBI lineage: Eukaryota > Metazoa > Mollusca > Bivalvia > Lucinida > Thyasiridae > Conchocele > Conchocele bisecta. The sequence goes on along the minus strand of CM055273.1, from coordinate 20,153,215 downwards.
GCCACAGATCACCAGTTAGATTGGTCGCACATGTCATACACCTTACTTCTCCAGCGACATAGCAGGAGCTAGACTGGTAGCAAATGACATACACCCTATTACTTCAGCCACAGATCAGGAGCTAGACTGGTCACAAATGACATACACCCTATTTTTTCAGCCACATATCAGAATCTAGACAGGTGTCACAAATGTCATACACCCTATTTTCCTACCCACGGATCAGGAGCTAGACTGGTCTCAAATGTCATACACTTTATTTCTCCATCCACATATCGGGAGCTAGACTGGTCACAAATGTCATACACTCTATTTCTCCATCCACAGATCGGGAGCTAGAGAGGTCACAAATGTCACACACCCTCTTTCTCCAGCTACAGATCGGAAGCTAGATTGGTAAGAAATGGCACACACCCTCTTTCTCCAGCACCATATCAGGAGCTAGACTGGTCACAAATGGAATACACCCTATTTCTCCAGCCAGACATCCGGAGCTAGACTGGTCACAAATGTCATACATCCTATTTCTCCAGCCACGTATCAGGAGCTACACAGGTCACAAATGTCATACACCCCATTTATTCAGCTATATATCAGGAGCTACACTGATCACAAATGTCATACACCCTATTTCTCCAGCCACATATCCGGAGTTAGACAGGTCACAAATGTCATACACCCCACTTCTCCAGCCACATATCAGGAGCTAGACTGGTCATAAATGTCATACACCCTATTTATCCAGCCACAGATCACCAGTTAGATTGGTCGCAAATGTCATACACCTTACTTCTCCAGCGACATATCAGGAGCTAGACTGGTAGCAAATGACATACACCCTATTACTCCAGCCGCAGATCAGGAGCTAGACTGGTCACAAATGACATACACCCTACTTTTCCAGCCACATATTAGGATCTAGACAGGTGTCACAAATGTCATACACCATATTTTCCCACCCACGGATCAGGAGCTAGACTGGTCACAAATGTCATACACCCTATGTTTCCAGTCACAGATCAGGAGCCAGATAGGTCTCAAATGTCATATACACTTTTTCTCCAGCTACAGATCAGGAGCTAGACAGCTCACAAATGTCATACACCCTATTTCTCCTGTCAAACAGCAGGAGCTAGACTGGTCACAAATGTCATACACACTATTTTCCCAGCAACAGATCAGGAGCTAGACAGGTCACAAATGTCATACACCCTTTTTCTCCAGCCACAGATCAGGAGTTAGACAGCTCACAAATGTCATACACCATAGTTCTCTAGTTAAAAAGCAGGAGCTAGCCTGGTCACAAATGTCATACACACTATTTCTCCAGCCACATATCAGGAGCGAGACGGGTCACAAATGTCATACACCCTATTTCTCCAGCCACATATCAGGTGCTTGACAGGTCACAAATGTCATACACCCTATTTATCCAGCCACAAATCAGGAGCTAAACAGGTCACAAATGTCATACACCCTATTATTGAATTCTTATAAAGGACATGTTGTGCCTATAAAGAAACCGGATCGGCTATCAGTATAGTAGCTACTTCCAATTACATATACCTTGTCAATATTGATCAGTATTGAACTTGTGCAGTGCTATTATGATGTATAATTTGTACAAGTTAGCGCATTCATACCTCAATCATAATGTCACAAACGGTGTATATCCAGATGAGACCGTCTCATCAGGATCTGCACAGTTTGTGGATAGCATTTTTGTTCTTCAAAATTACCCCTCATCTCATTAATGGAATTGTCTTAAAATTAACATGGAAGAGTCCATTTTAGATACATGGGTATCGAAACAGGATAATATTATAATCCACTACAATCAAATAGCACAATTTCCATTATTAAACCGTAATATAAAATCGGTATTAAAACAACATATTTCTGCCCCATGTCAAACAGAGTCAAAATTAGTGCATTCAACACATTTTTGCAAATAAATGTATGCATATATTTAAATTTCAATACCCAAATGTCATACGATAGTAAATGTGACTACTTTATAAGACTGTTGATAACAGTTTACAAGTGGAGGTCCGGACGCATACATAGGCTAAATACTCTGCATTTGCTAATGATGAACTGAGGTACACCAATGATGTAATAAGGCTCGTTAGGACTGACTGTGTTGTGAAGGGCAATATATCTAATTCACAGCATGAAAGTAAACAAAAGTGTATAAAAGACACTAGCATAGGTAGTCTCTATGTATACTTTGAATGGGTCCCATATCATAGAATGGATCAAACACTCGTGAATAAATCAGATATACAATAGGTGAGGCATAGTCCGCCAAATTGTCACGAGTGCGAAATTGCCCACCCTTAAAACGTTGTGTGTGAACATTGAATTCCTTTTGGCAACTTCAGTGGTTCAGGTAAGAGGTGGTGATGGGATGGACTGGAAGGGATCAATCACTCGCGACTACTCTAAATCATATAGTTTACCACATAGGATCTATGCACATATAATGTCTATGTATAAATATAGGTATAGCCAGCCTTCCAAGTTGCAATAGTGCGAAAGAGCCCAAGCTGGGATGGGAATTCCGCTGGGGGAATTCCGCTGGGGGAATGCTGGGAGGAATTCCTGGGCTGGCTTAAAGCCTAGTGTGTGAATATTTTACTTCCTTTTGACAATTTCAGTGGTTCAGTATAGAGGTGGTGATGGGGTGGGGGCGGGGGGTGGGGGGCATGGCATAGGAGGGGGTCGGTTAACAGTGAATACAAGTTGCAAATAACAGTTAACAAAAATATTATTTTTTATTTATTTAATGGTGTTTAACAGCCTGTGGTCATTTTAATGGAGCTATGGAGCCAACTCCGGTATTTCACCTGTACGAATGGGGGTGGGGGATACCAAACTCTGAATACAGTGTACCGGTACAGTGTATTTACATAGAACATACATATTTAGCTCCGAAATTATAAGATCCTCATCTGGAGCCAGGTCCTCACCACACCTGATCAGATTCACTTAGTTGCGCTCCCTAAAAGCAAGCACAACAAGAAAACGTGGTCTGTCCACGCACTTAAGGCGCCTATTTGAGAAACTCTTACAACAACTTTCAATCAGTTTCGAGGGTAATTGTAATGTACAACGATGTATCGTTACTAAGTAATGCATGTCTGCAATATGAAGATATTAGCTGAAGGCAAACATAAATTATAGGTGATTTGAGAAACTCTTACAACAAGTTTCAAAAAAATAAACGGACGGACAGACGGACGGACGGACTCGATGGGGTCCTAAAAAGGGAAGCATTGGCCGACTGAATAGGATTGCAAAACATAATCATGGGCAGGTGCTAAAGTAAGCATCGCAAAAACTGTCAGAGAAGTGCATGCTTAAATCACGAAAAAGGTCAAGGTTGAAGAAACTTTTTCGCAAAAATGTGAAATTCAAAATGGTCAATAGGGTTTGTAAAGAGACTAAGTATGTGACATTGACCTTGGGATCAGCGGGGGCTGGACGGTCATGGATTTGTCACAGCATGATAATACAACCTTAGAGGAATGCACGAGTGAAATATTAAGACTTTTCAATGAAGGAAATAGAAGTTATAAGTTATTTCTCTGATGTTAAGTTTTGTAAAGAGACCACGTATTTGACATTTACCTTGGGATCAGCGGGGGTTGGACGCTCGTGTATTTGGCATATCATGGTAGTAGAGCCTTACAGGAATGCATGTTTGAAATATTAAGCATTTTAGATGAAGGAAATAGAAGTTATAACATATTTCTCTGAAAATACTTTACCTTCAATTAAAAACTGCATCATTGAAAATAGCTACAGATCTGATCATTCACCTGTATTGTTATGTTTATGTTTCAACAATTTTATAAAGGGAAAACCACTTTGGAAACATAACAATTCAATGCTGAAAGACATAAATTACATAAACATGATTAATGAAAAAATAGAAGAAATAAAAAATCAATATGCTATTCCAGTATATAACCGAGAAAACTTACATGAAATACCAAACAACGAATTGTAATTCACAATTAACGATCAACTTTTTCTAGAAACACTTATGATGGAACTACGTGGAAAATCTATTTCTTATTCTTCCTTTATAAAAAGAGAAACCAATCAAAAAGAAAAAATATTAACAGAACAAATATTAGACATGGGAAAACAATTAAAAAAAGAAGACATGAATAAAATTGAAATTTTAAAATTAGAACTGAAAGAAATTCGTAAAATTAAAGTAAATGGTTCAGTTATTCGATCAAGGGCTCTAAATATAAATGAAGGAGAAATACCAACACAATATTTCTGTGCACTCGAATCTCATAACATTATAAGTAAAACAATACCAAAACTTGAAACAGAAAATGGCAAAATAATTACAAATCAGTCAAAGATATTAAAAGAAACATAACTATTTTACACCAAAAAGTATAGCAATAAAGACACAGATACTTATAAAGCTTTAGATCTGGATAATTTTTTGGAAAATGCGCATGTACCAAAATTAAATGAAACAGAATCAGAAAAACTAGAGGGATTAATCACAAAAACTGAACTAGCCTTTGCACTGAAAAACATGACGAACAACCGTAGCCCAGGTACAAGCGGATTTGCATACGAATTTTATAAAAAGAATTGGCATAGACTGGGTGATTTCATTTGTAGGGCAATACATTATAGCTATCAGAAGGGTGAACTATTTATAACTCAACGGCAGGGTATAATAACATTATTATAAATCTCGACATTTTCTAAAAATTTATATACCTATTTCATTATTAAACACAAGTTACAAAATGGCATCATCATCATCTAAACAGGATTTATTTCCGGAAGATACATGGGGGAAAACACTAGGCATGTATATGACATTAATATGCAATATATTGAAAAAAACTTCTTCTTATAGACTTTGAGAAATCATTTGACTCTATATCGTGGAACTATATTCATAAAGTACTTCGCTACTTTAAATTCGGACCAAATATTAGGCAATGGATTACATTATTCTACAAAAATGCTCAACTATCAGTTAATCAACATTGTAACCTTTCACCTTTTTTTTCAATACATCGAGGCTGTACCGGGAGAGTACATGTGTTTCTATTTGACGATCGGGATATTACATGTATCAAATTCTTCATTTCTATTTGACGATCGGGACATTACATGTATCGATTCCTTCATTTCTATTTAACGATCGGGACATTACATGTATAGATTCCTTCATTTCTGTTTGTCGACCGGGACATTACATGTATAGATTCATTCATTTCTATTTGACGATCGGGACATTACATGTATAGATTCCTTCATTTCTGTTTGTCGACCGGGACATTACATGTATAGATTCATTCATTTCTATTTAACGATCGGGACATTACATGTATAGATTCCTTCATTTCTGTTTGTCGACCGGGACATTACATGTATAGATTCATTCATTTCTATTTGACGATCGGGACATTACATGTATAGATTCCTTCATTTCTATTTGACGATCGGGACATTACATGTATCGATTCCTTCATTTCTATTTGACGATCGGGATATTACATATATAGATTCCTTCATTTCTATTTGACGATCGGGACATTACATATATAGATTCCTTCATTTCTATTTGACGATCGGGACATTACATGTATCAAATCCTTCATTTCTATTTGACGATCGGGACATTACATGTATAGATTCCTTCATTTCTGTTTGTCGACCGGGACATTACATGTATAGATTCATTCATTTCTATTTAACGATCGGGACATTACATGTATCGATTCCTTCATTTCTATTTGTCGACCGGGACATTACATGTATAGATTCCTTCATTTCTATTTGACGATCGGGACATTACATGTATATATTCCTTCATTTCTATTTGACGATCGGGACATTACATGTATCAAATCCTTCATTTCTATTTGACGATCGGGACATTACATGTATCGATTCTTTCATTTCTATTTGTCGACCGGGACATTACATGTATAGATTCCTTCATTTCTATTTGACAACCGGGATATAGTCTACTGTCTGTTTCACGAAAGTTGCCCAAATTCTACGGCCATATAAACAATTCAAAAACAATATTTTTTTCATTAATATTGAATTAAAGGAAAAATTAAAAATGGGCCTTCTTTTTATTTCGTGAAATTTGGTCAAATATTGATTTCATTGCGTGAAAACAATTTCCCATGTTAAATCCCCATTTACATCTTCACTCTGTGAAGATGTCTATGGGGATTTAACATAGGGGAATTTTTTAGAATTTCAGAAATACTGGACCGATTTTTAAAAATTAACTTTTGTTTTCTTAGTTAGATCATTTCCAAGCTATCTAGCTAGTATAGGTTTCGGAGTCAATTTCCAATTTTGTTCGTTTTTTGACTCCTCCCACAACTCCTCTACCTCTTTTTCACCCATGTTAAATTCCCATAGAGAAATAAATTGTTCGTACTAAAATAAATATTTTACCAAATTTCACGAAATAAAAAGAAGGCTCATTCTTAAATTTTGATAAAATTTAACATTATCAAAATTGTTTTTGCATTGTCTATATAGCCGTAAAATTTGGGCAGGTTTCGTGAAACAGAAAGTAGTGATGTAATTTATACGCGACCAGGAGTTAGGACATATGCGAAAAGCCATGTGATTTTGTAGCTAAGAACAGGGTCGTAACTACACTGAGGCACGAGGAGGCAGTTGCCTTCATTTCTATATTCATGGTTTATATTCTAGATATGCATGGACCGGAGAGAAGAAATGATATAGTTTTTTCAAGAAAGTAGCAAACAAAAGAAAGGGACATTTCGCCTGAAAATGCATGAGAATATTTCTCTGATTTTTTGGCTTCCTGGTTACGGCACTGCAGAACATGTGAGGTGTTTCATGAAATTTATTCACATAATTTTCATAGCAAATGCGGAATACAATTCTGCATTACTATGAAAATTTCGTCAACTTTCAACGTCATTTGTGGCTGTGACTAGAGAAAATGGGTCTTATGGGAGATGTGACCAGTGTAGATCCTGGTCAAATAGCACACTCTTTTCGCCGTATAAGTATCTATACTGCTTGTTAGAAGTATGACGGGTGTTTCATTGACGGAATGGCGAACAGTGCAGATCCTGATCAGACTGTGCGGATGCACAGGCTGATCTGGATCTACACTGGTCGCAAAACCCATAAGCCCCATTTCTCCAGTCACAGCAACATTTATGGAAGATACCGTAACATTTGTAAATATCAAATATCGTACATGTTCTTAGATGGCGTGTCTCAATTATGGATTTCCTGCCGACCCCAGGGGCCCGTTTCATTAAATTTCGTACGAAAAAAAAGGTCGTACGCAGATTTTTTTGAATTTGCTTCTCACATTAACGTGTTTCTATAATCCTACTAGTTAGTACATACGGGTTCATGTAATTAAATGTAGCACATCAACAAACGATTTTCCAAAATCGAATGTCAGAACAAATGTTATTGTCGATTTCAACTTTGCACCGTTACGAACTTCATAGTGCCTGTGGGATGAAGCGGGCTCCTGGTTTTTTTCTCGCGTTCTCGGTAGAGCCGGAATGCATATATTGTTTGGACTATGTCTCCGTCCGTGTATGTGTTCAAACACACATTCGAGGTCATAGGTTGTTGGAGGTGTGGCCTAAGACAAAATAAAACCTATGGGAATTTAACATGGGCGAAAAAGAGGAGGAAGGCCTGGGGGAGGAGCCAAAAAAACGAGAAAAAAAACCCGGAAATTGATTCCGAAACCTGTCTAGATAGCTTGGAAAGAATGTAAACAAGTTAGATTTTGAAAATCGGTCCGCAAATAAAAAAATATTTTAAAAAATATTATCTTTAGCCCCCATGTTAAATTCCTATAGGAAAATCATTTGTTGGCAATAAAATCAATATTTGATGGAATTTCATGAAATAATTTTTTTTGGAAGGGTGACTTTTTTGTTATTGATGAAAAACTACTTACATATTTACATTTAAATATATTTTAGATTTAATATAATTAATAGCCAAAAGTTCGTCGGCAGCAAAACGTGGAACAGACAGTAGGTCTATTGTTTCTTAGGCGGGCTCATCACTAAGGGGTGTAATGTAAGCCCATCCGTGTGTGTGTCAGTGGTTCAGGTTCTGAAATGTGCCAGAGTTTGTTAATCTGCCACCGGGGTGGGGGTGGGGGCATTTGTGTGCCGACATGCCACATTTTCTTGTTGTTTTATCAATGATTGTATCTCCAATCTGCCACCGGGTGGTGGCGGGTGAGGGGAGAGGACATTTGTGTGCCGATATTAGGCAACATTTTCTTGTTTTATCGATTTTTGTTACACATATTATGTGTTTCTCTGGACAGTGTGTTTAACATATTGTGTAATTCTAAAAGGCAACCGCATTTTCTTATTAATGGAATAGTTAAACAAATTATCATTGAAAAGATATTGACATTTCGGGGTGAAAGGGTTTCGAAAATCAGTCTGTAAATACCGTCACAAGTAAACAGAAATTTCGGAGCATTATCTTGAATTACAGTTTCACGATACTATTGTGAAATGTAATTCAAGAAATTGCTCCGAAGTTATTTTCTTTTAAACTCTAGAGGGCCGTTTCACTAAACTTCGTACGACTAAAATGTTCGTAAGTGCAAATTTATGATAAGCTGTAAATTTCACATTAACAAAGTTTTCTTGTAAACGTTTATTGGATTTATATTTATTGAGCATAGGCCGCATATGCAAATCCATTAAATCCATTAAATCCATCAATTGAAATCCATTAATTGAACATAGACATTTCAATAGATGGAAATTTACATTTGTTGAGCATAGGCTGCATATGCCCAATAAATGTAAATCCAATAATTGTTTACAAGAAAACATTGTTAATGTGACATTTACAGACTATCAAAATTTTGCACAAACGATCAGTTTAGTCGTACGAAGTTTAGTGAAACGGCCCCCCTGATGTTGTTCCTAATGCACAGCGTGCGGGGAGCCACCGATGTGCATGAGCTGCTCTGCGCTGTTCGCCGTGAAGCGGGCCGTGGAGGAAGCGAGGCGGGAGATCGGCAAGGATATTTTCTTCCCGCTCAGTAAGTGACGTCACGTTGATCGTTAGTAAGTGACGTCAAGTTGGTCATGATCTCAATCACGGCAATACGCGACTCAGTAAATGCCGCCACGGTGGTTGTTCTCACGGAAATACGCGACGTCATGTTGGTCGTAATCAAGGAAATACTCGACTAACGTGACGTTGGTCGCAATCACGGAAATACGCGACTCTGAAAGTGACGTCACATTGGTTTTAATCACGGAAATACGCGACTCAGTAAGTGATACCATGTTCGTCGTAATACGTAATTCAGTAATTGACGTCACGTTGGTCGTAATCACGGAAATACGCGACTCACGTCACGTTGGTCGTAATCACGGAAATACGCGACCCACGTCACGTTAATCGTAATCACGGAAATACGCGACTCAGTACGTGACGTCACGGAACTAATTATTACACTGGATCTGAAAAAAAAATTGGATCATACGGAATTTTTCGTCAAGTGATATATATTTATATATGCTACTCCTGATGAAATTTGTAGAAACTGATCAGACTGCGCGAAGGCATTTGTGGAATATATTGTATATTTTCTGAACGAATATTGTCGAAATACGGCGGTAGAATGATGGAGAAGCCGTAACAAACTAACCCATACATTCATATATTTCATGTACAGTAGAACCTCTATAAACCGGACATCAACAACATGTGATCTTATTTTTTATGAGTTTCTTGGTCATTTGTCCGATTTAGTGAGGTTTCACTGTATATTCATATATTTTCAGATGGACCAGCAACGGTAGAAGTGACCCAACTGCTGTGCCTGACAGACCCCTCACAGTTTGTTCTCGCATAATGCAGAAAAGAAGACAATCCGTGCTTATTCATATAACCCTTTAACCCCTGAATAAGTGGAATGGAATTTTATAAGTTAATTTTCCGACCAATCCAATCGTCACAAAGTGATTTGAGTCAATGTATGAAAAGGGGATGTTTTTTTCCTAAAATAATATGAAAATTACTTGCAAAAAGTGCAGATCCTGATGAGACGGCTCGTCACGAGCCGGCTCATATGGATCTACACTGTTTGCAAACACCGCCATATAAGTCCTTAGTGTTAACAGGATTAAAGGTTAGAGAATAATAAAGGCCGAAATCGCACAGGGGGCAGAAATAGTCCAGTATAAAACAAATAGTGAGGACGTTTTGAATTCACAGACAGTTTGCTTGCAAATATTGATCATTTACTACCCAGTTTCACTTGAGGAACATTTTGGGGTGATTTTAACACCAGTTTTTAGCATATTTGTAGCATTTAAAAAATGTAAACTATATTGGGGGACATGACGAAGTTGGATTTATATTTCTTAGGAGTAAGTGAACCTATTGTTTATTTCATGCAGAACCAGTACAGATTGACTACAGCTCATGTACAAGTAGGTCCCACAGCATCCATACAAATAGTGGAAGTAGGAGAGACTGTCCTTACTGGATGGGATTCGAGTAAATTATATAGTACAACTATTTGGTGTGTTCTAACCTAAAGGCACTGTGTCGTGTCTCAGACAGACGTGGAAACTGATGAAAACAAATATTGGACAAGCTATGTGATTTTGTACCTTAGACGATGTGCGATTATTCATGGAAAATATTTACAGAAACTGGTATTTTTCGCAAACGACGTACGTACGTACGTACGTATGTACGTACGTACGTACGTACGTACGTCCGGGTTAAATATTTTGGGTAATGTTTTTCGGTATGCTATCAAAGCCTCGGCGGGCGCGACATGCGGGCCGTGATATATGTCAGGACTTAAATTTAATTTTGATAAAACACAAATTATTTGGATTGGGGCCAAAAAAATTAGCCAATACTCAATTAAAACAAAATGGAAACTAAAGTGGGGAAATAACAGATTTAAATTGCTTGGAATTACTTTTGACACAGATTTAGAAAAAATTGTGAACATAAATTTCTCAGAAAAAATGAGGCTCATGAAAGAAAAAAATCAACAGCTGGAACAAAAGGTACTTAATACCATTAGGCCGAATCACAGTCATAAAGTCTCTTCTTCTCCAATCTTTAAATCACCTGTTTATATCCCTACCTAACCCCAAGTGTTAAAGATATCAGCAACATTATGTATGAATTTTTATGGCAAGGTAAATCACGAGTAAAAGGCACTATTACATACAAAAAATATGAGGATGGCGGACTAAAAATGCCAAATATTGAGGACTATATATCGTCTTTAAAAACAACATGGGTAAGAAGAATAGTGTGCAACAAATACAAATTTATAAACATTTTAAATACAGAAATTGATACAGATAATATTTTTAAATTGGGAGATATGTACATCGAACAAAAAATAGGAAACATTTCAAACCTTTTCTGGCGGGATGTTTTAAAAGCTCATCTAAAATTACAAAATAAGCTTAAGCCGATAAACATGGATGCATTTCTTTCTAGCCCATTATTTTTTAATACGGACATAACATGTGGGATAACCTTCTTCAATAAGGCATGGTTTGATAAGGGAATATGTTTTATAAATGACATTATCAAAATTGATGGAACTTTTGCCTCTCAAAATAAACTTAAAAAACAATTTCAACATAAATATAAACTTTCTTCAATATTATGGCCTTGTCAAAGCAATAAAATATTGGGGTAAAAGTTTGAAACTTATCAATATCGAAAAAAAAGTTACAAATGCCATTTACTCCATACAAACTAAAAATATACCTAACAAACAAAACCGGGACAAAAGACATGTATCTCGCATTAAACTCCAATTCTGAAACTCCAGCTGATAAAATTAAATGGAACTCCACCTATAATTTTAACAATGAAACATGGAAGATATATCATATCATAACAAAAATATAACTATTACAATTAACGAAAATTCATTCATATTTGGGATTTACGAAAAAACAATAAGTATCTTCAAACAATTAATACTATTAGAAACTAAATACTATCTCTATTATTGCCGGTGTTCAAAAGTAGTTCCAAATCTCAGCGTACTGAAGCATCGAATTCAACTATTGTATGAAACATCCAGGAAGGCAGCAATAATGGCCAACAAACTTGAAAACTTGACAAACATTTGGGAAGAATTTATCCTTTCAAAAGTTTAATTTATGTAACAAAAATACCAAAATAAGATTTCATCTTCAGCTGAGCTAGTTGCGGGTGGTATAATAAATCTCTGCTTTGTTTGTTTTTGTTTTTTTTCCTTTCTTTCTTTTAACCCCTTCCACACCCCCTCCCCAACCTCCATTCTACCTCATATTATAGGTTTGGGAAATAAAGACATTATACATATGAATCTAGTAGAAGAATATAATATACATAGAGTAATACAGGTTCAAGCAAAGAACATGATCTGACGGAACCAGCCGCGTTTTGTTTTATAACCAGTGTGGGGATCGGAACAGATTGTACATTGGCTTGTCAATACATAATGCTACCAACAACTTTAACATTTAACCCTTTCAGCCCTAAATAACTAGAATGGATTATATATAATATGTTAATTTTCGGTCAATTCCATTCAACACAAAATACTTTTCAAATAATCGATTTATAATAAAAAAATTAACAAAATATGAAAATTACTTGCAAAGAGTGCCGATCCTGATGAGCCGTCTCGTCTGGATCTACACTGTTTAAAAACACCTATATAAACGGCTGTAGTGTTGAAAGGGTTAATACACGATTTAAACATGTAGATGCACAGTAGGATTGAACATCACATTTTACAGAGTGGGGCTGGTTCAGTTGGATCATGGGTAATATGAATGATAACATATAATCAATTACATGTATTACATATGCTAAATCAAACTTTGGCTCTTGCAGCGCTGGAGAGTGACATTGTCGTCTGCGGGTTTATTATAAGTATTACTGTCTTTTTTTAATAACAAGTGCAAGTTTTTTATTGAAAATTCAAGTCTCTCATTAATGACGATTGTAATGTACCACTCAACCATGAAGTCTTAATAGAACAGTGATTTCTACCCAGTACTGCAAGAGCAAAAGAGGGTGAATAACTGTAATTGTATATTTTGTATTTGTATCTGACTATTACATGCATATTATGTACGGACGGTTTGTGGGGGATGGCCCCGACCCACCACAAACCTATTACGGGGAAAATAAATAATAGATTGAAACAAAATAAATAACATATTTCCCTGATGTTAAGTTTGTAAAGAGACTATAAGTATTTGACCTGACCTTGGGATCAGCGGAGGTTGGACGGTCGTGGATTTGGCAAAAAGCATGGTAGTAGAGCCTTACAGGAAAGCATGTGTGTAATATTAAGCATTTTGGATGAAGGAAATAGAAGTTATAACATATGTCTGACGGACAGACGGACGCACACACGGACGGACGAACAACATGACTCCAGTGTACCCGCCCCCCCCCCCCCCCCCCACAACTCGTTGCGAGGGGTATAAATAGCCTGATACCACCGTGAGTCACTATCAGTAATATAAATATTACTAAATTATTATATCTATATAGCAGGCACTCGTTATTTTTAGAACTGGTGGAATAGGGACACAATTATACACTTATTTAATTCCTATAAAGAACATTTTGTGCCTACTGAGTGAGCATGTACCTTTAATCACAGGCATTCGGCGTGTTTTGGCTTTCATCGGTATAACTATATATATTTGAACAAGGTTTCTAACTTTGGTCGGAAGTTTGTGGCGCGAGTGTGTGACAAATGTTCTGGTGATTCCATTGAAAATGATTATAATGTGCTGCCAAGCTATGGTATTTGTTAATAAAAAAATGAATAAAAAATAATGGAAAATAATCAGCAGACGACAAAAATTAATTTAACATTGTAAGGGTTAATATCTTATAAAATCCATGTCATGTTGTCTGTTCTTTACCGTACCATTTAATTATTTTATTTTTATACACATTTTAAGTATTGTGACCTTTCGTGATGAAAAGTGGCTTGACCACTGCATCTGGGGGCAGTTCACTAAACTTTGTAAGACTTAAATGTTCGTATGATGCAAAATTATGATAGTCTGTAAATTTCACATTAACAATGTTTTCTTGTAAACAATTATTGGCTTTACATTTATCGAGCATAGGCTGCACATGCAGCCTATGCTCAATAAATGTAAATCCATCAATTTAAATGTACAGACGATCCTAAATTTGCACTTACGAACATTTTAGTCGTACAAAGTTTAGTGAAACGGGCCCCTGTTCCCCTATAGATTATTATATCCCCAGCTTATGATTTATGCCTAGGAGTATATAGTTTCCTCTTGTCCATCCGTTTGTTTAAACATTTTCATTAATTATTTTGTTTGTACGTCGAAGCGGTGGCCAGGAGTATCCGTGAGGCCCTACTCACTTGCACTAGTTTTTGTTACAGGCTTTCGAAAAAAAATGCCACCCATACTAAACAGTGGGTGGCAGGTGTGAGCATGTGATCATGTGAGCATTTTACGATTAGGGTTCATCCTTCCCGGAATCCCGACCAATGCACCAGGTTGAATACGGGATCGAACCCGTTGGCCCGTCCTTAAATGACCTTAGCTGTTGATATACCGTTAAACACCAACAAGCAAACCATCTGTCTCATATCACGAGAAACGTTTATCAACAGAAAAATGCAGCGAGTTGTTAACATTTTGTTCACATGTGCAAGAGTAAATTGACGGACCTCGAACTATTGACGTCGGAATATATTCATCGCACATAGGCAAAGTAGTGCCCGAGGCTATAAGTATATTGTAAACTTTGCTGAAAGTCATCAACAATAATACGGTACACCAGTAATGTATGACCATCAGCCAATCAGATTGCATGATATTGAAAGAGAGCATTAGAAATTAGAATTTGGGATTCGACCCCGTCAACCCGGCTAAAAATGATCTTAGGTGTAGGCAGGCCGTTAAACACCATTACATAAGTAAGTCATCCTGTCCGAGATTCACGTCTGGGGCAAAGTGTAAAGACACCTGACACCGCATCAGGATATTGTGGTTTGGGTGCGCTCGAAGGATAATAGCAATTCTGAATTTGTAATTTCACCACCTGACCCATAAAAGTATATTCCCATCTCTATATGTGGCTGTGACTGGAGACGTGGGGCTTATTGGTTCTGCGACCAGTGCAGATCCAGATCAGACTGTGCATCCGCACAGACTGATCAGGATCTGCACTGTTCGACATTCCATCAATTAAACACCCGTCCTGCTTTTAAATAGCAATATAGATCATTATCAGGCTACAGTGGTGTGCTATTTGATCTAGATCATTTAGCTATACTTGTCAAAAATCCTATACACTCCTATTTCTTCAGTTACAGCCACATATGACAACGTTGTTGAACATAAAACCTCAGCCAATCAATCAATCAACCACCTGCTGTTGACGCATATGGGTCCCATGCTTAATAGTTTGTGTACTAGTATCACAGGTAGATAACGACTGGCGATAAAAAGTTGCCACTTGCTGCACATAGAAAGTATTGTTAAAGTCTTTATTAAATATACATCATACTATACAAATAAAACAGTGATTTCTGTTACTGTCTGTGTTGTCGTTTCTCGTAATGTCACACACCCTATTCTCCAGCCACAGATCAGGAGCTAGACAGGTCAGAAATGTCATACACCCTATTATCCAGGCACATATCAGGAGCTAGTCAGGTCACAAATGTCATACACCCTATTATCCAGGCACATATCAGGAGCTAGACAGGTCACAAATGTCATACACCCTATTATCCAGGCACATATCAGGAGCTAGACAGGTCACAAATGTCATACACCCTATTATCCAGGCACATATCAGGAGCTAGACAGGTCACACATTTCACACACCCTATTCTCCAGCCACAGATCATGAAGTGGGTGGATGGTGGGTGCAAGCGATGGGTAATTTAACGATCGGGGTTCATCCTTACCGGAATCCTGACTGGAGACCTGGTTTGGCCCTCGCATACGTCTTTGGCATTTTGTATGTGACAGTTGAATCTGGTTATACCCCTTTATATGTGAGTTTTACGATAATTCGTAATCCTATTTTATGGGAAGGGGCCAAGTAACTTTGGTGTGGTATGGACCTGCCACCAGGTCAGGTTATTCTAATTTCAGGGCTGAATATATTGTTTCTCGATGTAAATATTCAGTTCTGATTTTGGAATACTGATTTTGGAAACCCCCCCCCCCCCCCAATGCAGCAGGTTAAAACGGGATCGAACCCGTTTGCCCGGCCTTACATGACCTTAGCTGTTGATAGGCCGTTAAACACCAATACACAAACAAACAGATCATGAGCTAGACAGGTCACAAATGTCATACACCCTATTCTCCAGCCACATATCAGCAACTTGACGGGTCACACATGTCATATACCCTATTCTCCAGCCACGGATCAGGAGCTAGACTGGTCACAAATGTCATATACCCTATTCTCCAGCCACATATCAGGAGATAGACTGGTCACAAATGTCACACACCCTATTTATCCAGCCACAGGTCAGGAGCTACACTGGTCACAAATGTTACACACCATATTTATCCAGCAACAGACCAGGCGATAGACTGGTCACATATGTCATACATCCTATTCATCCAACCACAGATCAAGAGCTAGTCAGGTTACAAATGTCACACACCCTATTATCCAGCCACATATCAGGAGCTAGACTTGTCACAAATGTCATACACCCTATTTCTCCAGCCACACATCGGGAGCTAAACTGGTCACATATGTCACACACCCTATTTCTCCAGCCACATATCGGGAGTTAAACTGGTCACATATGTCACACATCCTATTCTCCAGTCACAGATCAGGAGCTACACAGGTCACAAATGTCATACACCCTATTTCTCCAGCCACATATCAGGAGCTAGACTGGTCACAAATGTCATACACCATATTTATCCAGCCACATTCCAGGAGCTAGACTGGTCACAAATGTCACTCACCCTATTTATCAAGCCACAGATCAGGAGCTAGACTGGTCACAAATGTCACACACCCTATTCTCCAGCCACATATCAGGAGATAGACAGGTCACAAATGTCATACACCCTATGTCTCCAGCCACAGATCAGGAGCTACACTGGTCACAAATGTCATACACCCTATTTCTTCAGCAGCCACATATCAAGAGCTAGTCATGTCACAAATGTCATAACCCTATATATCCAGCCAGAGATCAGGAGCTAGACTGGTCACACATTGTCGCACACCCTATTTCTCAAGTCACAGCTGAGGAGTTGACAGGTGACACATGCCATACACCCTATTTCTCCAGCCACAGATCAGGAGCTGGACATGTCACAAATGTCATACACCTTATTTCTCCAGGAACAGATCAGGAGCTAGACTGGTCACAAATGTCATACACCCTATTTATCCAGCCACAGATCAGGAGCTAGCCTGGTCACAAATGTCATACACCCTATTTTTGATTCCACCCCCGGGTCATGGATTATATCCCCCTGTTCGACTTAGAATTTCCCAATTTTGTTTTGTAACTCGTAAAACTTTTAAACTGTACTAGCTACAGACCTGAATCTCGTTATGTAGCTTCCTTATGAGGAGCAGATGAGGAAAGTTTCTTTCAATTTTTTATTCGACCCCAGGGTCATGGATTATCTCCCCCTTTTCGACTTAGAAATTGGCTATTTCGCCTTGTAACTCATAAAACTTTTACACCGTAATAGCTACAGACCTGAAAGTTGGCATGTGGTTTCTTTATGAGGAGTAGATGTGCTAAGTGTATTTTGATTTTTGATTCGAACCCCGGGTGTTTGGAACTGTAATAACAGGATGCTTGGTATGTAGCTTCTTTATGGTGTGTAGATGCACAAAGTGAATATCTAGTTTTGCTTTTACACTGAGCCATGCATTATGCCCCACCCACTTTTGGACTTTGAATTTTGCCTCGTTTACTATCCAAACGATATGTGGGGCATCCGTGTTCTATGAACACATTTTCTAGTCTCACCTCATTGATGCCCTGTAAGTAGCTCGGGGGAAATTGTTTTTCCGTACCTATTTATAAGACATCTCTACCATGGTGGGTATTGAACGTCACGGGCACCTGCTATTTGGCTGCGGTGCACTGAATCTGGTAAGAAAAATCATGCACTTCAGACCATACTTTACTTAACCCATCCTACGCTGTTGACGGAAATTGCCGTCTGCTGTTTTTCATTTTTGCTTTAATTCTTAACAAAAAAAAATGGTTTTGACAGCACATGAGAATCGTCTCCACTGGAGACGATTCTTATGTGCTGTCAAAACCAGGTTTTTGTTGAGATATATTGAAAATAAAACATTTTCATCAGAAGACATTTAATTCAGTGTAGTAAGGGTTAAAGGTACATGCCCACTCAGTAGGCACAAACTGTTCTTTATATATCGGAGACATCATCCGAGACATTTTCCGGTAAAATATACATTCATTCACCATAGCCCCACTTATTGATTGTCATTATTTTTACATTTTATATCAGATGTAAATTTCCACACTGATTTCAGGGGCGATAACCGTGTTTCCTTAAGCTGTTAACGGACATTGCTCTTTATTCTCTGTATTTATTTTTTTATGTGTAATGCTGATCTTTATAATCTGTCGAAAATATTATTTTTTCAGGTGACGCATTTAATTGTACATTTATAAATAATTAAAAAATAAATATTACTAATAGGCGAATAGTATTAGACATGAACTCACCAAAGATAAAAACAAATAAGCCAAAGCTGAATTTTTCAGTATAGGTACGGAATATCATTAGGAAAAACATATCAAAACTCCCCATGAATCCCACAGAATTCAAGATGACATTCAAGATGGCTGCCATAAATTTATTAAACACATTAAGATGACTATAATGAACATATTCACACATAGAGTGGCAGCATATCACTGAACAAGAGTTGTCAGAAGACAATGAAGCTGGCCTGTTGGCAGCCTTCACTCAAACTTGGCACAGTTGTATAAAAAAACATGAATATTTTATAACTTGACCTTGGGTTAAGGGGTGTGCGGTGGACCTTGCCGTTGGGGTCATTGGTGGAAGGTGGTTCGTGGATTTGCTATAGCATGATATATCATATTAAGCTGAATGCATGTATGAAATATCAATGCGCTCCCTGAAAACAGAAGTAAAGCAAAATTTAACCCAACGTTCAGTTTATGAACGCACTAAGTAGGTGATTTTCTACAGCATGACAGCTATTCACATGAGGAATGCATGTATGAATGTGCTAAGTTCCATGACCTTGACCTTGGGGAAAGGGGTGGGGTGGGTGGGTCATGGATTTTCTGTAACAAAATAGAGAATCATCAGATGAATGCATATATGAAATATCAAGGCGTTCCATGAAAGGAAACAGAAGTTATAAGACATTTACCCCAACGTTAAGGTTATGAATGTGCTAAGTGAATGTGCGGTGGGTCATGAATTTGTTACATCATGATAGAGGGTCATCTGAGGAATGCATGTACAAGTTATAAAACATTTACCCCAACGTTAAGTTTGTGGACGCCGACGCAGACGCCGACGCCGACGACTTTGGGGGTATGCCATTAGCTCTTCTGCACTGCGTGCAGGCGAGCTAAAAATGCATGTATTAACCTTTCCAACAACCTTCAAATATCCAAGATGGCTGCCAAAATAGTCAAATAAATAAGTAAAAGTTACATTTTCTTCACAACATATATGAATTGATTTTTAATTGTCTTATAGTTACATTTACTATTATTAAAGCTTCAATACGTTTATATTGCGTCCAAGATGGCCGCCAAAACTTGAAAACGTTGTCCAATATGCATAACAGAAGGCCACAGCTCGCATGTTGCGCCCGCCTAGGCTGTTGCTAGTCCGAGGGTGTATTGATAGCCCCGATGTTTATTGATCGTATCAGGGTGTATATATGTGGCTAGATATACATGTATATGGTACTTAAAACTTTAATTAAAAATTCGTAAAACCGTTAACGCAATGTAATTTGACAATGACCTTGTACAAGAAGGCCAACTGGATGGTCTACAGAATGAAAGTATGGATAGTAACAAAATAAAACGTTTGACGTTTCCAATTGAAGCAACTTAGCATTGCATATCTACGTATAAGGTATTTAAAAAAACGGAAATTTTCTGGAAAATGTCTTAACGCATAACTGATTATGAATGGAGAGATATAAGTGATGTACATTTTGGAAAGACTCTCCCGCGGGCGGATGTACATATGTCATCATGATCACAATATCTCGCTTTCCACGATGGACTTGCCAAACAATTGCTTTAGCATCTTTCTTAGTTCTGGAATTAATTCACATTAACTATACATTTTACAGTATGTAGATCCATTTCATTCAATGTGGCATCCAAAACGACTGACAAAACCAGCTAATTTGTATAATATATTGATCAATAACAAACTGTGTATACTGTTCAAGTGCATAAGCATCATCCTTTTACCGTAATTACATTTATATACGAGTACATTGTAGACATAACATATACATTTCATGTGAAATAAATAATTATTTGTCAGGAAATATGTGTCGTTTTGGCTGCCAGCCTATATTTGTATGCATGTATGCCCACCTTTAATGTATCAGCTTATATTATGATATTTTCAGATCTTATATTTTAACATATATATATTTTATATATTATAATACATAACACATGTTACTAATCAAAGGTTAGGTAGCATTACCTTCTCAGGTGGTTACCGGGGATATACATTGTTTACAATGGTGCAAGTTATATATTATGTGTAATGCAAATGGATTGCAGGGCAATGCATACATTGTATAAGTACACACTTTTAGAATAATACAAACTGAACTTTCATTTATATATAAGTAACTTTCCCTTGAAGTTTGATGTTGACAAAAGACGTTTAAAGTCTCTTGGGAACATGTTTACACTAAGTGACAAGCTGTGGGCGGTTGGCTGGAAGCATGAGACGGGTTAGCGGTGCTAGTCATTCGCACCAGAAGCCGGTTATCCCAATTGTACGTGTAGTAAGATTAGTGTACTCTGATTACGTTGAAACATGTCTCATCTGATACATGTAATATGGCAAAGTATATTGAAAATAAATCAGTATGAATCAAATCGATACAATCATCGCTCTAGACAAGGGATACACATATCAGTCATTTTGTTTTATTTACAATCATTATATTTCTAGGTATCATCAATTTACGGGTTAAACTACCGATATAGATCAAAAGTGCTTACGATAGATTATTTAAATGTGGTGTTTCGTGACGATAATGCCACTGGTGATTTAATATAGCAGAGTATTCCAATTAGTTATGCAGTTACAAGCATAAGTGTGCTTGTTAATGCTGCAATGAACTAAGTCTGCCAATTTGAGACATGTTTCAAGCATAAATAACAATAATTCGTTGTTTTTGTTTTATTCCACAGTGCTAGCGTAGTTCAAATGTATCCACATGACAAAAAAAATAAATTCAAATATAGTAATTAGAGTAAATGTTATATATTTTATATACAATTTACGTCATTTTGCAACATTTCTCGCAATTCGGTGGCCATCTTGAATATCATTTTACACAACATAATATATAAAACATGTATTAAATATATTATATAGTTGGAATGTCTCATAATAACCCCAGTATTACATTCGAATATAGTTATTTCAAATGTTCCACATGTTTGCTCAGTTTAGAGACTTAAGAGATGTTGGCGGCCATGTTAGACGCCATTTTGATTGTATTACATTTCAAAATTTGGATTATTATGATGCATTAGTGATATTCAATATGTGTCGGCACATAGTTTTCCCGATTGGTTTAGTGGATTTTGTACCAGTTATGGTTTTTGTCATTTTGGAGGCCATTGTGGCGGCCATCTTGATTACTGGATTAAGCACCAGTGGAATTCTTTGGGAGTTTTGAGAAAATTGAATAGCAACAACACCGACGTCCTCGTAGATTCAGCTGTTAAGATTTATTTCGAGAAAACTTACATTTTGTTGGATATAAGGAAAAATGAGGTGCACTCGTGTTTAAAATTTGGGTTGTCCTAACAGATTGGTGAATGAATCGTATTATTGCAGGTCAACACTACTCTATCAGGGCCTATTGCTATGAGTGTGTTTCTTTTTGGTGGATATAAAATGCATTTTCAACCGATTTCGGGGCATATTTTGGATCGGAGTACACCCCATCTTTCCTTATTTCCAACAAAAGGGGGGGAGTGGGTGGCAGGTGGGATCATGCGATGGGTAATTTAACAATCAATCATCTTTATCCTGACTGGAGACCTGGTTTGGCCCTCACGTACGTCTTCGGCATTTTGTATGTGACAGTTGAATCTTGTTATACCCCTTATGTGAGTATTACAATAGTTTGTAATCCTATTAATTTTAGTGGAAGGGGCCAACTGACTTTGGTGTGGTATGGACCTGGCACCAGATCAGGTTATTCTAATTTCACGGCTGACAATTTTTTTTTTCGATGTAAATACCGGTATTCCGTTCTGATTTTGGGATTTCCCCCCAATGAAGCAGGTTAAATAATTATGGGATCGAACCCGTTGGCCCGGCTTTAAATTACCTTAGTTGTTGATAGGCCGTTAACACCAATCAATCAATCCAGCTTTTCTCGAAATACATTGTACCCTGTGGTGTGCGTGAGATAATCGGTTATCAGTATAGTAGCTACTTCCACTATCATATCCGTTATCAGTATTTGACAAATTACACTTGAACATTGTGTATGATTATTATGATGTATAATTTGTACAAGATAGTGCACACCTCAATCATAATGTCACAAACGGTGTAGATCCAGATGAGACGGCTCGTAACGAGCCGTCTCATCAGGATCTACACAGTTTGTGGATAGCAGTTTTGTTCTTCAAAATTACCCCTCATCTCATTAATGGAATAGTCTGAAAAGTAACACGGAACAGTCCATTTTAGATACCTGGGGTATCGAAACAGGATAATATTATAATCCACTAAAATCAAATAGCACAATTTCCATTAGTAACGCGAAATATAAAATTGGTATTAACGCAACATATTTCTGCTCCATGTTTAAATAGAGTCAAGATTAGTGAATTCAAGACATTTTTACAAATAAATATATGCAGATATTTAAATTTCAATACCCAACTGTTATATGATAGTAAATATGATTACTTTATAAGACTGTTGATAGCAGTTTACAAGTGGAGGTCCGGACGCATACATAGGCTAAATATCCATGCATTTGCTAATGATAGCACACTCTAAATATCCATGCATTTGCTGACTGTATTGTGCTGCCCACTGCGCACACAACTCACTGGACTGTGATGACCTAAACCTAGGTAGGTCACATCACGACATTGAGTATCTCTCTCTCGCAACTTTCGTCGTTTGGGAATCTCTACTGACGGATTATTACTCTGGCAACTCTGGCTGGAGTACGAAATTAAGAGTAAAAGCTGGGGGGTACCTGGCCTTAAAGCCTTGTGTGTGTGAACATTGACTTCCTTTTGGCCTATTACTTTTGGCTTACTTTTGGCTTTTGGCCTATTACTGGCTTACTTTTGGCTTTTGGCCTTTTGGCTTTTGGCCTATTACTGGCTTACTTTTGGCTTTTGGCCTATTACTTTTGGCCTATTACAGTGGCTCAGTGTAACACATAACAAAAATAGTATTTTCTTATTTATTTAACCCTTAGAAATTGTCGGCTTCTGTTGCTTTTATTTATTATATACCTACATTGTACCCATGAAATACATAGTTATACGATGTAAATAAAAGTCATGTTCTCATCGATGAAATAAACAACTTCCGGTGAAAATACGACTACTTCCGCTATCTAGATTCATAACACGCACCTGCAGTGCCGGACTACAAATAGGCTGCAAATACACATTCATTACCGTATAGTCTAAAAAACTGCTAATTTCCATGGAGCGGTATATAATAAATAAAATATTCATATTTTTGCAACGAATATGACATAAATGTTCATCTCGTGGTGTGAAATGTCCATATTTCATTCGTTGCACGAGTGAAATATGGACATTTCACACCACGAGATGAACATATATGTCATATTCGTTGCAAAAATATGAATATCCTCTATATCTTGCCTTATTTATCAATAAAAACATGTTTTGACAGCACTTCAGAATCATCTAAAGTGCTGTC
This sequence comes from Conchocele bisecta, assembly GCA_029237695.1. NCBI lineage: Eukaryota > Metazoa > Mollusca > Bivalvia > Lucinida > Thyasiridae > Conchocele > Conchocele bisecta. The sequence continues at coordinate 20,128,943 of CM055273.1, read as the reverse complement.
AAAGCATATTGTAAATTATTCTAAAGTGCTGTCAAAGCATGTTTTTGATGATAAAAGTGGAAAACAAACAGCAGATGACAAAAAATTGAGATTGCGGTCTAAGGGTTAATGGTGTTTAACAGCCTGTCAACAGCTGTGGCCATTTTAATGGAGCTATGGAGCCAAATCCGGTATTTCACCTGTACGAATGGGGGTGGGGGTCTCAAAATCTGAATACAGTGTATTTACATAGAAAACATATATTCAGCTCTGAAATTAGAAGATACTCATCTGGTGCCAGTGAAGTGTATACTTCGATTGGATCCTGCAGGAGGACTGAATGGATCACTAACTCTGGATACTAACCAACATATACCTTGTGCCTTGACATAATGTAGGTCAGCCAGTAAGCTTGGCAAGTTGTAAGAACACCTGTAGCCTATTTCACCAAGATTGCAAAATATTATTTTCTGATTCTTTTCTCAATACTTTGAGGGAGTAATTATTTATTTTTCCAGAAATGCATTATATCAAATAGAACTAACCACTGCTTATATTTGATGATTAATAGTATGCAGAATTATTATACTGAATTTATTATACATTATTACAGCCAAAATGGCTGTGATAATGTCATAAATTCAGTATAATAAAAATGGATAAATTTATCCTAAAATTGAGATTTCTCACTCAAAGTATACTTTGATAGATAAGTATACTTTGCAATGTTGGCGAAATAGGCTACATATTCACTTAGCCTCACTCCCTAAAGCAAGCACAACTAGAAAATGTGGTCTGTCGACGTACTTAAGACCCCGCTTTGAGAAACTCTTACAAAAACTTTCAAAAACAAAATAAACAGACAGACGGGGCGGACGTACAATCAGTAGCTATGGTAATTGCATTAATGTGGAAGGATTATCGTTACTAAGTAATGCATGCGTGCGCTATGAAGATATTAGCTGAAGGCAAACAGAAATTATAGGTGATTTGAGAAACTCTTACAAAAAATAAACGGACGAAAGTGCATGCTTAAAACACGAAAAAAGTCAAGGTTGAAGAAACTTTTTGACACAAAAAATGGCTAAGTGTTTCCGCAAAAATGTGAAGGTGAAAAAGGTCAATGTCATGTTAAAGGTACATAATATAGGGAGACAGATAGTTTTGTATATTCTGATATGATATTTCTGGAAAAATAAACATTATTTCACCATTACCTTACGTATATACATTTTATATCAGACGTAAATTTTCATACATATATCAGGGGCGATAACCGTGTTTACATAAAATGTTAACATACATTACTATTTATTCTCTGTATTTATTATTTGATGTGCAACCAATACTTTATAATCTGTCGACACATTTAATTAGTATAAAATAATTAAACTGGAAATGTGGGCTGTCGGCACACGAATGCCCACGCTGGCAGCCAAAGAAAACGAGGCACATTTGAACACACAGAGGGTCAGAAAATATTTGTCACAGCATGAAAGCAGACCAACAGAACAATGTGTGTTTGAAATATCAAGCAGATCAATGCAAGGAAAGCGACATAAGACATCCGAGTTTCGAACGCACCAAGTATGTGACCTTGATCCTGGATCATGGATTTTTCACAGGTCGGTAGAGGACCATTGGAGCAATGCGTATGTGAAATGTGATGCAGATCCGAGCAAGGAAACTGAAAGTATAAGCCATTTACCCGAGCGTTACGGTTTCGAACGCACCAAGTCTGTGAATTTGACCCTGGGCATAACGGGGGCGGGACGAATGTGAATATCACAGGGCGGTAGAGGACAATTGGAGCAATGCGTGTGTGAAATGTGAAGCAGATCTGAGCACGGAAACAGAAATGATAAGCCATTTACCCGAGCGTTAAGGTTTCAGGACTGACGGACGGACGGACGGACGTACATACGGACGCCGGTAACACTATATGCCCCCTCACCTTTCTTGACCCTGGGCTTAGCGGGAGCGGGACGAATGTGGATTTGTCACAGGGCGGTAGAGGACCATTGGAGCAATGCGTGTGTGAAATGAATGTGAAGCAGATCCGAGCAAGGAAACAGAAATTATAAGCCATTTACCCGAGCGTTAAGGTTTCAGGACGGACGGACGGACGGACGGACGGACGTACATACGGACGCCGGTAACACTATATGCCCCCTCACCATTCGGTGGCGGGGGGGGGGGGGGTGGAGCATACAAAGTCATGCCTCATGTGAATATGAAAATATTTGCCTGCTACCACCGCGAGTCACTATCAGTAAAATAAATATTAACTAGAGCAGCTTGAGCTGCATCAACGGTTTGAGCCTCAAACATTGATTTCATGTGTAACTAAGCTTTAGCCCAAGGTGTAAACTATCGGTTGCAAAAAGAATTTCTGAAGTTTTAGAATGAACAGTCCAACATTATTGTGTTCGCATCATCACACCGATGTGGGGCCGGTTAGATTAGAGGTAGAGCGATGGACTCGGAGCGAGGGATACCGGGTTCGATCCTCAGCCAAAGTTTTAGCTAAAGGACTGAAATATCGACTACAGCAAAAACAATTGAAATCGAATGATAAATAACGAAGCTGACGTCACATCCGTTTGCTCTATTTTGAAAACTTGAAAAATACGTTCATCTTTGACATCGAATAGAGCCGTAAGTAGTCAAGATATAGCTCTGAAAATTATCATCTTTCATGCGGCTGACACTCCCCTATCACCCTGGCAAGAAATTATGTTGCTGACAGTACTGTACAAATTGGAAAACGTTTGTAAAGACCACCCGTTATCAGCCGAAATTCGGCAAAATCGTTGAAAAGTATGTACATTTTTCAACTTCAAATGCATATAGCTCTTTTATTTGAGCAGATAGCCGAAAACTGTCAGCTAATTTGAGATAGAGAATTTTGTCAGCTTTCCAATGCAAAAATAATTCTTGAAATTGGTTGGAAAATAAGGAAGTTATAGGAAGTATGACTTCACTTCCGTTTTCGTGGAAAGTAGCATTAAAAGATATCTGAAAATCTCTGAGTCTCTGCTCACACTTGATCCGAATCGGCATGCAAAATTTGAAGTCGATCCGACCAGCGGTTTGGTGTAGATGGAGGGAGCCCGTAAGTCAGCGGATGATTATTTTTCGATAGTTATCGCCCTTAAATTGCAGTTTACGCCATTTGTAAATACACCTAATAAAATTAAATATGTGCAATATTCCGCCAGTGAAGTTTTCGTTTGTTTTTCACCATAGGCCTGGCACAAAGCGGGAAAGTTTTAGCTAAAGGACTGAAATATCGACCGCAGCAAGAAATTTTGAAATATATTGATAAATAACGAAGCTGACGTCACATCCGTTTGCTCTATTTTGAAAACTTGAAAAAAAGACGTTCATCTTTGACATCCAATAGAACCGGAAGTAGTCAAGATATAGCTCTGAAAATTATCATCTTTTATGCGCCTGACACTCCCCTATCACACTGGCAAGAAATTATGTTGCTGACATTACTGTACAAATTGGAAAACGTTTGTAAAGACCACCCGTTATCAGCCGAAATTCGGCAAAAAATCGGCAAAATCGTTGAAAAGTATGTACATTTTTCAACTTCAAATGCCTATAGCTCTCTTATTTGACCAGATAGCCGAGAACTATCGGCGAATTCGAGATAGAGAATTTCGTCAGGTTTCCAATGCAAAATGAATTTTTGAAATCGGTTGGAAAATAAGGAAGTTATAGACCGTATGACGTCACTTCCGGTTTCGTGGAAAGTGGCATTAAGAGATTTCTGAAAATCTGAGTCTCTGCTCACACTTGATCCGAATCGGCATGCAAAATTTGAAGTCGATCCGACCAGCGGTTTGGGCTGTAGACTGAACGGCTGAATAAAAAAAACAAAAAACAACGAATACAATAGGTTTTCGGCGCAGCTGAAAGCCGCCTCAAACCTAATAATGTGTTTAAGGCTCTAACGTCAATATTGTAGTGGCATGTTCATATGATCATTTGAGAATTATCGATATCCTGCAGAAATACATAGAATGCATAGAAAATTACAAGTTTAAATATGTTATGATACGAGGTCGTGTCCGATCAAAGTTAGAAGCCTTGTTCATATATATATATATATATACCGATGAAAGCCAAGACACGCTGAATGCCTGTGCCTTTCATGGTGACATGAGTGTGTTCCCAATGCCCACATGCACCATGTGTCCAAATATCGAAGCAATCCGCTAAGTTATATTAAAGTTATACTATGATGAAGAAGCTTGTACAAACTTTTTGACGCAAACAAAATTGCTAAGTGTTTCCGCAAAAATGTGAAGGTAAAAAATGTCAAGGTCATGTTAATGGCAGCTTGAGTGTGTTCCAAATACTGACACATATCAAGCGTATAAAATATTGAAGTAATCCGTCAAGTAATTATAAAGTTATACCATGATGAAGATGCAGACGACAACGACGGAAAAAGTGGCGATTATAGTCGCGCCTTCAGCTAAAACTAGACATTATGTTTTTCTAATGTACTCTATAAATATCACGCAATCTGATTGGCTGATGGTCATACATTACAGGTATATCATTGTTGATGAACGGTCGCAAATTATTTCAATATGTATTCCTACGCCAGTAGTAAAGGAGTCCATTAGAAATAGGTTAACCGCATTGTAATTTTGAAATTTGCGGCGTATATCAGAAAATGATAGGTCGGAAAACATGTTTAATGGCTCCACTAGCGCGTCGCCATTAAGCAGATCTTCCGACCCATCATTTTCTGATATACGCCGCAAATTTCAAAATTACCATACAGTTAACATATATTTAAAACATGGATATGCTCCCTTGGCATACTTGTAATGTCAAAAAGGCAAAGTGTTTCAGCGACCTCGTGACGGTACAATAAAAGGTCATGGTCAAGTTAATGGCGGCATGAGTGTGTGATAAATGTTCAGGTAATTCAAGTGTCAATGTCAAAATGGCTACGTGATATTCAGCGACATTTGATGGTGACAAAGGTCAAGGTATTGTTAATGGTGGCACAAGTGTGTGACAAATGTTCAGGTGATTAAAGTAGTATCGAAGCAATCCTTCACGTAATAAAAATATCTAACTGATTTGTATCATTTGCCAAATATGGAAAATTGGCACATGCGCAATTCTATGTGGGCGCGGCTCCTTAATGACAGGAGCCGTTTTTGATCGCTCGATCTGCCACGGAATTGACACGGTCCAATCAGAATTCTAGTGCCAGGTGGGGGGAAGTCCCTTCACCTGCCATGTTCAGGCGCGGATCCAGGATTTCGGGTTAGGTAGGGGGGGGGGGGGGGGGGGGGGGGGGGGGGGGCGGCGGTAACGGTAAATCAATACTTGACTATATTATCGAACGAGCTTAGATAATATAGTCAACAGGCGCGTAGCTGCCTATACGCGAGTACGCGGCTGAATCCACATGATTCTGAGAAAAAAAATAAAGCACCTCAGAACGCCCAGAATGCACCAGATTGCACCATTGTTTTCAAAATTTTCCGGGGGGCATGCCCCCGCACCCCCTAGCACAATTATGAATCCACATGGATAGAGGGCTAGCTACGCCCCTGGTCAAGTATTGCAAAATAGTCGACCGAGCGGAGCGGAGCAGAAAAATGCATGGAATACATGGCACTTGGCATGAAACGTGCCTTGTAACTTGTAAAAAATCTTTACTTGGTGAATTTTAGGTGGGGGGGGGGGGGAAAGGGGGCGTGCGCCGGGTCCGCTCCCACCTGAATCCGCCCATGATGTTTACGTCGTGAAGGCCGTTGCTATCGTCATATACGCGTTGTCTGCCACATTTCCTGTTGACATCATTCGGTCAGTAGAAGTTAGATAATGTATTCGAACAGTCATGGGGGCCGGAAATCGTCGAGCCATAGGTGAGACTTATTTCGGCTACCCTAAATTCCCCCACGCGCTAACCATATTCAATGAGAAAACATCTAATTAATTTATTACATGGATACGACGAAAAACTGAGATAAAATATTTTGTCGAATTTATTGCATGTTTAATACAATAGCTATTATTACACAATTTACACAATGCCAGCCATTCACCTTGGGTACTCCGCTTGTATTTACATTTCTGCAAAGTGACATGGCCTCAATACCCTGCGGTCACGTGACCATTTACAACAGTAGGCGTCTGTTATCTGGTTCACAATCTTACCGACGCTGTATTACTACGTTTGCAATCAGTGTTTAACCAACCCAGCCTGCACATCTGCACTGGTTGATCAGTGACTACAGTGGTTGCGGTTCTATCACCGTGCTCATTATACTTTCTGGGCGCATTCTCCGAATTTGATAGTTTGATTTGCCAAGACTGAGCACAGCTCAGCATCAAGTAAGCATGTTTTTTTTCTGATGTTGGCATAATCTTGAACAAGGTACGTACTCGGAAAGTTTATTCAGCACGGGCCGTAGCGTATATCCTGAAAACCATGATCATTATTGGTAGGTGGCACAATGTCAATGCTGATAGCGATCTACACCGGCCAGTAATGCACGCAGTGGACCATATAGTATATCGTTGCGGGAACTGTAATCGGCAGTTCACAACACTAGTCAGGCCCGGATCCAGGATTTCAGGTCAGGGGGGGGGGGGGGGGGGGGGGGGGGGGGGGGGGGGGGGGGGGGCGGTAACTATTTTGCAATAATTTACTATATTATCGAACGAGCTAGATAGTTATACCGATAAAAGCCAAAACACGCTGAATGCCTGTGGATACTATGTACATGTGTAAAATATGATCCAAATGTGTCATGTGGTAGAAATACAACTGAATTTCAAAGTTATCTCCAATTGAAACTACATACAGATTGTTGATTTAGGCCCCGAAGTGAAACACCACCTGAAAGAAGGTGCATGATCACGTGGTTACAACAACAATTACTGAAACTTCCAGAAGCGTCTCCGATTCAAAGTGCATATTACTTTATATTGTGCTTATTATGAAACAGATTTTTATGAAATATGGTGTATCAACCGCGTCTTGTTAAACTAAATTTGGTGGTCTCTCTACTTTGGCCCAAACTTCTGTCGTTTTTGCGGAGAATATTTCCGTGTTTACTGAAACGGAAGTCGATTCTTCGCAAAAACGACATAAGTATGTGCCGAAGTCCCGAGACCACCAAATGCAGCTCATGAAGACGCCTTTTCTGCGCCACATTTCATCAAAATATGTTGCATATTAAGGAAAATATCAAATAATACTTACTTTGGAATGGGCGTGCTTTCAACACTTTCAGCCATTTGTTGTTGATGTTGAAGTCACATGATCATACACCTTGTGAAATCTTTTCATGATACTTCCCTTGATGTTCACCATAACTAACGGCGTGTGCAAGAATGACAATTCTGGATATTGTAGTTTTGGGAGAGTTATCTCTCTTTGTCACAACAATCGCTTTGTTGATTGTGGCTGTGACGGGAAAAATGGGGCGGCTTATCGGTTTAGATACCAGTGTAGATCCAGATCAGCCTGTGCATCCGCACAGTCTAATCAGGATCTGCACTGTTCGACATTCCATCAATGAAACACCCGTCATTCATCTAACGAGCAATATATATTGTTATCAGGCTACTGGAGTGTGCTATTTGACCAGGAGCTACACTGGTCACAAAACACATAAGCCCCATTTCTCCAGTCGTTGCCACAATTCAGTTTCTCGTCTAAATTCCAAGCGTGCCCTTGGCAGAGAAACGGAACCTTGCAAAAAAGGCAAAACTAAATATGTGTCTGAATTGTTGGTGTTTAATTGCCTGTAAACAGTTAATGTCATTTAAGGACAGGTCAACAACAGGTTCGATCTTGCATTAAAACTGCTGCATTGGGGGAAAATCCCGAAATCAGAACGGAATATTTACATCGAAAAAAACTATATTCAGCCCTGAAATTAGAATACCTGACCTGGTGCCAGGTCCATACCATACCACACCAAAGCCACTTCCCCTAAAAGTAATAGGATTATGAATAATCGTAATACTCATATAAGGAGTATTCAATGGTCACACACAACGGTCAGGATTCCGGTAAGGATGAACCCCGATCGTTTAATTACCCATGCATGCTCCGACCTGCCACCCACTACTAAATATGTGACTGTGACTAGAGAAATGGGGCTTATGGGATTTGTGACCAGTGTAGCTCCTGATCAAATAACACACTCCTGTAGTCTGATAACAATCTATATTGCTTGTTAGAAGCATAGTCGGTGTTTTATTGATGGAATGACGAACAGTGTAGATCCTGATCAGCCTGTGCAGATGTGATCTGGATCTACACTGGTCGCAAAACCCATAAGCCCGATTTCTCCAGCGACAGCCCGTTGGGATATTATGTATACCAGCCATATAATAATAGTGAAAATTAATTTTATACATGCAATATATTTTGTGATGTGCATGTCGTTGTACGGGCCCGTTTCACTAATTGTCGTAGAAAAAAAATGTTCTTACAAAGGTTTTTATGAATTAGTTTCTCACATTAATGTGTCACAAATTACTACCATTTTCTATCTATGTGTAAGCACATCCACAAAAGATTTGTTAGCATCAGCTGAAAGTGCAAATATTATTGTAAATTTCAATTTTTCACTTGCAAACTTCTTAGTCGTACAAAGTTTAGTGAAAGGATAAGGATGAACTAGTAGAACTGTACTTAGTAGATCCTGATCTGTTAAATTCATCAGAAAAATTATCCAGATTTTATCCACTGACTAAACAATAAATTTATTATATACAGTTTATACGCGTTACCTCAAACTCTCTTAAGTCAAACTAATACTAACTTTCGTTAACTCAAATGTTCGCTAACTCAAAGTATTTTTCTCAGACCCTTGGACTTTATTTGTTTGTTTGTTTTTTGGGGTTTAACGGTCTATCAACACAGGCATGAGAATCTTCAGCTGATCAGCTGATTTCAGTGGATTTTGTCATAATTTGCGTTTTCAAAATGATTCAAAATCTATCTGGTATGCTCAAATTTGATACTTTTACATTTGGGGTGAGGGGGTTTCAGTGGATTTTCAGATGTTTTCAGCGACAGCCATTCTCATGTCTGTCAACAGCTAAGGTCATTTAAGGCCGGGTCACATGTTCAAGTGACAAATGGGGGGAAAATCCCAAAATCAGAACTGAATATTTACAATAAAAAACTTAAGTCAGCCCTGAAATCAGAATAATCCTGATCTGGTGCCAGGTCCTCGCCACACCAGAATCACTTGTCCCTTGGACTTTGAGTAAACGAGTAGACTGTATATCATATTCATTGTGAAAATATGAATATCCTCTATTTACTGAATTTTCTCAGATTTCACCAAGATGGCTAAGCATACTTATATAGCTAACTATACTTTGAGGGAGTAATCATTTATTTTTCCTGACAGTATGCAGAATTATTATACTGAATGCATTAAAAATAAATTCAGTTTAATAATTTGGTTAGAAATTATTTTGTTTCTCCTTGAAAGTGTACTTAGCAAGATCATTTTGGTGAAATCGGCTACTGTTTTGAATTCTTGCTACATATATCCCTGAATTTTTTTCTGCTGGGAATTTGTTTGTTTTTGCCATTTCCCCTGTTTTCCAGACTCTGGCCACAGCTGGCAGGTATGGAGAATACCAGGCTAGTGTCATTTGATATCAAGTTTGTCAGGCAAGGCTCGTGTAATGTATATGGGTTACTCTGTGTCTGCAGATGACTGGCTCATAGTGAGGCTGACTCTTAGCTCATGAATATTAGGCCCCACCCAGTTGAGTGTATAATACTGTAACATGTAGTTATATTGTTAGAATAGAATATGTAACCATATGAGTATCTTGTATGAATAGTTTAACATCCCAAGAATGTGATAACAATCACGAGAACACAACATTACATTGGCGACGAGTGACGGGATTATTTTTCTCAGAAAAGGAATTTGTGTGTATTAAATCTATTCTCAAGTCAAGATGGCAGCCAAATATGACTTGCCAACGCCGAAACAGTTCAAAGTTTTAGGCGAAAACACAAATTTGTCAAGATCTTGGGACAATTACATCAAACGTTTCGAGTACTACATAGCAGCATCAGGAGTTACCAAGGATGAGCAGAAGGCATTACTGCTACATCTATCCGGAGAAGAAGTCCAGGATATTTACGAGACATTGACAGATGCTGGAAACACGTACAAAGATACAGTTCAGAAACTGTCAGAATACTTCAATCCAAAGAAGAACATTTCATATGAAAGACACATATTTCGACAGGCGAAACAAGAAACAGACGAGATAGTGGACAACTTCGTCATCCGTTTGAAGAAATTATCGGTCTCCTGTGAATTTCCCGACGGAACTGTAAATGATCAAATCCGCGATCAGATCGTAGAAAACTGCAGTTCAACAGAATTAAAGAAGAGATTCCTGCGAGAACACGAACTGACATTGGATAAAATACAGCAAATCGCCAGGACAAATTAACTCGCAGACCTACATGCGACGAAAATGAATGGAGCGACGGGAAGACAGAGGTTCGAATACCCGACGACTCAGCACGACGAAGATGCGCTACACCTACGACAACGGGACCAGCAGCCAGGAAAATACCAGAAACAAAGGAAGCAGTACGCACCACGAGGAAAACCGCGACCGAGCCCCAAACCATCACAATTCAAATCGTGTTATCGCTGTGGTGGCAAAGGTCATTCTGGCCATGAGTGTATAAAATCACGGAATGTCGTCTGCAATAAATTGTAAAAGGCGAGGGCATTTTGCTCACATGTGCAAAACACGAGAAAAACGGGAAGTGCGATTCATGCAAGATGATACTGCAGAGAACAGCGACACTGAATTTGTGTTTGGAATTAAGTCTGATGATAAATCCACTTATGTAAGTGCAGAAATTGAAGGAAGTGAGTGTAAGCTTCTCATCGACAGCGGTGCAACAGTGAATTGTTTGGACAAAACCACGTTTGATAAAATCAAATCAAATACATGCATTCTTAAGAAATCAAATGCGAAAATATACCCATATGCATCCAAAATACCACTCAAAATTATCGGTATGTGTCACATGAATGTCAAAATAAATGACGAAATGAATAAAGTTGACTTTCACATCATTGACAGTCAGTGTGTACCTCTAATCGGTCAAAAATGTGCTGTAGAATTTGGATTACTCAAATTTTGTGTGAACAAAGTTGAAAAAAATGAAAGCAGTGTTGATGAAATATTGTCGGAATACAGTGACAGGTTTCAAGGACTCGGTAAGTTGAATGATTTTCAATTACAATTGTATGTTGATAAGAATGTCACACCAGTTGCACAGCAGAATCGCCGCATTCCATTTAAAATGCGAGAACAAGTAAATCAGAAAATTAAGGAACTATTAGACAGTGACGTCATAGAAAAGGCAGAAGGGCCAACTCCGTGAATTTCACCCCTGGTAGTCGTACCTAAACCCAACGGTGACATTAGAATCTGCGTAGACATGAGACAAGCTAATACAGCAGTGCAAAGAGAGAAGTTTCCGTTACCAAATATAGATGAAATATTGGAAGAAATGAACGGTGCGAAATATTACTCCAAATTGGATCTAAATATGGGATTCCATCAACTAGAACTCTCACCTGATTCCAGGGAGATAACCACGTTTATCACAAACGACGGACTGTATAGGTACAAACGCCTAAATTTCGGAATATCCAGCGCGCCGCAAACCTATCAACGCGTCATTCAGCACACGATACATGACATCCCAGGATGTAAAAACGTGTCCGACGACATAATTGTCTACGGAAAAACAAAGGCTGAACATGACACAGCATTGCGTAATGTGCTTCAACGGCTACGCGAGAAAAACCTAACACTGAACAGGAATAAGTGTGATTTCTGTAAATCATCACTCACATACATGGGACACACCCTGACTGCATCTGGACTAATGCCACAGAACAGTAAAATTGAAGCCGTACTGAACACTACTCCGCCTAAGTCAGTGAAGGAAGTCAAAAGTTTCCTTGGCTTAGTGAATTACTGCGCAAAGTTCATTCCAAATTTTGCTACTGTCTCGGAGCCGATCCGCAAGTTAACACGGCGTAACGAGGAATTTGATTGGGGACCCGAGCAGCAACAATTGTTCGAGAGGCTGAAGGAGTTAATGACCAGCGCGAACGTCATGGCATTCTACAATCCGGACGCAGAAACAACCGTTACTACAGACGCCAGCCCGTATGGAATTGGATGTATACTAGCACAGAAACAAAGTGACGGACACTTTAAACCAGTCGCATATGCTAGTAGGACATTAAACCAAGTTGAATGGAAATATAGTCAAATTGAACGCGAAACTCTGGCATGTACATGGGCCATTACACGGAAATTACACGTTTCCGTGTATACCTATATGGATTAACATTCATGTTGATCACTGATCACAAACCACTTGTGAACATTTTCAAGCCAAAACACATACCACCAGCCAGAATTGAGAGACTGCTCTACAGTGCTATAAATTTACTGTGACATATCAGCCAGCACACTTAATGGCAGCTGATGTACTTAGCAGGTGTCCACTGGACCACAGTGACTGCAAAATATCTAGCCTGACAGAGGAATACATAAATTACGTAACTCAACACGCTGTTCCAAAGGCAATGACATTGAATGAAATTGAAACCAGCTCAGCCCAAGATACGCTGACACAGAAATTAGTGGACTCGCTGAAACAAAACAGATGGACAAAATCAGGAGAAATGGGGGCTTACTATAAAATGCGCTCTGAACTAACAGTGAACAACAATGTTGTACTTCGCGGCAATAGATTTGTTATACCAGAGTCGCTTCGACCGAGAGTGTTACAACTCGCCCATGAAACTCACCAAAGTGTGGTGAAAACAAAGCAATTGCTGCGTGAAAAGGTATACTGGCCAGGTATGGACAGAGATGTGGATCATTTAATTAAGACGTGTTATCAGTGTCAGTTGTTATCAAATCCGCCAGCTCCACCTACAGTGCAACCCACTGAACTACCAGCAGGTGCATTCAAATATGTAGCCATGGACATGATGGGACCGTTACCGACGGGAGAATCCATACTGGTCGTCATCGACTACTATTCTCGTTTTCCCGAAATTGAGATTATGAAATCTACAACATAAAACGCCATCATTCAACGATTAATGAGAATATTTGCCACCCATGGGCAACCCGAGTCCATCACAACGGACAATGCGCAAAATATGGTATCAGCTGAAATGGAGAAATTTCTGTATCAAAACGGGATAAAACACAGGCGTGTGACACCGTACTGGTGGAAAATTTCAACAAAACGCTGGGAAAATGCATCAAAACGGCACATACAGAAGGACGAAACTGGAGAACAGAAATCTACAAGTTTCTGTTGATGTACCGTACAACGCCACATCAGACGACTGGGAAGGACGCCGACTGATCTGCTGTACAATCGGGCGGTGAGGAATAAACTGCCTCACTTTGAGAAGAAATGGGAGGATTCCACCCTGCGTGCCCGTGACGAAAAACAGAAGAAGAAAAATAAACTGTATGCAGACAGACATACATCACGGATTACTAACTATAGACTAGGTCAGAAAGTGCTAATCCTGAAAAGAAACAGGGGGAAATTGGACCCAAAATGGGAAACAATTATCTACACTGTTGTAGGTCAAAATGGTGCACAAGTGAAAGTGCGGTCGGACAGCAATAATTTACTTTGTATACATGTTTCCCACACCAGACCTTATTACAAGGCACAGCCACATTATAATTAACAGCCACATTATAATTAACATTGGGGTTTGGGTTACCAGTACAAGTTCATAAATTAGCGACTTATCTTGACCTTTACCGGGATGTTGAGCTGAGATAATTACAAGTAATTTCATGGTGTAACCCACAAACAAATATATTTCTAAGTGATAAGAGATGTCAATGACGTCTGGTTTTACATAGTAAAACTTTCATTCATTAAATAGGAATCCCTTATCTGCAAAACAAAGAAGGGATGTAATGTATATGGGTTACTCTGTGTCTGCAGGTGACTGGCTCATAGTGAGGCTGACGCTTAGCTCATGAATATTAGGCCCCACCCAGTTGAGTGTATATACTGTAACATGTAGTTATATTGTTAGAATAGAATATGTAACCATATGAGTATCTTGTATGAATAGTTTAACATCCCAAGAACGTGATAACAATCACGAGAACACAACATTACAGCTCGGAAATGACTAGGAATTCCTCGGTGGAATTCCGAGGTGAGCCGAGGAATTCCTACCGTTTCCGAGCCGAGCCTGATATATAAACTAAAGAAACCAGCCTCATGTTTGATATCAAGGTTTATCAGGCAATGCTCGGAAACGAGTAGGAATTCACCGAGGAATTTCTACTGTTTCCGAGCCGATTCGAGTCTGATATATAGACTAGAGAATACCAGCCTCTTAAATTTTGATATCAAGTTTATACGGCAAGGCTAGGAAACGCGTAAGAATTCCGAGGAATTCCGTGGAGTTCTTAACGTTTCCTAACCCAGCCTGATATATATACTAGAGAATACCAGCCTCGTGTCTCAATTTATCAGGCAAGGTAAGGAAACGCTAGGGATTCCGAGGTTCACCGAGGAATTCCTACCATTTCCGAGCCGAGCCTGATAAACTTGATATATACTAACACTAGGCTGGTATTCTATTTATCAGGTACCGTTTTTTATACTCGTGCGATGTTCAAATATAAAGTAGTTTTGTTGAAAAGAACACGTACATGTTTACATTGTGTCATTACACCGACGTCATTCGGTAACAACATGTGACACTGACCCTCAATTCGTTGTAACCCCCGATATTCATATCAAGCCAATACATGATACGACATTATTTTACCAGTCGGTGCGTATTCGGCCAATACAAAGCTGATAAGGATCTGTACTGTACGCCATTCCATCCATCTCATTTATCACTTGTACATATGTATGTAGGTCACAACACAACTGGGGGGCGTTTCACTAAACTTGGTACGACTAAAATGTTCGTAAGTGCAAATTTAGAATCGTCTGGAAATTTCAACTGATGGATTTACATTTATTGAATGCAGCCTATGCTATGCTCAATACATTGTAAATCCAATAATTGGTTCCAAGAAAACATGTTTAATGTACAATGTACAGACTATCATAATTTTGCACTTACAAACATTTTACTCATATGAAGTTTAGTGAAACGGCCCCCATGTTCGCATACAAGTAAATCTGTCCACACGTTTGGTTTTATTCTTCATCTGGTCACGTTTTCTCAGACTTGCTGAATGATCTGTTCTTCTGAAAAAGAAAACAAGAATCAATTGGTTTGGACGCCTTTCGCGAAATTGTGTACAACAAGGCGATCACCGGGGAGTGTCTCACCCACTAAAAGAGGTGATCGCCTCGAAGGTAAACGTCACCAAGGTCAATGTCACTATATGAGGAAGTCCAACATTATTGATACGTAGGTCACGGTCTGGTAAAGATCGGACACTTGGACGTACATCTGAAATTATTGACAAGAAAGTCAAGGTCAAGGTGGCAGTCAAGATCATGGAATGACACTGGATGGATAGCTATCCATGTGTGGAAGCTATTTATGAAGTTTGGAAATGATATGACTAACGGATCATGAGATATTCAACATTTGGACGTACATTGTATGTCCAAAATTATTGACGCCAAGGTGAATGTCACCAAGGTAAAGGTCAGCCCAATTCCACTGGTAGATATCCATCAATGTTAAGAAGCTATTGATGAAATGTTGAGATGATCCGAATAACGGATCAAGAGATATTCAACATTTTGATATGAAAATTATTGATATGAAGGTCAAGGTCACCAACATGAAAGTCAATGTCACCCGAATGATACTAGATGGGTAGCTATGAATGTGAGGAGGCTATTGATGAAGTATGGTCATGATCTGACTATTATATAGATATACAACATTTGGAAGTACGTCTGAAATTGTTGACACCAAGATCAAGGTCACCATAGTCACAGCCACCCGAATGACACTGGTTGGATAGCCATCAATATGACAAAGCTATTTATGAAGTTTTGTATTCTACACTTGGATGTACGTCCAAAATTGTTGACATCAATTGCAAGGTCACCATGGTCAAGGTCACCCGAATGACACTGGGTGGATAACCATCAATGTGAGTAAGGATACGTCTAACGGATCAGGATGCATTCAACATATGGACGGATGTACAAAATTATTGACATAAAGGTTATGGTCACCAAGGTGAAGGTCGATGTCACCCGAATGACACTGAATGGATAGCTATCAATGTGAGGAAGCTTTTGGTGAAGTTTGGCAATGATCGATCCGACTAACGGAACAAGAGATTTGCGAAATTTGGTGTTTACGACCCACAAAGGTTAAGGTTACCATGGTGAAGGCCAAGGTCACCCGAATGACAGTGGATGGATAGATATCAATGTGAGGAAGCTATTAATGAATTTTGGTAATGATCTGACTAACAGATCAAGAGATATGGGAAATTTGCCTACCGGGTATTTCCAAAATTAACGTCCCAAATTGTTGACGACGATGCCGCCGCCGCCGACGCAGGAATTGTGACCGCTATGTCTCACTTTCCACTATCGTGGGTGAGACAAACATAAGTGTAATACATTAACTTTAATACCTGTGCTTTCTTTATTTTCTTTTTCAAACTCTCCACATCCACGGAGGAATCTAGAAAACAGATAAAGTCACATATAACTCGTGAGTCAGGCAACAAAGACTTATAGACAGGGCTCCAGATAAGGAATTATTTATTGAGTATTGTCACTCCATCATTTCTGAAGCAATTGGGTATTTCAACATTTTAATTAGGTAAAATAAAATCACACTACTGTTTGCTTCGAAAGGAAAACATGTCTTGGAATTGCATTAGAATGGTCTCCTTGGAGACAATTCTAATGAAATACCAACATGTGTTTTCATGGAAAATAAGAAAAATATGCAATATTTGTAGTCTGTTTATTGTTTTCTGCAGCAAGATAAAGGTGCCACAAATTTTTTATTGCTTTTTGATACTCGCTACTTCTGATTTCAATTGGGTTTTTGGCAAATTTAATTGGGTATTTAAGCAAATACGCAGCTTATCTGGAGCTCTGTATCGAGTAGACAAATTTGATTATCTAATGGTGTTTAACGGCCTGTGAGCAGCTAAGGTCATTTTAGGCCAGGTTAACAGGGTCAAGTCCAATATTTCATCCGCATCGATGGTGGGGTGAGTGATGGGGAATCCCAAAAGCAGAACTGAATATTTACAGAAAAAAAATTAAGAAATTAAGTCCTCAGTGACCTTGACCTTGGGCGGACGGACGTGGGTCACATGCAAAACAAAGCACCATCCATAGACACACATTGTGGCCATATATTATAACAAGAAACGAGGCAAAGCCACGAAGGCCAGGTTTTTTCCAAGCATAGACACTTGGATAACATAATTATACCCACTTTTGTAGACTAGATGGCCGTGGCCTACATGTCGCGCCTTGGGGCGAGGCATGGACACTAACAAAATAGATATAGTAGATGGAAAAAGTTTAACCAAAAAACTTTAACCGGACACACGGACGAACGGACGGACGTATGCCAAAATGCCGACGATATCGCGCGTTCCGCAAGCAGGTGTGACAATGATGATACACACCCATGTGAAGTATGAAGGTATTGGGTGAAGCAGTTGCAGAGATATAGTACACGAAAAAACTTTAACAAAAAAATTTAAAGTAATTTGACCTTGACATTGGGCACAGGATCGCGCTTTCCGCAAGCAGGTGTGACAATGATGATAAACACCCATGTGAAGTATCAAGGTATTGGGTGAAGCAGTTGCAGAGATATAGTACACGAAAAAACTTTAACAAAAAAATTTAAAGTAATTTGACCTTGACATTGGGCACAGGATCGCGCTTTCCGCAAGCAGGTGTGACAATGATGATAAAAACCCATGTGAATATGAGGTATTGGGTGAAGCAGTTGCAGAGATATAGTACACGACTTTAACAAAAAAATTTAAAGTAATTTGACCCTTGACATTGGGCACAGGACGCGCTTTCCGCAAGCAGGTGTGACAATGATGATAAAAACCCATGTGAAGTATGAAGGTAGGGTGTGAAGCAGTTGCAGAGATATATACACGAAAAAACTTTAACAAAAAAATTTAAAGTAATTTGAACTTGACATAGGGCACAGGATCGCGCTTTCCGCAAGCAGGTGTGACAATGATGATACACACCCATGTGAAGTATGAAGGTATTGGGTGAAGCAGTTGCAGAGATATAGTACACGAAAAAACTTTAACAAAAAAATTCAAAGTAATTTGACCTTGACATTGGGCACAGGATCGCGCTTTCCGCAAGCAGGTGCAACAATGATGATAAACACCCATGTGAAGTATGAAGCTATTGGGTGAAGCAGTTGCAGAGATATAGTACACGAAAAAACTTTAACAAAAAAATTCAAAGTAATTTGACTTTGACATTGGGCACAGGATCGCGCTTTCCGCAAGCAGGTGCGACAATGATGATAAACACCCATGTGAAGTATCAAGGTATTGGGTGAAGCAGTCGCAGAGATATAGTACACGAAAAAACTTTAACAAAAAAATTCAAAGTAATTTGACCTTGACATTGGGCACAGGATCGCGCTTTCCGCAAGCAGGTGCGACAATGATGATAAACACCCATGTGAAGTATGAAGGTATTGGGTGAAGCAGTTGCAGAGATATAGTACATGAAAAAACTTTAACAAAAAAATTCAAAGTAATTTGACCTTGACATTGGGCACAGGATCGCCCTTTCCGCAAGCAGGTGCGACAATGATGATAAACACCCATGTGAAGTATGAAGGTATTGGGTGAAGCAGTTGCAGAGATATAGTACACGAAAAAACTTTAACAAAAAAATTAAAAGTAATTTGACCTTGACATTGGGCACAGGATCGCGCTTTCCGCAAGCAGGTGCGACAATGATGATAAACACCCATGTGAAGTATCAAGGTATTGGGTGAAGGCAGTTGAAGCAGTTTGCAGAGAATATAGTACACGAAAAAACTTTAACAAAAAAACAAAAAATTCAAAGTAATTTGACCTTGACATTGGGCACAGGGGCCGCACGGTTGGGGGTTAGAATGAAAAATATGGATGATGATAAACACCCATGTGAAGTTTCAAGGTAATGGGTGAAGCAGTTGCAGAGATATAGTATTCAGAAAAAGTAACAAAAAAAACGTTGCAGAGATATAGTATTAACAAAAAGTTTAACCAAAAAAACTTTAACCAGACGTACGTTAAAAAGTTAACGTTGAAAATGGCTAAGTCAATTACGTAGAAATAATTGGTGAAGGTGAAAAAATTGTCACACGTTGGATAGTTGTATGTGGTAGGCACCCCTTGGTTATGAAGCTGTGAAAGTTTGGTGGTCCTAGGTGGTACAGTACCAAAGAAATGGACTTAAACACGAAAACTTAACATTGTAAACGCGAAAACTTAACATTGAAAATGGCTAAGTCGACTACGCGGAAAAAATGGGTCAAGATAAAAAAAAAGTAACATGTTGGATAGTGATATGTGGTGGGCACCCCTTGATTATGAAGCTGTGAAAGTTTGGTGGTCCTAGGTGGTACAGTAACAAAGAAATGGACTCAAACACGAAAACTTAACATTGATTGTGGACGCCGCCCGCCGCCCCGCCGCCCGCCCGCCCGGCTTTCGCCAATCCAATAGCCTGGATTTTTTTTCAAAAAACCTGGCTAAAAATTGGTGAATAGGTTCAATAAGTTATTGAAAAATTAAAGGTGTTACTACCGTACATGGACTAACGCTATATCCCCTCTTGCCTATCGACGAGGGAATAATAACATGGGGCCCGTTTCACTAAACTTTGTACAAATATAAGAGCAAAATTATGATAGTCTGAAATTTCACATTAACAATATTTTCTTGTAAACAATTATTGGGTAAATTTACATTTATTGAGCATAGGCTGCATATGCAGCCTATGCTCAATAAATGTAAATCCATCAATTGAAATTTACAGACGATCATAAATTTGCACTTACAAACATTTTAGTCATACAGTTCCTCACCACACCAGGGTCACTTAGCCCCACTTCCTAAAAGTAATAATATTAGTAATAATCTTACTACCTTTTTAAAAGGTATAACCGTAAAGCCAAAATATACCGGAGTGCCAAACAAGAGATATCGGGATTCAGTAAGGATGAACCGCATTGGTAAATTACTCTCCACATGCTTCGAAACAGCCACAAAAGAACAAACAACAACAACAAAAAACTAGACATTATGTTTGTAAAACATGAATATACTCCCATGCATACTGGACTCTAACTAGAGAATGTGTATAAAAAATAAAATTTTACAACAAATTCAAAGTCATTTGAGAAAGTCTTACAATCTTTTTGACGTAAGAAAATGGTTAAATGTTTCAGCACCATTTTGAAGGTCACAAATGTCAATTTCATGTTGATTGTGGTGTGATTGCGTCACACATGTTTGATGTTTGATATATTTGATGATTAAAAGTATGCAGAACTATTATACTGAATGTATTACATTATCACAGCCAAAATGGCTGTGATAATGTGATAAATTCAGTATAATAAACATTAATAAATTTATCATTAAATTGTAAATTTCTCCCTCATAGTATACTTTGCTAGATAAGTATACATTGCAATGTTGATGAAATAGGCTATTGCTGTCAGAAAATTACATGGAGAATGTAATCATACCTTGCTATAGATTATATTAATAGTCATTCTGTGTCGCATGTGTGGCTGTGACTGGAGAAATGGGACTTATGGGTTTTGTGACCAGTGTAGATCCAGATCAGTCTGTACATCCGCACAGTGCGAACGAACCCCCTGTTCCGTTTTAACTTTTGAGCGCAAGTATGACTAAGTCCCACACCCCCTGCCGTCTAATGGAAGGGGGTACCCATTTTGGCAGTCCAAGCTCCCTGGGAAATTTCTGGCGACGCCTGTGGCCATTGCATTACGATTTGTGAACATCAATTGCTATTACATTACCGATGTAATGTCAGTGAAAGTAGTTTGTGAATATGGAATGATAAACTGTGTCAGCTTCAATCCCTGATAGATTATTTCATTAACCCTTACACCGCTATCTTAATTTTTTGTTGTCTGCTGTTTATTTTCTATTTTCCATTTTTATCATCAAAAAAACGTTCTTTGACAGCACTTTGGAATAATTTCCAACATGCTTTGACAGCACTTTAGAATCATTGTTTATTTTCTATTTTCCATTTTTATCATAAAAAACACATTATTTGACAGCAGTTTAGAATAATTTACAACATGCTTTGACAGCACTTTAGAATCATTTCCATTGGAAATGATTCTGAAGTGCTGTCAAACCATGTTTTTATTGAGACATAAGGCAAGATAAAAGCAACAGCAGATGACAATTGTGTGTAGTGGTCTAAGGGTTAACCCTTTCACCCCTAAGTAACTTGAATGATCTGTTCTTTGTTGAAATTTTGGCTCATTCCATTAGTTAGAAAAGGTGTAATTATACCCCCGGCATACAAAGTATATAGTTTTTGTCATTCTGTCCGACTGTTCATTCGTCTGTCTATAAGATTTGCATGAAAGTTTTTATTTGTTGGTTCAATATATATATGGGTTAATATTTACATTGTTCTAACATTCATATTTGTATTGCGTTTATATCACAGTATACAATTACATTAGCCCCATGTGACGTCACGCGACGTTCGTGCGTGAAAGTTTGTTTGACATCATTAAAATAGATGACGTTCATCGTCGTTGTCAATAACATCACGATATTAACCGGCAATGTCGCTGTTCTATGAATTGCGATAAACTGACGTAAACAATAATATTCCTAATTTTAATGTCGTATTTGGATATTTACATTCTTGAAACATGCAATGTAACTAGAAATATGGCCTGTCGGTACAAGAATGCCCCCACTGGCAGTCAAAGAAAACGAGGCACATTTGAAACAAGGAAACAGAAATTATAAGCCATTTAACCGAGCGTTAAGGTTTCGAACGCACCAAGTACGTTACCTTCACCCTGTGGGGGCGGGAAGAATGTGGATTTGTCACAGGGCGGTAGAGGACCATTGGAGCAATGCATGTGTGAAAGGTGAAGGAGATCCGAACAAGGAAACAGAAATTATAAGCCATTTACCTGAGCATTAAGGTTTTGGGATGGACGTACGTACGGACGCCAGTTCGGACGCCATTCGGTGGCGGGGGCATAATAAAATCATGGGCTGTTGCGTTTACTGTAATACGACAAACATTTGGTATGTCCTTCGGACTCCACATACTTTAAACGGACCAAATGATTTTCATACTACGGTAAACACAACAGCCCATGGTTGTATTCCTTAATGAGGGATCATAGCGAGTTATCTCCCGTTGAATTTATTTATAGAAATCAGGTTCAAATTGTGTAGTGTAGGACCTTATTGCTTGTAAAACATGTAAAAGGGGCGAATGTATCATGATTTGTTATGAAAAGGAGAATCAGTGATTTCAACTAGTGTTGATCCAGACCATCCTAAATATCTGCGCATTCTTATCCAGGACTGCATTATTTGCCAGATTTCATATTTTCACACTTATAATAATGCCAATCAATACGTGGGGTAATGGTGAATGAATGTTTATTTTGCTAGAAAATGTCTCAGTTGATGTCTGATATAAAGAACATTTTGTTCCTATTGAGTGGGCATGTACCTTTAATGTTATTGCACATTCAGTGTATACCCAGATCAGACAGTCTGATCTGGGTCTACTCAATTTTTGTGCTATTCAGTAGGAAATATACGCTTAAATACAGCATAGGACCGGATCTCTATAAATAGATTTGCAAAGGGAGATTACCAGCCACGATCACCCATTGGTTGCCTTGTACAGTGAAACCTCTCTAAACCGGACACCCTGGGAGGTCCCCAGGGTATCCGGCTTAGAGGGGTTTCACTGTAAATCAGGCATTGTAACATTCTGAGCCATAGTTGTGTGCTATGCGATCACGAACATACATTATCACCCGAGATAAATGACTAAGAAATAAGATCGCAGGTGTTTTCTTGGTCTCCGGTTTAAAGAGGTTCGACTGTATATACATTTTTAAAGATATATCTAAAACTATTTGAACACCCCTTGTAAAATGTACAAGTGCAATGTTGTTTTCGGTGAAAGGTAGACTCGGTTACATTACGCCATCATAGGGGACTCCACGTACCTTAAACGGACCAAATGTTTTTCGTACTACTGTAAACACAAAAGCCCATGGTATTATTCCTTAACCCTTCAACACCACAGGCCTGTATAGTGGTATTGGCAAAACGTGTAGATCCAGATGAGCCGGCTCGTGACGAGCCGTCTCATCAGGATCTGCACTTTTTGCAAGCAATTTTCATATTTTTGAGAATAAAAACACCCCCCTTTTCATAAATGGACAAGTCTGAAAATCGTTTTGTGACGGTTGAATTGGTTGCAAAATTAACATAACAAAATCCATTCCAGTTACTTCGGGGTGAAATGGTTAATTGGTGACCGCGTATTTGTTCAATGTGCAGCTAGGTACCCGGCAAATACACATACCTGAAGTTTTCTGGACTTTAGGTGCAGGTGCACTCTCCTTGGGAGCAACAAACGCCAGGGCCCGCTTCTCCTGTCGCTTCTCATTGGACTCCTTCTGCTTCTCCTGTCATTGATTGGTTCACGGATTAAATAACTGACTGACAGACTGAATGCCTGGTTGACTGGTCCAGAGCTGCAGATAAGGCGCGTATTGGCGTATTTTACGCACATATTTTAGCAGAATACGCATTGATTATCAAAAGTGGAGAACAAAAATGCGCACAGCAATATGAAAATACGCATTTATTTTCAAACTCAGTAGTGAAAATACTGTAATAAAGTTGAACATTTACTTAGTTGAGCTGCAAAAAGCAAACAGTGTTCGCTTTTTGCGGCTCAAATAAGTGAATTTTTTTAATTTGTTTTATTTGTTTATCATTTGTTCCCTATTTAATATGGAAGAAAATCAATAATACATTTGTAAAAGTAAAATAGGTATTGAATTTGATATATGGGGGTATAATACTGTTTAGATACAAAAGTTATCTGGAGCTCTGCTGGTCGATTGATTGACATGCTGAATGATTAGTAACTGACAAGTTGATGGCTGACAGGTTGATGAAATGTTTGATTGGTTCACTGATGGACAGATTAAAGAATTGGCCAATTGAATGATTAAATTACTGACTGGCTGATTGTATGTCTGATTGACTCACTGGTTGAATGACTAAATAACTGACGGCCTGACTTAATGTCTGATTGATTGAGTGATTGAGTGAGACATTAAACAACTAAAGCCAGGCTTAAATGAATGTCCAAATGATATATCAATTTTTTTTGTAATTTGCTGACTGATTGACTAATTTACTGACTACATGATCTGCATGAAAACAGTTTATGTATTAAAGCAGTTCTTCCAGCTTGAGAAATATTCATTTTTATAGAACAGTTCAGTTTCTTGCAATATGGCTAACTGTCTTCAGACTACTTACGCGTTTTTCTGCCTGCTGCCTGAATTTCTTTTCTGATTCCTTGAGGAAATATTCTCCAGTCTCCAGCTCCTTATCCACCTGTAGATCAATAGTTAAAAATCTTTATCAGGTAACCTGTCCTGTATTGACCGGATACGTACCGACTGATAACATATTGTTGTATCAGGCATTGACCTGATACAAACATCCGGGTTATTATAACCTGATGTCATTCGGTAACGTCGCGTGACTTCATCTGACCAATGGAATGTCAGTTTTCACTTTTTTATAACTTAGTAACATCGCGTGACGTCATCCGACCAATGGATTGTCAGTTTTAACTTTGTTATAACATATAACAAAGTGAAAACTGACATTTCATTGGTCGGATCACGTCAAGCGATGTTACCGAGTGACGTCAGTGTAATGACGCAATGTAAACAAGTCCACGTTCTGTCCATAGATAACGACATCTGTGGTCATTTTCCAGCATAAAATGTTACCTGATAAATAGAATACCAGGCTACAGTGTTTGATATGTAGACTATCAGGCTCGGCTTGGAAACGGTAGGCAAGACTCGGAATTCCTACACGTTTCCCAGCCTTGCCTGATAAACTTGATATCAAATGACAACTCACCTGGCATTCTCTATTTATTGCATAAAATGGGTTTTCACAGTGTAATAACACATTGTATTACAATCATAACACACTGGTGTAATAAATATGCAAATGAGACGGCTACAAAAATATGTTAGGGCTCTCTTTATTATTGCACGAGTCAACAGAAACTAGCAACAAAAGCTGCAAGAATAGTTACCTTGCTCTCCGGTTGTGGAGGAGGGAACGGTGTATACACTTTCTTCTCTCGTTTCTTCCGAGGCTGTTTTCGTTTACTGATGTTTTTCGACTTGAACTTGGGCAGAAAACGATCCCAGCTCTCATTCTTCAGTTCTGGATCTTTCGCCAACTCCCGTTTGATCATCAGAGTCTGAAAACGGGGCAAAGTAAAATGTGAATTCTGTTCCACGTAAAATTTGCCGATGGGTTTAAATATTTAAAAATTTAATACAAAATATACAAATTCAAGTAATTATTTTTTAAAAATGTTAACGATAAAAATTGCTTTTATTTGACAAAATTTCAACAAATATTGATTTTGTTGCGAACAAAATTAGAGAAAAGATCTTATATGGGAATTTTTAATACAATTTATTAGTACTTAATGGTGTGATTTAATGATTGTACTCACCTTTATGTCATTTATCGGGCATGTCAGACATGACTGTACCCACCTTGATGTCATATAGCGGGCATGCCAGACTTGATTGCACCCACCTTGATAGCTTACAACGGGCATGCCAGACTTGATTGTACCCACCTTGATGTCATATAGCGGGCATGCCAGACTTGATTGTACCCACCTTGATGTCATATATCGGACATGCCAGATTTGATTAATATACCCACCTTGATGTCATATATGCCAGACTTGATTGTAGCCACCTTGATGTCATATATCAGGCATGACAGACTTGATTATACCCACCTTGATGTCAGATATCGGACATGCATGACTTGATTATACCCACCTTGATGTCATATATCGGGTGTATATTCTTCATTGTATCCTCAACGATCTTTCTCACCTGATTAAATAAAATAATATTACAAAATATAGTTTAATAGCAAATAGCTGATCGAGTGTTGATTTAATATCAGTCAACAATATCATTAAACTTAAAAATGTCAGATTGTATTTATTCCATATACCATGGGTGGGAATGGAATGAGCTTAATGGCCCATCAATGCAAAAAGAGTATAATTTAGGGCCAAGAAATTTAGATGAAGACAGGGGCGAGAACAGTTTGAAATGCCAAATCCTGAAAATGGCTAAACAAACATATGTTTGCACCCACAAATGCATACAAGAATTCTGCCACGGAAGCGGTGTCGCGCCTGCCGAGGCATTTGACCGTGAACATTACAAGTAAATAAATTACCTTGAACTTCAGAATTTGGATGTGGGGGTGTGCATAATGAAGCATCATCCGTAGACAAACATTGATGTGAAATATTATCAATGTCTGGAAAGGGGTTAAAGAGATATTGTGAAAAAACAATAACTTTAACGCATTTCTGTTACAAAACAGGTGAACATTACAAGGAAATAAATGACCTTGACCTTGAAAATTTGGATGTTGGGGTGTGCGTAATGAAGCATCATCCTTAGACAAACATTGATGTGAAATATTATCAATGTCTGGCAAGGGGTTAAAGAGATATTGTGAAAAAACAATAACTTTAACGCATTTGCCTTACAAAAAAAACGGACGACGACGACGGAAAAAGCGCCGACTATAGTCGCGCCTCTGCTAAAGCAGGCGCGACAAAAACCAGACGACGCGGACGACGACAGAAAAAGCGCCGACTATAGTCGCGCCTCTGCTAAAGCAGGCGTGACAAAAAAGTGTGTTTCTCATGTTGAAACATAATAGTATTTTTCTGCAATTATCAGGAACCTCAAATCTTGATTTCAAGATATATCCTGAAAATTCCCACCCCCGATATATGCACAGAATCACAATAAAAAAGCTGTACTGGTTACCTAACATGTTCTTTGTAGGTGTCAAATTTACATAGTTGTTACGATTCTGTGTTACAATATACAATTACTGACTTTTGAGAAGGTGTACACAAGATTTACGGACCTGAGAAAAGCCATATTAACCGAGGCCGAAGGCCGA
Organism: Conchocele bisecta; assembly: GCA_029237695.1. Taxonomy (NCBI): domain Eukaryota; kingdom Metazoa; phylum Mollusca; class Bivalvia; order Lucinida; family Thyasiridae; genus Conchocele; species Conchocele bisecta. Next base: position 20,101,571 of record CM055273.1, on the reverse strand, counting down.
GGTGAATATGACTTTTCGAAGGTTCGTAAATCTCATGTACACCGACTGAAAAGACAATAATTATTTTATTATATAACTTATGTTTTTGCTAAACCCGACTGACAGTTATGTACAAGTTTTCTTCAGTTTGCATCCATTGTTGTTATTTTGCTGTCAACTGCGAAGTATATTTTTAAGCTTGTTGCTGATTGGATGATACTATTTGCGTAGTTTTGTTCAATCGGCTCGTCGTTGAACTGTGTCATGTTTCAGTGATCAGTGACACGCGCATCCAGGTCATTCACATTTAGAATATCACTCTCCGAGTCCGAGACTGATGTTCAGGTGAATATCATACATGTATATGTCCGCAATCATGTGACCCTCAATCTCATTGGCTGGACTCCTCTGACAGTCAATAATTGTATAAAAGTGTAATAATTGTTAATGCACTGTTTTTTTACACTGTGAAAGCCCATTTAATGTAATAAAACATGCCAAACATCACATAATGTGATCACAAGGTCTTGCATTATATTATTGGCCTGGGCCCGGTTGTTCAAAACATCCGTTAGCTTAACGGACTGTTAAATCCTTAACTGAATGGTTAAAATCTCTGTTTTAACAGAGATTTTAACCATTCAGTTAAGGATTTAACAGTCCGTTAAGGATTTAACAGTCCGTTAAGCTAACTGGTGTTTTGAACAACCAGGCCCTGGGGGCCGTTTCACAAAACTAAAATGTTTGTAAGTGCAAATTTAGGATCGTCTGGAAATTTCAATTGATGGATTTACATTTATTGAGCATATGCAGCCTATGCTCAGTAAATGTAATTTCAAAACTTGTTCACAAGAAAACACTGTTAATGTGAAATTTACAGACTATCATAATTTTGCACTTACTTTAGTGAAACGGTCCCCAGATCCATAAAAATTTACTAGACAACAAGAGGCTTATATAATTTGTGACCTGTGCATAGTAGTCCCATATCAGCCATAGTTCGAGAAACAGTCCTGATTCATATGAGACAAGCCATGCGATTTTGTACCTACGGACATCTGCGACATCGTAAACAAGTTCAGAAGTTGACACAAATTTCACTCTGAAATTTTGTCAACATTTGTAAATGTATTTCATGAAATAACACAGTCGTCATCGTGTGGCTTTGTCTCATGTGTGCTAGTTGAACAGGGTCACACCTAATCCGAATTTTCCCTGGCCAGTTCGCTTGAAATTGTCCAGTGCTAAGAATTATCTTACTAAGCAAAAACACTTGTTTTCTAGTCCTGTTTCAAACTCTATGTATGGTTTAAACCAACCCAAATGTTCTGTCTGGCTGTCTGTCTGTAACGGGTTAGGAAAAATGAATTGGACAAGTAAAATTTTGTGTCTGTAACGCAAAGGCAGAAAGAAATGTCCTACAGAAAGAAAATTCGGGTTAGGTAGGTCACACCCCTTTTTGTTGTTGCATGTCCCATACTGGGCGCCTACCTCTCGCAGCCCCTTGTAGGGCCCCAGGCACGAGACTGTGTTACCCTGGACTAGAATATAGCAGCTGGTCAGCAGCTCGATGGCCTGAAAGCAAATAAACAGAGAATACCAGGCTGGTGTTTATCGATATCAACATGATCAAGATTATATAAATAAACAGAGGATATCGGGTGTATATCGATATCAACATGATCAAGATTATATAAATAAACAGAGAATACCAGGCTGGTGTTTATCGATATCAACATGATCAAGATTATATAAATAAACAGAGAATACCAGGCTGGTGTTTATCGATATCAACATGATCAAGATTATATAAATAAACAGAGAATACCAGGCTGGTGTTTATCGATATCAACATGATCAAGATTATATAAATAAACAGAGAATACCAGGCTGGTGTTTATCGATATCAACATGATCAAGATTATATAAATAAACAGAGAATACCAGGCTGGTGTTTATCGATATCAACATGATCAAGATTATATAAATAAAGAGAATACCAGGCTGGTGTTTATCGATATCAACATGATCAAGATTATATAAATAAACAGAGAATACCAGGCTGGTGTTTATCGATATCAACATGATCAAGATTATATAAATAAACAGAGAATACCAGGCTGGTGTTTATCGATATCAACATGATCAAGATTATATAAATAAACAGAGAATATGAGACAAGCCATATGATGTTTGTACATAAGAAGATGTGCGATAGCTCATGACAAACATTTACAAAATTTATGTAAATGACGTCGAAAGTTGACAAAATGGTCAGAGCAAATGCGGAATAAAATTCCACATTTGCTGTGAACTTTTTGTCCACCTGCGACGTCATTTACAGACAATATCACAGTTTCTGTAATTAGTTTACATGAAAAATCGCACATGTTCTTAAGTACAAAATAACATGGTTTGTCACATATCAGGCTAGCTAGAGCCTTTCAATACCAAGTTTAGGAGGAATTCCCAGGCCCGTCTCACATTTCTCACTCTGATAAACAGGCTAGACATTAACAGGCTAGTGTCATCAGTTGGTATCAAGTTTATCGAGCAAGGCTAGGAAACGCCTAGGAATTCCAAGGCCTGACGAGGAATTCATACTGTTTCCAAGACAAAACCAATAAATAGATTTATCAGGCAAAGCTCAGAAATGGATAGGAAATCCAAGGTTCGCCTGGAACTTGCTGAAAGTTTTATAAGCACATGTCCTGAACTTGAAAGAAAGCATTCACTAAAGCATGGAGATTGGCTCCGATTACAAATATACAGTGGAACCCCTCTAAACCGGACAGCAAGAAAACATATGATCTTATTTTTTATGAGTTTCTCCGTCATTTATCTCATGTGATAATGTATGTTCATGATCAAATAGCACACATCTATGGCTCAGAATTATCAAATGCCTGATTTACAGTGAAACCTCTCCAAACCGGACACCCTGGGAGGTCAGGACCTCCCAGGGTGTCCGGTTTGGAGAGGTTCCACTGTACATACATGTACTCTGATAAAAATAAATCGGACATGTGACTGCAGAAATTGGGCTTTTGATATTTGTGTTGAGCATTTGGGAAAAGTGGGTATATTGTGATGGTGCGCCATCGACTGTGCTCTAGTTTTCAAAAGCATTTGGCTGGCATTTCACTAACTGAATGGCGAACAATGTACTCTTATTCAGCGAACGTATATGCTAATCTGGGTCTACACTGGTCGTAAAGGCCATAAGCCACAAATGTGGCTAAAATGTGGCTGCGACTAGAGAAATGGGACCAGCGCAGCTCCTAATGAAATAGCACACCTCTGTAGTCTGATAACCATCTATATTCCTTGTTAGAATGAAGAAGGGTGTTTCATTGATGGAATGGCGAAAAGTGCAGATCCCCGACGGATGCACAGTCTGACCTGATCTTCACTGGTCGCAAAACCAATACGCCCCATTTCTCCAGTTACAGCAACATTTCTCTAGTCCCATACAAGCCACTCGGGCTGAGATTTACCCCCTACCTTGAGAGTGGAGCCGTTCGGACCAATGAGCCGCTGTCGTCGCTTCACAAATCGCTCCCGATTCCTCACGAGTGAGCCGATTTTGATGATGTCACAGGCAACATCGTTGTCCATAATACGTACAGCCTGGTAATGGTGAAAATAACTACCGTACTGTCTGTTCCACGTTTTGCTGCCGACAAACTATTGGCTATTAATCATATGAAATCAAAAAAATATTTAAGTGCAAGTACTTTTTCATCAATAACAAAAAAGTCATCCTCCCTAAAAAATTTATTTCATGAAATTTCATCAAATATTGATTTCATTGCGAAAACAAATAATTTCCTATGGGAATTTAACATGGGGCAAAAAAGAGGAGGATGGATGGTCTCCAACACGGTCGAAAAATTAAAAAATTTGGAAATTGACTCCGAAACCTGGCTAGATAGCTTCAAAATGATGTAACTAAGAAAACGAAAGTTAAATTTAGAAATCTGTCTACAAACAAAAATATTATTTAAAAAAAATGTATTCTTAAACCCATAGGAAAATTGTTTTATCGCAATAAAATCAATATTTAATGGAATTTCATCAAATAACAAGAGCTGTAGGAGAACAGCATAGCTCGACTACGAGGGTTGTCGATGTACACATATATAGAAGCGTGACTAAAAACCTTAACCATGGCGTGACGGTGACGCCGGGGTGACTACATAAGCTCTCCCTATTCTTCGAATAGTTGAGCTAAAAAAATAAGGAATATGGGGAGTGTGACGTTTTTGTTATTGATGAAAAAGTACATGTACTTGAAATTAAATATTTCGTAGATTTAATATGTTTAATGGCCAAAAGTTCGTCGGCAGCAAACTGTGGAACAGACAGTAGAGCAAGTGAGCAGAGGCTCCGGATACCCCCGCCACCGCCTGGATCAACAAATAAAAACTTTAACGCAAATCTTACGTACTTGCCACTAACAGTGAGGAAGGGGTCATTTCCATGGTTCTAGAGCAATAGAAATGACCACTTGTTATAAATAGAATATGGGGACAAACAGAATAAATCAAAGGATTCTTTTGTGTTAGGCTCCGACCCAATGGCACCTTCCTCTCGTTTGGTTGCCAGGATGGACAAACGGACACCGCTACAATACGCCCCTTAGGTCGTACATCCATTGTTTTCAAACAAAAGAATGCAAGAATGAAACAATAGGCGTAAGTGGTTACGGAATAAGTTTTCTTTTGTCTTAGGCCACACCCCTACTACCTAAGACCTGATCAGTAGCCGATTTCATCAAAATTGCAAAGTATACTTATCTAGCAAAGTATACTTTGAGGGAGAAATCATTGATTTTACCATATTGCATTATTTCATACAGAACTAGCGATTGCATATATTTGATGATTAAAACTATGCAGAATTATTATACTGAATTTATTACATTATCACAGCCGATAAATTCAGTATAATAAAAATGCATAAATTTATCCTATACCGGTAATTTAAAATTTCTCAAACAAAGTATACTTTGCTAGAAAAGTATACTTTGCAATGTTGGTAAAATAGGCTACAGGTCTTACACATTAAACGAGGCAATCACGATGAAGGTCAAGGTCACCAAGATTTAGGACACAATATGATGAAGCCCAAAACAATTGGTACGAAGGTCACGGTGACCAAGGTCAAGGTCACACAAATTAGACTAGGTGGATAGCCATCCAAGTGAGTCAGGAAGCTATTGGTGAAGTTTGGTAATGATCCGACTAACGGATCATGAGATATTTAACATTTGGACATGTACATAAATTATTGACACAAAAGTCAAGGACACCAAAGTGACTGTCAAGGTCATTGGAATGACACTGGGTGGATAGCTATCAATGTGAGGAAGCTATTTATGAAATTTGGTAATGATATAACTAACGGATCAGTAGATATTGGACATATGTCCAAAATTGTTGAAACCAAGGTGAAGGTCACCAAGGTGAAGGTCAGCTGAATTACACTGGTAGATATCCATCAATGTGAAGATGCTATTTATGAAGACTAATGGATCAAGAGATATTCAACTTTTGGATATACGTCCAAAATTAATGAGGTGAAGGTCAAGGTCACACGAATGACACTGGATGGAAGCTATTGATGAAGTTTGGCAATGATCCGACTAATGGATCAAGCAATATGGGAAATGTATGTCCCAAATTGTTGATGACACCGACGACGACAGAATTGTACCTGACGTAAGGTTGCATAAATAATGGATACCTGATAACTTTAATGCAAATCTTTACTTATGGATGGACGCGCCTACGATACGCCCCTTAGGTGGTACATCCATTGTTTTCAAACAAATGAATGACCACCCAAGAATAGGTTGCATTGTTTTCTTTTGCCTTAGGCCACACCTCCTACCACGACCAAGACCCCATTCGTGTACCCGAATGGACGGACGGACGGAATGACGAAAACTATATAATGTTACCCTTCAACATACTACAAATATATGCCTGGGGTATAATTAGTAATGGGATTTTTCAATGGGCATTTGGATTGATCAGCATAGCAAAATTGGTATTAACCCTTACACCTCTATCTTAATTTTTTGTCGTCTGCTGTTTATTTTCTATTTTCCATTTTTATCATCAAAAACATGCTTTGACAGCACTTTCGAATAATTTACAACATGCTTTCACAGCACTTTAGAATCATTTCCATTGGAAATGATTCTGAAGTGCTGTCAAACCATGTTTTTATTGAGAAATAAGGCAAGATATAAAAGCGACAGCAGACGACAATTGTTGTGTGTAGCAGTCTAAGGGTTAAACTTGACGCAGAACTATTCAGTGACATCATGATAGGTTAGCTTCTTAGTTGAACAGTTAATTTATTAAATAACAGCTATTCCATCAGCAGTAAATAACAGCTATTCCATCAGCAGTAAATAACAGCTATTCCATCAGCAGGGTCTAAGGATTTTACACATTTTGACTATATTCTGAATAGATTTTTACCCAACTAACGGAATGTGATACAAAGTGTGCCTCAGTGTAGCAATTAATCAGCTTGTCTATTCGGAAATCCACATATTTTATTATGGCGTATGCAATACTAAATTTAATGTGAATTGCGCATCAGCCGATGCACAGAATTAGCCGAAATGACAGTACCTGTTCGTAAGGGACGCTGCGAGAGAGGAGCTTGATGAGATCGCGGGCCTTGATGATGCTGTAGGGGTCCCATGTCTTCCTGGTGGTGGCCACCGTCATACTGCCCTCAACCAGGTCCAGATCCGCCCGCACATTCTGGCGGAAACGGCAAAAAAGTAAAGTGTTGTTTATTGATGGAATAAAACCATGGGCTGTTGCGTTTACTGTATTATGAACAACAGTTGGTCTATTTAAAATTTGTGAGGAGTCAGAAACATGGGTAGTTGCGTTTACTGTATTATGAACAACTTACATGTACACTGCATTTTCGGATAGTTTCAAAGAGGTGTAGAAATTAGGAATCTTATTTTTTTACGTTGTTTTGTCGCAAATCATGGAACAGCGACGTTGCCAATCAATAGCGTGACGTTATTGACAACGACGATGAACGTCATGTAATCTAATGACGTCAAACAAACTTTAACGAATCAACGTCGCGCGACGTCACGTGGGGCTGATGTAATGTACTGGGATTTGAAAGCAATACGTTGAATGGGCGTTTCCATTATGAATTCAAGGACAGTGTAAATATGGTGTGGAAATTCACAAGTACCTTTCTATGGCGTAAAACCCGTGTTTTTAAAAGTTCAACCCGCAAAATATGTGCTGCGACCGACATAAGCTCATTTGCGTAAAAACTGGAAGACCTCAAATTTGGATGTTGATTGTATAATTCTTCGCTAGTGCTCAAATAAAAATAGATAAACGACGTCCCTAATGGGGCGCCAAACCAATGATGTTTTTGACGTTGACGTCATCCTATTTTAAATGTCATCAGGGTTTTCAATAGTGACCCTTTGGGGGCATTTTGACCTTTGAAATTTGATTTGGACCCCTGGCATTTGCAGCATAGGGGTCAAATTTGCTATATAAAACATACTAAATTTGTATTTAACCAGAGCTCCAGATAAGGTGCGTATTTGCGTAAATACCCAATTAAAATTGCCAAAAACCCAATTGAAATCAGAAGTAGTGAGTATCAAACAGCAATGAAATATTTGTGGTATCTTTATCATGCTACAGAAAACAATAAACCGACCACAAATATAGCATATTTTCTTATTTTTCCATGAAAACACATCTTGGTATTTCATTAGAATTGTCTCCAAGGAGACAATTCTAATGAAATACCAAGATGTGTTTTCATTTAGAAGCAAACTATTCAATAAGTGCGGTCTGCTGATGTGTAAACAGTAGTGTGATTCTATTTTACACAATTAAAATTTTGAAATACCCTGGCAATTGCTTCAGAAATGATGGAGTGAGAATACTCAATTACTAATTCCTTATCTGGAGCCCTGTTTAACACTTGCATTTAGTCTTGATCGGCCATTTTGACCCTTGAATTCTGGGAGCTATTGAAAACCCTGATCATTAGGAGCGTCAATGACTCAGTAAAAGCACTACACTTGTTAAAATGCTCTCCCATTTGGTAATATGAAATGCTTACAAAGCAAGAGAACAACACTGTATAACATCGCCAGGGAGCCGTTTCACTAAACTTTGTACGACTAAAATGTTTGTAAGTGCAAAATTATGATTTGACATTAACAGTGTTTTCTTGTAATCAATTATTGGATTTAAATTTATTGAGCATAGGCTGCATATGCAGACTATGTTCAATAAATGTAAATACATCAATTGTAAATACATCAATTGAAATGATGCAAAATTTGCACTTACGAACATTTTAGTCGTACAAGGTTTAGTGAAACGGCCCCCCTGATTGCTCACATAATCGCCCAGCGATTTCTTCACCAGGGGCCAGCACTCCTGTAGGTACTTCTCGCGGTACTTGGGGAAGAGAGTGGCAAACGAGCTCTCCGACAGGACTCCATGTGGGTTGTCTTCCTTGGAAATGCCGGGCTCCTTCCACCCCTTTGGCACCTCCAGTACGTCATCCGCTAGTTGCGGCTTTTTCCACGACTTGCCTGCAATTGGATATGTACGTATGTCTTGCCCAGGGCTCCAGATAAGCTGCGTATTTGCTTAAATACCCAATTAAAATTGCCGAAAACCCAATTGAAATCAGAAGTAGCGAGTATCAAAAAGCAATAAAAAAGTTGTGGTACCTTTACCATGCTGCAGAAAACAATAAACAGACCACAAACATAGCATCTTTTTCTTATTTTCCATGAAAACACATCTTGGTATTTCATTAGAATTGTCTCCAAGGAGACAGTTCTAATGAAATGCAAAGACATGTTTTCATTTCGAAGCAAACTATTCAATAAGTGATGTCTGTTGATGTGTAAACAGTAGTGTGATATTATTTTACCCAATTAAAATATTGAAATACCCAATTGCTTCAGAAATGATGGAGCGAAAATACTCAATTACTAATTCCTTATCTGGAGCCCTGAATTTTTATAGAGAAATAAACAAAATAATGAGATTTGTTTGCCAATGCCGAAGTTCACAATATACGCCTGTCGAGGTGTAGCCAGTATACAAGAGGGGGTGAGGGGGATAACTCAAGATATGGTGCGTATCAGCCGGTGGGGGGTGGGGGGGGATAAGTATTACATGGATTCCGCTGGCGATCGCAACTTTCGCAATTGGAGATAAAAATAAACAATTGACGATAAAAAATTACAATTTTCGAAAAAAATATAAAAAAAAATAATAGATTTTTTTTTTTTTTTTTTTTTTTTTTTTTTGAAGTGGCGATTTTTTTATTTTCCCCAGCGGAATCCCTGGTATTGGCGTATTTTACACACAGAATACGCATTGATTATCAAATGTGGGAGTACAAAACACCCACAGCAATGTGAAAATATGCATTGATTTTCAAATTGAGTAATGAAAATACTGTAATACAGTTGCTTAGTTGAGCTGCAAAAAGCAACATTGTTTTTGCTTTTTGCAGCTCAAATAATTAAATTTTTAAATTTGTTTTATTTTTTATCATTTGCAAGAAAATCAATAATACATTAGTAAAAGTAAAATAAGCATTGAATTTGAAATATGGGGGTATAATACTCTTAAGATACAACAAAACTTATCTGGAGCGTTGTATATACAAAATTCTAACAAACTTGGATCACATATGCTCCACCTAAATTGTCTGACTCTCTCCCTATTTTGAGTTGACGGAGAAGTTTTTCACTACATAAACAGAAATTTTGGAGAAAAAAATGGTATATTTTCTAAAAAATTTACTGAAAACTTCTTATTTTGAAGGCTAGCTTGAATCCTGTGTCTTACCATATTGTATTTGCGACCAATACAGACTCAGACCAGTCTGTGAATGCACACAATCTGATAATAGTCTACACTGTTCGAAACTGAATCAGAGCTCCAGATAAGCTGCGTATTTGCTTAAATACCCAATTAAAATTGCCAAAAACCCAAATGAAATCAGAATTAGCGAGTATCAAAAAGCAATAAAAAATTTGTAGTATCTTTTCTGCGGAAAACAATAAACAGACCACAAATATACTATAGCATATTTTACTTATTTTCCGAGAAAACACATCTTCGTATCTCATTAGAATTGTCTCCACGGAGACAATTCTAATGAAATGCCAAGTCATGTATTCATTTCGAAGCAAACTATTCAATAATTGCCGTCTGTTGAGTGTTGATGTAGTAGTGTGATTTTATTTTACCTAATTAAAATTTTAAAATACCCAATTGCTTCAGAAATGATGGAGTGACAATACTCAATTACTAATTCCTTATCTGGAGCATGAACTTATGTACTCATAACTAATGTAGTGCAACCCATTGCCTATAAAGCGGAAAACGTGCAGCTAATTGTTGTTTCGTCTCTACTGCAACACAAGCGCCCTGCGGATTATTGCAATATTTTACTGCGCGAAATGGAAATCTTATTCCGCAATGATTTACCGTTGACTAGAGTAGTGGTATAGAGCAACTTATTGCCTATAAAATGGAAAACATGCAGCTAAATCGATAGTTGCGAACGATAACTTGCAATCTACAGACGGTACGGGAGTAAATTGCAAGTTACCGTTCGCAACTACTAAATCGATGGCTATGCCAGACTGCATAAACTTGTTCACATTGAATATCCAGCCATAATTATCATTTAAAACCACTGAAACATAAATGATAACATCAAACAGGTAAACATTTGTTTGCATTGTCATCAATTCATAGGTGATTCTAGCGTGTCTTGGATGGTCAATTATTGTTTGTATATACATGAAACACGTTTCTAAACAATGTACAAAACAATTCAAATGCGCCCCGGTGTAATAATAATAGTCCAAGTACATGTACTATTATTATTACACCGGGGCGCATTTGAATTATTTTGAACATTGTTTAGAAACGTGTTTCATGTATATACAAACAATAATGGAACATCCAAGACACGCTAGAATCTCCTGTGATTGTCATGGGCGGGCGTTAAACTTTCAACAGATGAAGAATTCACAACCGACAATAGGTTAAACACGAAAATAGGTATAAATATAATATGCCAGTGCCAATCATGTTTTCTACCAAAACATCTGGCGAATCAGGGAAGAAACGAAATTGATGTAGTCAGATTATGAACAGTAAAAAAAGAAATATAGTGCACTATAAACTCATATTTGCACCGCTGATGGAAAGTTGTAATGTTTACACACGTTTCTTTTGCTCTTCCATGCTTGGGAAATCCCTAGTGACGTCACAGGAACAATTGGATTTTCTGGTTGTACTCGATTTCTATGCACACAATTCCAGATTTTCGAACTAAATTCGTTCATCTATCAATCAGTGCAGTACGCGCTCAATTTGGAAACATTATAATATGAAATAAGCACTACCTATGACGGGCGACGTTAGTATATGAAACTAAATTTACCAATTGATAGCTTTACCATGATGTTAGTATGCTATACACGGTACCGTAGTATATTGTAGTATTGCAGAACTACTTCCCGCAACTACCACGGTACGTGTTACAACTTCTCTATTATAATTAAATGGTGTCATTGTCGCACTTCTCTTATTTAAACCAGTGATACAATTTAGATATTTCTGTTTAATATATAGTACATTAATAGCCTAGGCATAGTGGAGCGCGTGGTCGAGCTGTCTGAGGCGTCGGTCTGCTGATCTTACGATCGTGGGTTCGAGCCTCGCGTGTGTTGTGTCCTTGAGCAAGACACTTTATCCACACTGCTTCAGCCCACCCAGATGTAGATGGGTACCGGCTAAATACCGGGAACATCGATTGTATTTGATTGTATTTGATTGTATGTACATGTACTTATGAATAAAAATATGATCCACTAGTGATAAGCCTCAGTATTGAGGGCATACCAGTATACTGACAAAAGCAAAGCATTATATAAACTGTATTAGTACATTTACGATCATTTTAAGAAAAAATAACAAGGCTAAGAATCTTCAGTGACATTATTCCCAATTTTCGCAATCTCAGTCGTCATTGAGCACGACTGTCACTTCCAGAGTTATACACATTTTGCCCATTTTTGGTATGAATTGTGTTAAGTTTTACATTTACTTTTTTTGATTAACCCAGTGCTGTGTCAGATGTGTTTGTATCCTGGACTACAGCAATGCATACTTTGTTCTGGTAGTCGTGTTCCCCAATTATCCCGGATCGCTTGACTATGTCTTGTATTTTTAAACTCACAGCAGCGAAGTCAAGTGCAGCGTGGCGGCTATATAAATTCTCCATGTGTGTCCTTCCAGTGATGCTATTATTTTCTCGATCCTTGGTGGTCTTTGAGCACATTTTGACCATTTTTCGTATTAGTTTTGTCCTTTTTACATACAGCTTCACTTAAGCTGTTGGTAAGAGGTACTTGTGTCATGAACTGTGAATACAGCATAGGCCGTGACACAACCGAGCAGGCGCAATAAAACAGCAGTTACAATGCATATATGATGTTGAGAGAAGGTTGGTGGGGGTGCGGGGGAGAGATATATTGTGGTTTCTATGTAATTATAGAGAAAAAGACACACAGAGAGACATAGACAGACAGAGAGCGAGATAGAGAGAGACATACATACAGACAGACAGACAGACATACATACATAAATATATAGAGAGAGAATGACAGAAAGATAGAGAGAGGGACAGATAGGGAGAGAGACAGACAGAGAGAGTCAGACAGACAGAGAGAAGATAGAGAGAGAGAGAGAGGGGAGAGAGAGAGAGAGAGAGAGCGAGAGAGAGAGAGAGAGGAGAGAGAGATATAGAGACATACATGGATGTGGGATAGAGAGACAGACATACAGACAGAGACAGACAGACAGAGACATGGGTGTGGGAGAGAGAAAGGTGTTAAAATAAATACGGAATAATGAAACTCCATTTCGTTGCAAATTGTTTTTCTTTTTTTCCCCATAAAATATTCCAATGCGCATTTAAGGCATTTCTACTCTGATCATTTAAAACGCATATTTTCAAGCGTCTCTCGGGGGACTTTAGTCTTCCTAACGACAACACAATTTTGAAATTCAGTAACTTCGTAAGCTATATTATGTATACTTTCCGATGTTATCTACATTTTGTTTTAGAAGCAGTTGGCCCTTCGGGCCAAATTATTCGTCGCCCGTACTAGTAATACCACGTGTCGTAAAAACACCTCCTGCTTGGTTTATCGGTTTACGGTAAAACAAATTTTACACTTTCAATCATATGTTCAACCTAGTTTCACTGAATGGTATGTTTTCATATACGCGTAACATAAAGCGGGCGACAAAGAGTCGCCCGTATAACAGGAGTACGGGTGGAATCTCATTTGGTCAAGCAAAGACGGAAAACAAGGAAACTGTATCAAAACACCAAAGAGAGACTTTGTCACTTTAATATATTTACCTACGGAAGTGAAAGTTACACTAATAAAACCGAAACGAATAGCAGTAAGTTGGTGTTTCAAATGTTTTGAATTTGAATACTGATACAAACTTGTAACTGACATATGTTACTGTTGATATATGTTACTGCTTTTCTACACGTGGTTATATATATAACTACATTATATCATATATATATACTGTGTCCTATACTGAAAGATCATTTCTCTGGCAGATGCAGCACAGCTACAAGATGATTTGAACAGTCTATCAGAATGGGAGAGGAAATGGAAGATGTCCTTTAACATCAGCAAATGCCATGTAATGCACCTCTCCAGGTCACGCAAAATACTGCGAAACACATACACACTCCAGAACCAAGAACTTACAACTGTGAACCAAGCAACCTATATAGGGGTGGAGATAACATCTGACTTATCATGGTCTCCACATGTGAACAAAATCACGAGCAAGGCCAGCGAAAGTCTAAACTTCAGTCCTGAAAAGGAACTTCCCACTAGCTCGCTCAGAGACCAAACAAGCGGCATATAACTCGTTTATAATGCCTACCCTGGAGCATAGTGCATCGGCTTGGGACCCGTACATGCACAACGACGTCCAGAAAATAGAAGACGTCCAGCGCAGAGGAGTCAGGTTTGTCTCAAGCAATAATGCCAAAACTCTGGGTACGGTCACCAATATAATGTTCAAATTACAGTGGATACCCCTAGAACAGAGGAGACAAACTAGTCGTCTCACTCTCTTCTACAAAATGGTAAACAATCACGTTGATCCCACAGACAAGGCATACACGACACAGTCATCATTTCGGGGGTCCGGTGGCATTCCCCCCCGGATTATTTTTGAAATCTACATCGCATTTCCTGCGTTCTGGCGCATTTTGAAGCAAATTAACATATTGACACTGTCACAGTATGTTTAGACATGATTTTTGATTGAAAACGTTTTCAATCAATTTTGAAACAATAAGACAACGACCGAAAAATGCATCCCAATAAACAATAAATTCAAAACGCGAACGTAGAAACTTGCCTTGTAACTTGTAAACAATCTTTACTCGGTGAATTTTAGGGGGGCGCGTGCCGGGTCCGCGCCCCCCCCCCCCCCTGAATCCGCCCATGCATGTTACCTGTCGTCGAACCCGGTGTCAATTTCGACCATAAATGTTGGTACCTTGTCTATTCGTACCCATACCATTTCGTACCCATACCATTTCGTACCCGGTTTCGTCATTTCGTACCTAGTATTTGGTCAATTCGTGCCCATAGCAAGTCATTTCGTACCCAGTTTTGGTAATTTCCTACCCTGTTTTGTAAATTCTCACCCAGATTTAATTGGTATTAATACTTACTTTAACATTTTAATAGAACTGCATATTATTCATATTTCTTATCAAATTTGCAGAAATAATGTAGGAAATGTAAATTATAGTCCAGGAGCAATAGCGTTTCAGGTAAAAAAAAACAACAACATGGCACACAAGCTGAAAGCCTGTCATGATAACCCACCGTCACTATTTCAGCTGCTATTACATCTTCTAGCAAGCTGTTCCACCAGATTATTATTCCTTGCAAAATTGGCTGAAAGGATATATTCTTAATTGTCCAATCTAAATGGCGTATTCTGTAGTTTCATGGGGTCACCTCTAGTTCTGGAATTGCTGTTCGGAGTAAGCAGTTGATCTCTGCCTGTCTTGTCAACTCCTGTCAGCCAGCATACATTTTAAACACGTCCACCTTGTCGGACTGGGTTCTTCTATAATGTAGCAATGGTATATGCATTGCATCTTCATCATTTCAGGATAGCTTTTCTGCTTTATGTTTTTCACTAATCTGGTTGCCCGTATTTTGGCGTTTTCTACAGGCAACACAGACTGTTGATAGATGTAGCTATATATATACATGTAACTTCTGACTGGAGAAACGTGTATATTTCAGTGTGCCTAGTCTAGTTCCGGATCTGTTAGCTGACTCTCCTGCATGTGCACATTTTTTTAACGTGTTCCTGTAGTTATGCAGATGCAGGAGTGCGCTAACAGATCAGGAACTAGACTGGGTACATATGCAACATTTACTTATCCTGACTGATCAGCGAATAATGCAGATTCTGATCATAAGCAGGCGGTACCACATACATAGATTAAAATGTCTATGTCTATGCATATTTAATGTCTCGACTGTCTATATATGCATGTGGTTGTACGAAAGCGCAGGCTAATACTATCGAGGTTGTTGAGTACAGTTGTCATTACGTCGATGTTTTTGTTGCTGTTAAATTACAGTTACAGCGTAATGTCTTAATGTCTGCCGCTGTGTACTCGGCGTCGAAAAATCACCTTATTTCACTAAGGGCGACAAATAGTTCGTCAGCTGCGCAAGATGATCCAATACATGCATAATGTTGCAAATATTCTACAAAAAAACAGCTGATTGTGCCACTTTCATCATAAATATCTGCAAATAGTCGTATAAGACACTTTTCACACTTTTCAATCATTACTCATATATACTAATATATAATTATGTATATGCTACTTTAGAGTAACTGTGTCTCGGATGATGTGCCTGAAGTCCTCACGTCTGTGTCTGTCTGTCTGTCCGCCTGCCCACCCACCCGTCCATTCATGCTGATGAATTGGTAGACAGAATGGTGTAAGTAGTATATAGGGAGTCAGAAGGATACCGCGACTCTACGGAGAGGCGTTACATGCCATACTCCTTACTACCTATAGCAAAACAGTACCCCTTGTTTTTCATTTTTAATAAAAGAAATCCCTTCCCAAAAGTTTTTTTGATTTCACAAATCGAATTTTTTTAATTCGAATTGTTAGAAATTATGACAAATTGTTATAATTATGACGAAATTATGAAAATCGGGGAAACCCCCCATTACCGATTATACTACTTATTAAAATACACCATATTTAACAAATATGACACCTCTTTATAATTATTAATTAATTCCCAAGATTGGGAAAGTATATTTACTAGTATATAGAAAGAGATTATGCCGACTGTCATGAAAAATCAATCTAAAAATTATATTCCCGATATAAAATTTAATAATAGAATACGGAATGGTTGTTGTGTTAAAACTAGAGGAGTAGATATAAACAGACAAGGATTGAACATCCACTCATACGACCCACAAATAATATTTTGTTGCATTCTGTGTGACGTAAAAGGGCGATATAGTGATTATTCAAAAATATGTAGTTGTAAGGGTAAAATAATTAATACTAGGGGCACTGTAGAAAAAATGTTAGCAAAAGTTTAGTGTATGAATACAAATTTGGTATAAAAAATGGTGATATTTTTTTCAACACGAAAAGGTATTTTCTTGTTGAAAAAAAAAATAAAAGAAGAAAACTCTGAAAAAAAGGGGAGAATACTAAAGGCTCTGATCGACTATGGCAACGGACGGTCTGGGAGTAGCTGGGTGTCAAAAGGCACCGCAAGAAGTTCTTCGCGAACAAACCCGTGCGATGGACCATCATCCAAATAGTAGAGCACGGGCTCATCGTGTTTGGTAATAGATCGATCTAGATGATATACATTGATAGACCACACGGGATCAGTCGCGCAGCGGCGAATACCTTCAAGCTCTCCCGGATGATAGAGGTACCGGACGGCAACATCCGATGGAAGCCGTTTCTCCGCTAAACCAACTGGTCGCCCGCGCGAGACGGCGGATGGTTTGTGCGACACCATTTTCGACTTAATGGCATCTACAGGCTTTTTACCGATCAATCCGGTCACCTCGCCGTTCAGTGTGGAGACCACGGCGGGCAGCCGGGTCACCCACTCGGTCGATCGCGAATGAGGGTCTACAAGCTCTTTGGCATATTGGTGTCCGAACAGCCTCTCAGCCAGTGTTCGATTGAACCGTACCACGATCCCCTGGTCCTGGTGGATGTTGACGCGGCCGCGTCTGACAGAAACTTTGTGTTTAGCCAATAGATGAGAGACCGCGCCCATGAACTCGCGGCCGGGATCGACCTGGAGAAGATTCGGCCATTTGAGAGGACTCCTCTTATATATTCAGGAAAGAGCCTCGGCCACCTCCTTAGACTCTTTAGTGGCCAGCGGCTCAGCCCCCTTATAGCGACTCGCTACGTAAACGATTGTCAGTGCATACTTGTACGTCTTGCAACAGACGCGATCGTGAGGGAGAAACAGGAGATCTGCTTGGTGGACTTCGTTCGACACTGGCACGTCGAATTTCGAATATTTTGAGGCGCGGGCAAATAGATCTGCCAGATGGCCTGCTTCTTGAGCCATTTCTTGGCTGCGTTTTCGAAAACCTTGGTCGCCGTCGCGAGGTTCTTGATGGCCGCGAGTCCCTTCCAGTAGCCGCGGGGGCTGTAGTATGTGTTCGCTAGCTTGCACGCTAGACGAACCGATAGTTTGGTATCAATCTTGCGTGTGTCCATCGTATGCGAGGTATTCTAGTAGGTCGAACAATCTCCAACATGCCCTCACTAGATCGTCCGGTAACTGCGTCATCGATACTAAACCTTTGTTGGAAGTTTCGCTGCAGCTGCCGGTTAAGTTCCCCCAATTCTTCCAATCGCGATTGGATTGGAACAGGAGCGAGAACTGGGAGGAATCTAACATCCACTTTGCGAAAATGGTGGCCGCTTTTTCGTCCTCGCGCCACATCTCTAGAGAGTCTTGGGCCAGACGGATCAGACCCTTTGCGCCAGCTAAAAGGTGTTTAAGGGCCGTGTAGCCTACATCGATCAAAGCCTAATAAAGCTCGTCAACTAACATCGTTCTATATATATATATATATATATTATTTAAAAATGTTTTTTTTAAATAATTATTGCTTATTGCTTTTGCTTATTGCTTTTCCAATATAGTTGCTGACGAGACCCACCACACCCATTCCCACAACCAAGTTGGGGTTCGGGATCCAGGGGTGCGAGAATTTTCTGTGGATATACCCGCGAGTATTCGCGCATGGCTTCGTCAACGTTCCGGAAAGTTTGCACGGCGTGACTCTCGCGGTGAAGCTCTTCGTTGATCCAGTCAACCCCGGTGGTTCGTTTTTCCGACCATGCTTCCTTTGCGCTATTGAGTTGTTCTGTAGCTAAATCGTGACGCTTGCGCTCATCATCCGCGTCCGAATCTTTAGGAATTAACGAGAATAAATAGATGCTAGTGCCGAACGCCACTGCGCTCACGATTGTGCCACCTACTATTACTGCGAGCGTAACCATTTTATTTCCATATATTAGCAGGTAGAATTCCAGCTTTAATTAGATAATCTCGAGTCCCAACTGTGGCCGCTACATCTAAGGTGACGAGCCCTACGTCTCTCACGGTCATATCCAACTTGGGAGCGGGCCCTCCGAAGGCCATCTTTGATAGTCGAGCAAACCCGATACTGAGACCCGATATCACCACGGCGTTATAAAGCACATTCACTATTATTTTACCATTGTTTTCAGCCATTATATTTATTGCATATAAAAGGGATCGCGATTAATGTTTAAATGGGGCGCAATCGGTTTCGGAACCGCGGCTGGTTGTCTCGAAAGGTATTTCCACACACAGGGTGCCCAAAACTGCCAGACCACCACCAACAACCCACGGGATGGTCCAGTTAGGAGCTACAGCACTCCACGATTGCTCTTCCAATTGCGATTGGTGTTCCTGCGGAGATTGAACCGCAGCTGTCTTTGGGGGTTTTGATGTTTCTGCCCCCAACTCCATTTGCGATTGGCTTGGGGGTGCGGCTGGAGCAGCAATACCCGATTGCAACGACTGTTTGGCCTCTCGAAGCTCGGCGAGTATTTAATCTTGTTTAGCTTTTCGGGTGGCAGCCGCTGCCCGCCCAGCTGCCTGTCTTTTGGGTTTTTGTGTCGTGCAATCGGGTTCAACCGCACCTGTGCTGTTGAGGGTTCATTCAACGTGCTCTGGTTCAACTTGTTGAGGGCTGTTCCATCACTCTCGCAGGTGCTTGTCGCTCCAGTTCCAATTCTTCCAATTTCAACACTGTTGATGATTGGATTGGGGGTGCGTCTTGTGTCATCATTTTCTGAGCTTATAGTTCGTTGGCATATATGTCCAAATTGACAGTGCTTAGCCGTGGTAAACGCGGTTGTCAGCGGAGCTAAGTACTTTCCAAACTTGTGATAAATTGAGCAGCACGCTGTTCTAAGAGTGTGTCCTACAAAAGGGTCAGTCTCTAAATCACCAATCAACCCCGCGGTGTCAGATATAGGGAGAATTGCACTGACAGCGGTAGCGTACAAATGAATAGCCGCCGCCCCAAGAGTTTTCGTCATCTCTGCCCCCAATTTAGACTCATATCGCGCATACATTTTACCAACCTCAACAACTGACATCTTGTCCACCTGACAAACTGAGAGACGTCTACCGAAATACTGCTCCGATTGCCCACCAGCAACCAGCGCAGCTAGCCGCTCGCGTCGCGTCGTGTTTTCATTTTCTTTCATCCAACTGTTCAAATTCTTCCAATCGCGATTGGATAGGGGATGCGGTTGGGTAGATACCGTATCGGCAGTCGGACCATCTTTCAGGAAAGATACCGTATCGGCAGTCGTGCCATCTTTCAGGAAAGATACCGTATCGGCAGTCGGAGCAACTGTTTCTTCCATTAGCTGATCGAGAAGTTCGTCGCAGTTCATTATTCCAACAGTGTTGGGTGTATTATTCTGACTAGTATTATAAGATTAACATCAAACTGTTTGTAATTTTCTTAAAATTAATTATGAGTAACAGCATCAATTCGTGAATTGAAGTTGCGAATAATTCAGTAATATTTAGTAAATAATTCAGTAATTCAGTAATAATTCAGTAATAATTCAGTAATATTTATTAAATTATTTCCAAAGGTCCTGGTAACAATGGTATACGTCGCTGTCGTCGATCGACATCACCTCATTATCAGAAATCTTTATCATGGTCTTCTTGACGATGGCGCGACCCAGGTTCTGAACGACGGTTCGGTCCATGTCTGTCGACGTCAGCGAAATAGTGAAAGCGAGGCGAACAGTCCCCGGCACAATGACGTCGCTAGCTCCAAGGTTGGGGAAGCGGGCCAAGAGCTGCTGGTTCTGGTCGATCGTCGATAGGTTGTTCGTGATACCGACGCTTTGTCTCACGCCTTTCGTCCCAAGGGACTCCCGCAGTCTGCTGTATCGATTGAGTTTGCGACCGTATTGACTCGAAGACATATTTTCATTGAAACTAAATACTCTATTAAACCCGTATGGTTTTTTCTTTAATACATCGTTAAAAATGGCTGGTTACGAGATTGGCATGGACGAATTCGATCGTGGCCGAGATGATGACATCGATGATGAAGACATCGATGATGACATCGATGTCGAAACTACATTCATAGAGACTCCAGCTCCAATTAGTGAATTGGGGGGAACAGGTGGCGCTACCAGAAATCTGGTTGATCTAAATCAGGAATTAGTCAAGTCAACTGTAGTCAAGACGGCTACTACAACAGTTTGGCAAAAAAAGGTGAGGTCCCATCTCTCGGTCGCGACTACTCCAAGTTCGAATTTAGTGTGTGTGATGTGTTGCGACTATGATCAGCACCAAATGTCCGGCTCATAAACATGAGGACCAAAGGACCCCTAGCGCTGGACACCGTTGCCGGAACCCAGGGCAGTGTCGAAATCGTAAGGAGCGAACTAGGATTTGTAGATTGGAAGTGTGGTAAAAAATTATGCCGGCCTCCATTGTAAAGACAGTCTACAGTCTACAGTCCTACAGTCTACCGACAAAACGATGGCGAAGACGGACGCCGCGATAGAAACTGTCGAGCTCAGCGAGCTCCCTCGAGTAGCCACCGACGCTATTCGCATAATGGAGCTCAGCGAAAGCGAGATAGATGGAATACTCAGCACGATGGAAGGCCCACCGTTACCTCTTCACGAACTCTGGGGACTCGATAAGGCTCTACAAACGGTCTGGGGCGAACTGGTCCAAAACCTCTCCAAACTCACGGAGCTGGATGAACATATCATGCTAGAAGAAAGAAAACTTGGGGAAGCCTGTGGCGATAGAGAATCTACCGAGCGAATCACCGAACGACTGCGGTCGGTGCGAGATGAAAGAGTAGCTCGCTTGGACTGCATCGGCTTCCCGTGAGCATCTCGGCACCCAAATAAGTCGGATCCGCGAAACAATTTCGAGGGTTCTGCATGAGGAGACGACACTTCGCACTCTGCTCAGAGAGCAGGGCGTCACGATAGTAAGCATCCTCGCAGCTCTCGGCATGACTATATCAACCATAGTTCTAACTATCGAGCTGCTCGTAGGTGGTGCGGCGGCTGCTGGCGCGGGTGCAGCCGCGCCATCCGGCGTCGCCAAGGAGTGGGCAAAAAACCATCAAAAAGGCCTCGCCAATCTCCTAGCTAAATTAGCTGGAAAGGTGGCTGCCGCGCTGCCTGGGTTGATCGGGAGTGTCATCGCCTACTTGTTATCTATATTATCAAAAACAGCCGGATGGCTCGCCAAAAATACTTGGGCTTTAATCGTGGCGATCGCCCGAGAGTTCCTAAAACCAAAGTGCGAGTAGTACGATCACCACGAGGGCGACGACGAGCCCTAATTTCTCCTCCTCGTGGGTTGTGGCACTAGTTCCCGCTCCAGTTCCAATTCTTCCAATTTCACCCAATCTGCGATTGGTGTTGATGATTGGCTTGGGGGAGCTGGTGGAAATCAATTCGTGAATTGGGGGTGCATCCAATTCTTCCAATTTCTCCAATCGCGATTGGTGTGTTGATGATTTGATTGGGTGTTTTATGAAATATTTTTCAAATTTATTTGAATTTCCAACCTCAACACTGTTGAACCCAACCGTCTTGGGGGTGCGCTTGATGATATCCGCGTTCACGTTCCCGTTGTGGCCGAATTTTTTGATTGGCGGTGGCGATTACGATCAGATTATCGTAACCATCAACCGGGTTGTCTCGTAGTATCATATTGCTCGGCGCCATATAAATACCTATTCCAAATACATAGTCTACTGGGGTGCTGGCATTCTGCAAAACATCTTGATACCGTTTAATCGCATCCGGGAGGTCCATCGGAGATGAGATGGTGTCCTCGACATTTGCCAACAACTGTTTTTGCGCGTTAAACGCCGTCCCGTCTCCTATTATAGAACTGTGCGCTTGCGCCTGTGCGCCGAGGATGGCCCAGACGTATGTGCGAATGGAGTCGTTGAGGCGGGAAAGCCCAGCATGCGTTTTGTTGTTCTTCCACAAATGTTGTCCACGCTCTAGATATGTCTACGTGGTGTGTGAATACGTCTTTCTCAATGAAGAAAGGTTTCATCGCCCTCCATTATCTAACCTATATTTTCCGTCGGGTGTCCAAAACATTTTGAACCTACCTAGACTATTGTTAGGCTTGTCCACCTTTTGTCTGAAATCTGTTGTCGGTTGCACAATTTAGTGAAGGCCCTAGAGGTGTTGGATTGCCAGTTAAAAGCGGAGTCTTGAGGAAGAGGTGTTTTCATTTCCGCTAGAACGCGCCGTGTCTGATAGTAAAAATGAAATTGAAACAACGATTTCAACATTGGATCGTCCTCACCGAGTAATTCGGGTGAAAACCGACACTCAGAGCTCGCGCACCACACTGCAAAGTTTAATTGGTGTTGCCACCAATACATCGGTGTTGTCTTCCACGCCACCACAGCTGCGTTGTTCACATCGATATTGCCAGTTATTAAGGGGTTTGTGTACTCGGAGGTCAAATCTAGAAAACGGGCTTTGAACTTGTCCCCATTCATTTCGACGCATATGTCTTGCCGACCTAGCGCGAGGTCTTTTACACCATAGCGTTTCACATACGACATCTTTTACAGTGAATAATATATATATCTAATATCCTGTATATGAGATATACAGAATAAATTTCCAACATAAACAGAATTGAACCCAAAATCTTTTGAAAGTATATTATTACTATGTTTGCTACTATCACTAATGTTCAAAAAGAGAGTTGTGAACTTCAGAAGTCAATCGACAACTGCTGCGGAAAGCGCCGGGTAAGCCTCAGATCAATCACCTTCACGATTGAGTGGCAGAATGTGGGGAAGAGCGAAGGGTTTTACTATGTGAAGGATGGACAACAAGTAGGTGTAAAGCTGCCTCCCGGACTGTGGGGAGCAAAACATCTCATAGACTTTGTTTCCACAGAGCTTGACGGTATAGTCAACCTCACAGTATCGAAGGCTACCGGACTTGCAACAATGACCATCAGCCCAGACAGCCAGATAATGACCTCCCCGATGTTGGGTATTTGACTCGGGTTTAGAGAGACATACTCCGCGAATAAAGGCTTGTTTGCCCCGGGGTACGTCGGTGATAATCCGGTGGATTTCGCTAGAACGCGCCGTGTCTGATAGTAAAAATGAAATTGAAACAACGATTTCAACATTGGATCGTCCTCACCGAGTAATTCGGGTGAAAACCGACACCCAGAGCTCGCGCACCACACTGCAAAGTTTAATTGGTGTTGCCACCAATACATCGGTGTTGTCTTCCACGCCACCACAGCTGCGTTGTTCACATCGATATTGCCAGTTATTAAGGGGTTTGTGTACTCGGAGGTCAAATCTAGAAAACGCGCTTTGAACTTGTCCCCATTAATTTCGACGCATATGTCTTGCCGACCTAGCGCGAGGTCATTTACACCATAGCGTTTCACATACGACATCTTTTACAGTGAATAATATATATATCTAATATCCTGTATATGAGATATACAGAATAAATTTCCAACATAAACAGAATTGAACCCAAAGTCTTTTGAAAGTATATTATTACTATGTTTGCTACTATCACTAATGTTCAAAAAGAGAGTTGTGAACTTCAGAAGTCAATCGACAACTGCTGCGGAAAGCGCCGGGTAAGCCTCAGATCAATCACCTTCACGGTTGGGTGGCAGAATGTGGGGAAGAGCGAAGGGTTTTACTATGTGAAGGATGGACAACAAGTAGGTGTAAAGCTGCCTCCCGGACTGTGGGGAGCAAAACATCTCATAGACTTTGTTTCCACAGAGCTTGACGGTATAGTCAACCTCACAGTATCGAAGGCTACCGGACTTGCAACAATGACCATCAGCCCAGACAGCCAGATAATGACCTCCCCGATGTTGGGTATTTGACTCGGGTTTAGAGAGACATACTCCGCGAATAAAGGCTTGTTTGCCCCGGGGTACGTCGGTGATAATCCGGTGGATTTCGCCTTCACGAAAACTCTCAGGGTGCACCTGGATCGGGTGAACACATCGTACAACACGGTAGATTGATCTCCCAGCACATTACTGAAAACCGTGCAAGCCAGTGATTGTTTCTTTGGGGAGATTGTGACCTTAGACTTCCCATGCCCCGAGATGAAAGTTTTGGAATCGGGACATATCCATGAATTTACGGTCTCTATTCTTGATGATCAAGCGAGAGAGTTGAAGAACTATTACCCGATTTCGGTCGTCCTAGAAATTTCAAATTAATTCAAAGAATTAGACTCAAGTTCGTAATATAATTTATAACAACCAACATTATGAGTATATACGGACCAGGTAGTTCTTCCAATTCCAATCGCGAGTGGGTGACAGATATAAATTCAAAGAATCCGAGTAATAACCCAATCGAGATTGGAGTTCCCGACGGATCCAACCCCACAGGTGATTTTTTAACTACCGGAAAAACAAAGGCCTTGATCAATACGACTATATCGGAGGCCACAAACGAAATTCGCAGGAGTATATCACAGCTTAGAGTAGACCTTCCTGACGGCGACTGCACAAGTTCGCGAAGAGGCACATACAGGACTTAAGGATATCGGCGGAAAAATAATCCAAGTTGGGAAAGAAGATCATGCAGCACTTACTGAACTAGGCGGGAAAATAACCGAATTTCTGGAAGAGGCCCATTCAGAGTTTATGGAAGTTTCCGATAAACTGAAACGTGTTCGTAAAGACGCTCACAAAGCCCTTGAGGATAACTCTGAAAAGGTTCGTGCTGAGGCCCATACCGCTATCGAGGAGCTTGCCGCATTGTTGAACACATCTGTAGATCAGTTTAAGTTATTACACCGCATAAAACCCATCATCACTGTGTGGGCTGAGAAGCGGGCCCATTAAATGAGGGGGCCTATGAATATTCATTTGGTGTCAAAGCGAGCAATAGATATGGGGGATACGTCATGACATCTCCAGGTACACTTCTACGAATGGCGGTCTGTTCGGTTAATGCTAAGGGTAAACCTGTGGGCGCGGTCGCCGTACATCTCGTACTGGATGGGGAAGAACGGGCGATTGGAGTCACTAAACTCGCTGTCAGAGTTCAGCAGTGGTTTTGTTTGCCGGTGACGATACAATTAGACTTTCCGAAGGTAGTGTTATTAACTTTGTTACGAAAATCGCTGACCCAGCGAGCTCTTCCACTGTTGTGTGACATTGTTAATTGAACTAAATTTGTAAAATTTAAATATGAACGAATCACCGCTTCCGAGCAAGCTTCCAATCTCGATTGGTTTTGGCGAAAGAAGTTCAGATTTTAGGTTGGAAAATATCGTCGAGATGCAGCAGATTCTAAAACAAGAGGGGGAAACTCGGAAAATGAATGCTAAAAAATATAGACGAGCGGCAAACATAGTGGAGGGGGTGATCACCGTGCTGGCAGCAATTTCTATAATGGGTGGGGCCAGAACCGCTGCATTGTTATCTACAATCATGGCAATTCCCATTGCAGAGGGTTTGAGCGGGGTAGCCGCTGGGGCGGGGTTGTTATGTATGGCGTTTAGAGTAGTGGGGAGAAAATTCGAAAATAAAAGTAGAAAGCACGACAGAATATTGGTTCTCGCAAGGTCTAAGGAAAATAGCATCGACGTTATCGTGTCCAAAGCGTTGGGCGATAACAATATATCAGACGCTGAATTTGAGTCGGTGGTGGAGGAGATGTCTCGATATGAGGATTTAAAAAATACTATTAGAATGAAGGCGCGCGCCACCCTTCCCAGGATTGAGAATACTGATTGGGATAAATTTAGGTTAAAACTGGGAGATAAAGTGGGGGGAAGGGGGGAAGTTACAACACCACCTACAACACCAATACCATCCAATTTCAATTCTCGAATTGGTCGCTTGGGGTTGGACAATTGCAGGCAATTGTGATATTTTATAATTTTCTTAAAATTAATTATAAAATTTATAAGTATTTGATGAAATATTGCTGAATTTTATTAAATAATCAGTAATACGCAGTAAATAATCATACGCAGTAAATAATCAGTAAACAATCAGTAATACGCAGTAAACTATCAGTAATTTTATTAAATTATGCAGTAAACAATTTAATTAATCCAATTAATCCAATAATATTGGTGGTTGATTAATTATGAATACATATTGAACATTAATAACGCGCTTAGCCAAACAAAAATAAAATAAAAAGTTTTAGGTCCAGCCGAGGCTTGAACCCCTTCTGGGCCCACCTCGCTAAGCTTTCGCTCTCATTCATTCATTCATTCTAGAGCGTTCTTGTAACGTCTCCAGTTAAGTGAGTTAGTTCTCTGTGATAGTCCTTTAGAAGAGTGTTTTATTCCACCTTTCTTTTCCACTGATGAAATTGCTTCCACTATGTAACATTTGCTCGATAAGGCTATAGCCCTGTCTCCTTGGAACTCCATCTTGAAAAGTCCAGGTTCTCTGTTGCTCCATTTATCCCACGCCAACCACTGATACTTCTCCCTCTCAAACTCACCCTGTAGGTGTGGTTTGACTAAATGCTCTAAATTTGTGCCGGAAATCGCTATGTACATGCTGTCAGTATCCATTTGTATTAATTCAAAATCTGTTCTGTCAACATATTTATCTAAGAAATCATAGTAGAATTCTAACATTCTCAATTTAGCTAACTGATACACGGCTATCCCGTAATGAAAAGGTCTAGCCATAGTGATCTTAACTTTCCTAGAAGATATCTTATACGCATCACCGATCTCCTCCAAATCGTGGAAGAATGCGGATCTCAATGTTTTATCTACACAATCTTCATATTGTGTGTATGTTGTAATTAAATGCCTCTCTGATGCTTCTATGATCTTTCCACAACATGAATTCCCTAATAGTTTTAGAAGAGGTGTGTATAACAATATTATTTTGGCTGACAACGCCCCCACTAATTTCTTTCCATCTCCTCGTTTTCTATCTGTGTCTTTCAAATACTGTAACATATGCTCTGGAACCTCATTTTCCTCAACCACTCTATTTATAAATAGTGGAGACATCTCTGAAGATTTATACTTTAAAGTATGTGGAACTTCTATATCTACTTCTGCAAACCCAAACCACTCATTATCTAATACTTTTTTCACAAATGTATATATTTCTTCGTGTGGAAGCTCTATATGGTTAATTTCCTCCTTACCACAAGGCATCTCTTTGTTTAGATTTGAGAGATATAGGGCGTTGGCATCATATCCTAGAACTGCGTTACATTGATTACCCTATGTGTTGCGAATCTTAGAAACTCCCGCTTCCGCGTATCTCGAAAATACTATCGAAGGCCCTCCTCCTACTTGTGGGTCATATAGTGGTGCACACTTTACAGCAGCCTCCATGTTTTCTTTGGTTTTATAAGATTTTACGTGCTCTTTTATCGTCCCCCTTAATAAATATTGTAATGCTACTCCTGGTAAAGATACGGCATCTTTAAGAATATCGAGGCCTCTCTCTTGATAAAACTTGTTCATTTTTTCTAATGCCTCTAGAAATGGTGCAACGTCTAAATCGTTGTAGTATCTCAACCAGTCGGAGAACTTTGTCATACCTTTTTATTCCCATATTACCCTACATTCGTCCAGCTCTTTTTGAGATATGGGGTTTTCTCCTTTCAATTTTGAATACCAGTCTTTTAGATCTGGTAATCTCGAACACTCTAATTTATCTGGAGAGTTGAACCACTCGTATGGAAAGAAAGACTTTTGATTTGTACAATCATAGGCTTTGATCCATTTGTCATAACTAGTACCGGGGCCTAGATATAATCCAATAACATATTTGAATCTGTTGGGAGAAATCTCCTGCGCACCTCCATGGATATGTTATTCCCTCTACTCTTAATCTCCTCTATAAACTTATCTACTAATACTGAGGGTTCTTTCTCACATATGTGGGTTATTTTCTTTGAGAAACTATCGCCTATCGACACACTTATAGGTGTGTGGACTGTCTCAAACTATAAATCTGTAGTTCTACGCACCCTCCCGGCATCATCTAAATAAGTTTCAAAATCATAAACGATCTGGTGTAGGTAAATGGTTGTTTGTGGGTCTGGTTGTTTATATGAGGGTCCCCTATATTGACATTCCCAAATAGTAATCAGTTTGTAACCTGCGCTCTTTATCGTATTATCTCTAGTGTCAGTTTTCTTAAGTTTTTGTCGTGCCCATTTGTTATGAACTGGGCACCCGTGCCAGTAACAACCGTGAAACTGATAAACCGTGTTGTTGTCTTTACAATATCCATCAACTGGAGCTCCGGCTATCCATCTCTCACCACCGTGACCACATTTGGCTGTATGAATGTGAGGCCCTAGAAAATAATTTATCCAATTTATAGACATATTACTAGCGTGAGACCGAGGATAAAACGCTTTTTCATACGCAGACATAGGACGATCTATCGCAGCACCTTTGCACACGACTTGAGTTTCCCCCCTCATACAGGTGGTCGCGTGTCTTTTTAGATTACTAGCTTTTGTGAACCGTTGTTTACAGTCGTAGCAGCAGTATGTGTTTGTTGCCTTATATATATATAAAATTAAACATGCGTGGTTGTTGTATAGACCTATAGTCATTTTCTTTGTACCAATTTCTTCGTATTGTGCTGCAACTTTTCTCAAATACCAAGTACCCTCCTCTGTGGGTTCATAAACTTTTATCCCGACTTTAAAACACTCTTCTACTTTTCGAAGGTCATTGAAGGGAATCGGACCTTTTTATTTTTAGAAAACTTTTCATATTCGTCAGCGAGTTGTAATGTTTTAGATAGACATCTATCTATACGCAGGTTTGTTGTGTGAATGGCCAGACATCTAAATAAACATAATGAGTCGTCAAATGTATCTGGTGAGTTTAACCCCTTTTTATTGCTCAACCAATCTGGAAGTCTCCCTCCTGACATTTCTGTAGATATACGTCCAATATCCTCTGCACTAGTTTCTAGTACTATTTTTACAAGTACTTCTACCCATTTTACAAACGTCCATTTCGTGTTAGGTCTCTCTATTTTGTCAATGTTTAAACGTGTTTCTTCTTGTGTCTCCACCCACACACCTACCTCTTCGTAATGTCTAAGCCACTGGCTCCCCTCTAAATGTTTATGAAATATTATTGTTTTAGGTCTTCCCTTATTATCAGTCTCTTCTATGTGAGCCAATTTATATGAGAATGTGTACCGTAGATAAAAACTCTCAGTCAGCATAGGCTGTAATTGTTTAACAATTCTTTCGGCTATGTTGTGTGTCAACCCTCTGTGCATCCTCACCTCAACTACTCGTCTACCTTTCTCAACACTTTCCTTGTTTTCAGAATACTCCTCTAGAAGTTTATCACCTTCGGTTGTTATATATCCGTTTCAGGAGGTCGTTTTTTATGGTTCTCTTTTTAGGAGGTCCTATGTTTTTAGCTCTAAGGTTTAGTACCCCCTCAGACATAAGGGTTTGTGCTTTCTTTAATCCTGATGATAGATCAATATTATTGAAGGCCCCGCGTTTATACGCGCGTTTAAATATTTTCATAAACTCCTCGTTTTTAGCTTCATTTATTACATTAGTTAACCATTTTCTTTAGCTCTTTTTGTGAATGTTATCCCCAATTTGGAAGCCTCCGCCCTTAATTCTAGCACTTTTGGGGAGGTTTTCGTAACTTTTTTAGGAATGGCTTTCGTAATTTTTTTAGGATTGGTTCCACTATTTATAAATAGAGTGTTGGTGGTGGGTTTTTATAAGGGGGTTTTTATATCACCATTTTCAATATTCTTAGTATCTGTTTCTATCCCACTATACTGTATGTGTGGAATAATTGTTCTACCTCGTCGTATTATTCTCATTGTTTTTGTTGATAATTGGCATATGTTGTTCCTATATACTAGCAAATATACTTTTCCCAATCTTGGGAATTAATTAATAATTATAAAGAGTTGTATGTGTTCAATTGTGTTTCCAACCTATTTTCACCCCTTTACCAAACCAGTTTAAACCGGTTTAGTAAACATATTTTCATAATTATAACAATTTGTCACAATTTCTCACAATTCGAATTTAAAAAATTCTATTTGTGAAATCAAAAAAACTTTTGGGAAGGGATTTCTTTTATTAAGCATGAAAAAACAAGGGGTACTGTTTTGTTATAGGTAGTAAGGAGTATGGCATGTAATGCCTCTCCGTAGAGTCTGTGTATGTAGCTGTAAATTATACACATACATTATTTGCTAATGGGTTATGTGTGCTTTTCTCAATCTCTGGACGATACTGTCTGCATGTACTAGACATCCCGGGGATCTTCTAGAGAGGTGTATGGGTGACACTGAGCGAAAATCGACTAACAGGAGATATAACACAAACTATGAAAACAATAGCGTTAACAGCTAAGATAAAAGTTGTTCATATGTCGTGGGTACGAAATGAACAAATCGGGTACAAATTGGTATGTGTACAACAAATTGACCCGGTACCGTCATTCACAAGTTGTTCATCGCATCATAATTCATAACCAAGCGCGTCCTTTAATTATTTATGAAACACAACAACAACAGACAGCTGACTGCTTGGAACTGGTTTTAGCAAGACTGCGACAACAAGGGACAACAACGGAATTTGGCGTAATTGAGTGCGGTTGATCTACGTCTGCAGGGCAATTGTACTGACAGCAAGAGATGAACAGTGGGTAAGAAACAGTCTTTGTGAAAATAACCTTTTAGCGGCTCCAATTTGTATAACAAGTAAATTGGCTTGTTACCTGGATTTGTTGGACCTTAATATAAACACACTTGCTTATAGGAGGTTTTGAGTTGACGTCATGAATGGTGTATTCCTGTTACTAAAAATAGCTTTGCCGTCAGCTTCGGCGAAGCTATTGTTCCAGAGCGTATTTACATTGCTCTGTGTGTATCAATAATAATAATTATCGGGATTTACTGACAATATCTGATGGGGGAAAGAATGTGTGGTATTTGGTTGTACATGTACTAACAGAGATACTGACAAATAAGTAGCATTAAAGTGCTGGAAACCAACAGTTTTGACTGACCTGGAATGGTCCAGTCTGTTTCACGAAACCTGCCCAAATTTTACGGCCATATAAACAATTCAAAAACAATATTGTTTTCGATAGTATTAAATTAAAGGAAAATTTAAGAATGAGCCTTCTTTTTATTTCGTGAAATTCGGTCAAATATTGGTTTTATTACGAAAAATTGATTTCTCTATGGGAATTTAACATGCCATAGGGGAAAAAAGAGGTAAAGGAGTGTGGGAGGAGTCAAAAACAAAAAAAATTGGAAATTGACTCCGAAACCTAGCTAGATAGTTTGGATATGATCTAACTAAGAAAACAAAAGTTAAATTTTAAAAATCGGTCCAGTATTTCTAAAATTCAAAAAAATTTCCCCATAGACATCTCGTGAAGATGTCTATGGGGATTTAACATGGGGAAATTGTTTTTAGCCAGGTTTTTTTAAAAAAATCCAGGCTATTGGATTGGCGAAAGCCGGGTGGGCGGGCGGCGTCCACAATCAATGTTAAGTTTTCGTGTTTGAGTCCATTTCTTTGTTACTGTACCACCTAGGACCACCAAACTTTCACAGCTTCATAATCAAGGGGTGCCCACCACATATCACTATCCAACATGTTACTTTTTTTTAACTTCACCCATTTTTTCCGCGCAGTCGACTTAGCCATTTTCAATGTTAAGTTTTCGCGTTTTCAATGTTAAGTTTTCGTGTTTAAGTCCATTTCTTTGGTACTGTACCACCTAGGACCACCAAACTTTCACAGCTTCATAATCAAGGGGTGCCCACCACATATCACTATCCAACATGTTACTTATTTTTTAACTTGACCCATTTTTTCCGCGCAGTCGACTTAGCCATTTTCAATGTTAAGTTTTCGCGTTTACAATGTTAAGTTTTCGTGTTTAAGTCCATTTCTTTGGTACTGTACCACCTAGGACCACCAAACTTTCACAGCTTCATAACCAAGGGGTGCCTACCACATACAACTATCCAATTGTGACCATTTTTTTTACCTTCACCTTCAAATAGGCACATTTTTGGTGTCATAGGTCCGAGTCTTCTACCTGTGACCTGGAATGGTCCAACTAATTTTCAGACCAATCAATTGTCAGAAAAAAAGAATGTAGATCAGTTCATTCATAAACAAATGGGTGTTCTTAATGATAAAAGTACTTGCAACCAGTGCAGATCCTGACGATCATTATGAGCCGGTTAATCTGGATCTACATTGTTTGCAAACACCAAGAAAGAGGTCTGTGGTGTGGAAAGGGTTAGTAGTGATGACCAGGTAGAACCAGTACCTCACCTGTGTTGGGAGAGGGTGGCGGGATCATAAACACAGCTCTACATTTAATTGCACTTACAATAGCCTGATCTGGTACCAGATTCCTTGTTAGCTGGATGTGCTATACGAAACAATAACTATTTCTGGTAATATACATGTGCTTATCATTGTATTTATGGGGTGGCAAGTTAAAATATATATATATCAACTATCAGACCTGTTACCTGGATGTGTTATAATGAACAGTAACTATTTCTGGTATCACACAAGGGGCCCGTTTCACAAAGCTTCGTACGACTAAAATGTTCGTAAGTGCAAATTTAGAATTGTCTGGAAATTTCAATTGATGGATTTACATTTATTGAGCATAGGCTGCATATGCAGTCTATGCTCAATAAATGTAAATCCAATAATTGTTTACAAGAAAACAGCGTTAATGTGAAATTTACAGACTATCATAATTCTGCACTTACGAACATGTTAGTCGTACAAAGGTTAGTGAAACAGGCCCCAGTGTAATAACTAATCATATTGAAGTCTACATGATGTCACAGATGTTCACCATTATATTTATGACGTGGCAAATCAATAAATATACTTTACAATCAGACCTGTAGTGTAATAAATTATCATATCGAAGTCTATTTGATGCCATACGTATTCAATATATTTATGAGGTGGCAGGTCAATAAACATACTAGACCACATACATTCGGCGTGTTTCGGTTTTCATTGGAAAACTCTCAATATATATATATATATATGAACAAGGCTTCTAACTTTGGTCGGACACGACCTCGTATCATAACAAATTAACATGTTTAAAATAGTAATTTTCTATGGAATTTGGAATGGGTCTGGTAGCGATCTAGAGGTTTTTTTTTCATACATAAGCTTCCAGAAATATCTGTCTCTCGCGTCCCTATCCAACCCTTTGACGTAGAGCGACACACTTGACATATTTTGCCAAGTTGTCAAATCCATTGTAATGCTCCGTGAAGAAACACAATGGGCCACTGGCCGATCAATTGACGGCCAGCTATTTACGCATGCGCGAAAATGACGTCACAATCGGAATTCCAAAAACCTCCTATATGTTCCATCTGTTAGGTTTGACGTATCTTCGTTACAAACACTAATTTTTAACTATATATAAACCTATGTGGGGGTCTGTGCCAGACTGCGGCTTCGACGTGTAGAATAACGTGTATAATAATAATTCCAGCACAAAAATATTTACATAATTCCCCTAATCCCTAACATTTGATTGGCCCGTAGCAAGTCTCTGTCCAAAATTTATATCCCAGTAAACTCCCACGCCAAACTACTTTCCGTAACCATGAGGTGCAGTTAAAATAATTCTTAAGAAAACGGAAAATAAACACATTTTCTTGATGAATTTATTTCAAATGCTGGAATTATAAGGAATGAACGGCCTTTTTGTTGAATTTATCGGGATATAAACTTGGAAAAGTCGTGGGAATACTGGACGAGGCAAGATAACAATAATTCTCAAATGAACATGTGCACTTTCCGCCAAAATATTCACATTGGCGTTAATAAAATCGCGGAATGTGCGTGTTATGATATTTCTTTTGATACATATTTTAACTTTCAATCATGTTAATAATTAACACTTAAAGCCTAATTTGGACCCGGTGATGTATCCGCTATTTAGGGTCCACACTAGTCATTAAAGCAATAAGCCAATTTTTGTCAGATCATGCCTAAAATGTACAAAAATGTACTTGTATACACACAGTGCTCCAGATAAGGTGCGTATTGGCGTATTTTACGCAATTATTTTAGCTGAATACGCATTGATTATCAAAAGTGGGCGTACAAAATACGCATAGCAATGTGAAGATACCCATTGATTTTCAAATTGAGTAATGAAAATACTGTCATAATGTTGAAAATTAGCTCAAATAAGTGAATGTTTAAATTTATATTTTTATTATTTTTTCCTATTTAGTAATGAAGAAAATCAATAATCCATTTGTAAAAGTAACATACGCAATTATTTTGAAATCAGGGGGTGTAGTACGCTTTAGACACACAACTTATCTGGAGCTCTGTAACCACCTTTCATACTGTGAAACATCTCTAAACTGTACACCTTGGAACCCAGGCTGTCCAGTTTAGAACGCTCCTAGTGTTAAATATGTTTGTATGTTTACGTTCTGAAATGTAGTTGTGACTGGAGAAATGGGGCTTATGGGTTTCACGACCAGTGTAGATCCAGATCAGCCTGTGCATCCGCACAGTCTGATCAGGATCTACACTGTTCGCCATTCCATCAATGAAACACCCAGCATGCTTCTAATAAGCAATGTTGATAGTTATCAGGGTATGTGGGGATGCTATTTGATCAGGAGCTACAAATACCATAGCCCCATTTCACCCACAAATAAGAAACATGCATTTTTGTTTGATATAAAGTACAGTGAAACGCACTCAGGTTTCTGGGGGCCGTTCACTAAACTTTGTACGACTAAAATGTTCGTAAGTGCCAATTTAGAATCCTCTGGAAATTTCAATTGATGGATTTACATTTATTGAGCATATCGATAAATGTAAATCCACTAATTGCTTACATGAAAACATTGAAATTTACAGACTATCATAATTTTACACTTACGAACATTTTAGTTGTACGAAGTTTAGTGAAACGGCCACCTGGTGTCCAATTTCGAGATGATTTTCTATAATTTCAGAAAAATGCCTCGCCTGTGTTGCCGTGTACCGACAGATGAGATGTGGTACAGCTGACGTCTTCATGCCACGCCACAAACAACAGTGGCCACAGATCTGCAACTTTTTCACGTCATTCCATAAATCACACTAAGCTGCCCCATTTTTTTTTATAAGTAAAGTAAGCATTTATTACATCCAGTTCAGTATGCAGTTCGACGGGGACCAAGAACGACTAATGAATAATACGTCGGTCAGCAGTTTTCGCAGCGAGAACAACGAAATAACGATCACCCGGTCGTTCCCAGAACAGAGAAGGTACTCCGAGATGTGTTTCATGCCATCGACGAATAAAAACATGATCGACATTGTCGTCACTCAAGGTGAATATGTCAATAATGTTAACGCAGTGCGTTCTGCGTCCAGAGGAAACAATCAGATGCTGGTGTATTCCGTGGAATCCATGCCTCGACGAACGTCATGGATCGCGAAGTTTATCCTGGGAACGGTGTTGTTGCTGATTCTGATGTTGGTTTGCCTTGCCGTTTACGGCGCTATGAATATGAACATACATCAGCAGCATGGTGATGTTTATCTACCTCCATCGTCTCCGCAATACAACATGTCTCAAACTGTAACTGCACAATATACAACTGAGTCTCAGTCGGTGTCTACACAGTCGCAAACTGTGCTATTCTCCACCTCACCTCAGAATAGTTCACAATTGTTTACATAGTCTACATGTATATCAGGAAAATCCAAACTTCGCTCCGCTGCCATCTTGGTATCGAGTGAATTGTTTTTTAGCTCCCTAACCCACTGGTGCTGCACTCTGCGTGGGCGTAAACAGTTTCACATAAAAAAGGCACCAGGGGCCCCGTTTCAATAAACTTTGTACGACTAAAATGTTTGTAATTGCAAATTTAGGATCGTCTGGAAATTGATGGATTATGCAGCCGATGCTCAATAAATGTCGATCCAATAATTGTTTTAATACATGAAAACATTGTTAATGTGATATTTACAGACTATCGTAATTTTGCTCTTACGAACATTTAAGTCGTACAAAGTTTACTGAAACAGGCCCTGACGAGATGCCACTCATCTCTACTTGGAGCTATCACATAAACGCAAACTTCGGCTAGTAACCGGCACAAAATTCTTGTGAAATCGTCAGGAATCCGATGCCTGTTGTAACGTAAAACATTTTACTCCGTCAAAGAGTGCAGCACCAGCGAAACTCCTGCAGCCTTTTCGCCTCATCCACTAGGCGTTAGTAAAGACTGTGGCAGATTAGCTGGGTAAATATGTTATTACTGAAACTATAAAGCTATTTGTATTAAAGTTATGTTAACATAATTTACATGTACCGCAGAGCTCCAGATAAGCTGCGTATTTGCGTAAATACCCAATTATAATTGCCAAAAACCCAATTGAAATCAGAAGTAGTGAGTATCAAAAAGCAATAAAAAATGGTGGTACCTTATCATGCTGCAGAAAACCATAAAGCGACCACAAATATAGCATATTTTTCTTATTTTCCCATGAAAACAAATCTTGGTATTTCATTAGAATTGTCTCCAAGGAGACAATTCTAATGAAATGCCAAGACATGTTTTCATTTAGCAGCAAACTATTCAATAATTGCTGTCTGCTGATATGTAAACAGCAGTGTGAATTTATTTTACCCAACTAAAATTTTGAAATACCCAATTGTTTATAGACATGATGGAGTGACAACACCCAATGACTAATTCCTTATCTGGAGCCCTGTACCGGTACATGTATGCAGAGCTCAGTAGCCGATTTCATCAACATTGCAAAGTACACTTATCTAGCAAAGTATACTTTGAGAGAGTAATCATTGATTTTCCAGAAATGCATTATTTCATATAGAACTAACGATTGTATATATTTGATGATTAAAACTATGCAGAATTATTATACTGAATTTATTACATTATCACAGCCAAAATGGCTGTGATAATGTAATAAATTCAGTATAATAAAAATTAATAAATTTATCATAAAATTGAAAATTTCTCCCTCAAAGTATGCTTTGCTAGAAAAATATACTTTGCAATGTTGGTGAAATAGGCTACTGATGAGGGGCGTAATGGCGTATTTTGCGACTAAATTCAACAGAATACTCACTGATTATCAAATGTGGGAGTACAAAATACTCACAGCAATGTGAAAACATGCATTGATTTTCAAATCGAGTAGTGAAAATACTGTAATAAATTTGAAAATTTACTTAGTTGAGCTGCAAAAAGTAAATAGTGTTTGCTTTTTGCAGCTCAACTACTAAGTAAATTTTCAACTGTATTACAGTATAAGCGAATAAGTAATAATACACTCAAATAAGTGAATGTTTAAAAACAAATTGATCATTAATTGTTCCCTATTTAATAATGAAGAAAATCAATAATCCATTTGTAAAAATAAAATGCGCATTTAATTTGAAATCAGGGGGTACAATACTCTTTAGGTGGGTGGCAGGTGGGAGCACGCGATGGGTAATTTAACGATCGAGGTTCATCCTTACCGGAATCCCGACTGGAGACCTGGTTTGGCCCTCACATACGTCTTTGGCATTTTGTATGTGACAGTTGAATCTGGTTATACCCCTTATAAGAGTAATCCTACCGGTATTACTTTTAAATAGGGGAAGGGGCCAAGTGACTTTGGTGTGGTATGGACCTGGCACCAGGTCAGGTTATTCTAATTTCAGGGCTGAATATGTTGTATCTCGATGTAAATATTCCGTTCTGATTTTGGGATTTTCCCCCCAATGCAGCAGGTTAAAACGGGATCGAACCTGTTTGCGCGGCCTTACATGACCTTAGCTGTTGATAGGCCGTTAAACACCAATAAACAAACAAACAAACAATACTCTTTAGACACAAAGCTTATCTGGAGCTCTGATGTATGTAAGGGTAAGCATTTATGATTATTAGTACATGAAATTTCAAATATTATGTAAAACAATTGCCTGAGGTGAATTTTCGCATTTCCGCCCGCCCGGTTGTCTATCGGTTCGTCCACCCATAACAAACAAAGTTAACATTTTGATTTTTGTACCAGGCAGCAGCCGGGGGTATCTGTGAGCCAGAGCTCCAGATAAGCTGCGTATTTGCGTAAATACCCAATTAAAATTGCCAAAAGCCCAATTGAAATTAGAAGTAGTGAGTATCAAAAAGCAATAAAAAATTTGTGGTACATGTACATGTACCTTTATCATGCTATAAAAAACAATAAACAGACCACACATATAGCATATTTTTCTTATTTTCCATGAAAACACATCTTGGTATTTCATTATAATTGTCTCCAAGGAGACAATTCTAATGAAATGCCAAGACATGTTTTCATTTTGAAGCAAACTATTCAATAATTGCTGTCTGTTAATGTGTAAACAGAAGTGTGATTTTCTTTTATCCAATTAAATATTGAAATACCCAATTGCTTCAAATATGATGGAGTGAAATAATCAATTACTAATTCCTTATCTGGAGCCCTGGTAAGCCCCTACTCACTTGCTCCTGTGTTTAATTAGATTAATGTACTAGATAACCGGTGTGGGAAAAATATAATTATTCATTCAGAAAATTGCCACTACTACCTACATGTACGTTGTTTCTATTGGGTAGAGGGTAAAGCATTTAGCAACCAGGATTTTTGATTTGTTAGATAATCATCTTTTTGGTAACTTATACGGTGGCACAGAGGGGACATGGAAATATTTTTTACTTTCGTGTGCGCATGCGATAGCCATAGTCTGCATGTGCACGTGATAGGCTTTGCTAGTATGGCTAGTCACCAGTATGTACATGTATGCACACTAGAATGGCATGTCACCAGTACAGGCCCGTAGCCAGGGGGGTCGGAGCGGTCGGACGACCCCCCCCGCCCAGCCTCGAGGTTCACTTTTTTAGCCTTGAGGTCCACTTTTTTAGACCCCCATAGATACTTCAGACCCCTTGAGCCTTCGAAACGACTCCCCCCCCACACTCCTTCAAACAGGTAGATACTTCAGACCCCTTGAGCCTTCGAAACGACCCCCCCTTCAAACAGGTCTGGCTACGGGCCTGCAGTATGTATACACATACATATGGCATGTCACGTATGCACACCCAACAGTATGGACTGTCACCAGTATGGATACACATACATATGGCAAGTCACGCATGCACACCCAACAGTATGGACTGTCACCAGTATGGATACACACCAGTATGTATATACACCGGTTTGGCCTGTCGCCAGTATGTAAAAAAGCCTATCGCGTGCGCACGAAAGTAATAAATATTTCCATGTCCCCTCTGTGCCACCGTTAACTTCTGTATCTGTTATGATAATGTGTAACAAGCAACATGGGATTATTGCCTGTGCTACCTGTGGGTAACAAGATCATCATGATCTACCCAGTATATCCTTGTTTAGTCGTGATTGTTGACTGATCATGGTCTACATTCCTGATAGGTGGTTCTGACTGGAGGAAATGTGCATATGTGATTTGTGACCAGTGCAGTATGTGATCAAATAGCACACACTTGTAGCCTCATAAATATTATATTCAGGCCCATACACAGGAATTAATTTAGGGGGGTGCGTTATCGACGGCGCGATAGAGATAAACATTTTTTTTGCACATCCACGGACAGACCTCGGTTAACCCTTTCACCCCTAAGTAACTGGAATGGATTTTGATATGTTGATTTTGCAACCAATCCAATCATCACAAAATGTTTTTCAGACCAGTCCGTTTATGAACATGGTGTGATTTTGTTCTCAAAATTATGAAAATTACTTGCAAAAAGTGCAGATCCTGATGAGACGGCTCGTCACGAGCCGGCTCATCTGGATCTACACTTTTTGCCAATACCTGTGGTGTTGAAAGGGTTAACGGGGGTCGCACACCGTCTGTGTACGGGCCTGATATTGCTTGTTAGAAGCATGGCAGCGTTTCATTCATGGAATGGTGAACAGTGCAGGCCCTGATCAGACTGCAGATGCACATGCTGATCTGGGGCACCATTGGTCACATAACCCATAAGCCCCATTTCTACAGTCACAGCCACATGTATAAATGTATTTAAAGGTACACGCCCACTCAGTAGGCACAACTTGTTCTTTATATCGGAGACATCATCTGGGACATTTTAAGATAAAATAAACATTCATTCACCATTACCCCATGTATTGATTGGCATTATTATATAAGACGTAAATTTCCACACTGATATCAGGGGCGATAACGGTGTTTCCTTAAAATGTTAACAGACATTACTATTTATTCTCATATGCAATGAGATACATATTTTTTTTCTTTCCAGATGACGCATTTAATTAGTATAAATAATTAAAAAAATATCATGCATTTTGCATATGATAATAGCCCGATACCACCGTGAGTCACTATCAGTAAAATAAATATTACTACATGATTATATCTGTATAGCGGGCACTCGTAATTTTAGTAATTGAGTATTTTCACTCCATCATTTCTGAAGCAATTGGGTATTTCAAAATTGTAATTGGGTGAAATGAAATCACACTACTGTGTGCACATCAACAGCCAGAAATTATTGAATTAGTTTGCTTCAAACTGAAAACATATCTTGGCATTTCATTAGAATTGTCTCCTTGGAGACAATTCTAATGAAATACCAAGATGTGTTTTCATGGAAAAGAAGAAAAATATGCTATATTTGTGGTCTGTTTATTGTTTTATGCAGAATGATAAAGGTACCACAAAATTGTTATTGTTTTTTGATACTAGCTATTTCTGATTTCAATTGTTATTTTTTGGGCAATTTTAATTGGGTATTTACGCAAATACGCAGCTTATCTGGAGCTCTGCTTATGAATTCCTATAAAGAACATGTTGTGCCTACTGAGTAGTACTAAGCTCTCTACTGATAAAAATGACGATAACAGTGCTCTAAATAAAACATGTATTAGTGTACATGTATGCTACACGCTTCTTTTAGAGGAATACATATTGATTTGCAAAACTTGCGAGTACAAAATGAACTATTTAAAAATAGGTTTTCAGAGTGGTTCTATGAAACAAACAAACTGTGTATGCTATTTTATTACTTTTTATTATTTATTACTGATGAAGTAGTATGAACATTGATTTGGGACTTGTCAAGTTTTAAATCCGTTCATGAATTTACACTTAATAAGTTTAATAACAGTGTTTTCTTATTATTTAGCGGCAATTTAAATTTATGTTAAAAACTCCTTTAAGGGTTTGAGGAAGTTTTTGACATACATTTACATTTTAACGTGTTTTGTTATTTTCAAGGCCTTGTTTGCTTTTACCAGATATGTAAGTAGTAGTCTTTGCATGCTGGGAAATTTGTGGGCTATAAATAGTTCAAAAATAGCAGATGACAATTCATTATATTTCCTTTTATTTCTCCTTATAAATGTCATGAATATGTCTTGGAATTTCATTAGAATTGTGTCCGGAGGACACAATTCTAATGAAATTTCAAGACATATTTACAGAGAGAAATAAAACATATACTCCTGATTCGTTTGGCGGATATTTTCGCCGCTAGCATGCAAAGAGTTAACAGATAAAAACAATGGCATGGCCTTCGCTATTGACATCCATTACGGTATTATCCATTGTACATGAACATACAGTGTACATGTATGTTATTTTGATCCAACACAATCATGCAACATAATCCTTTGGAATAATATGAATATGTTGCCTATTTTCTCGCACAACTTATGGGTGGCAGGTGGGAGCATGCGATGGGTAATTTAACAATCAGGATTTATCCTGACCAGAGACCTGTAACCGAATTCATCAACATTGCAAAGTATACTTTGAGGGAGTAATCATTTATTTTTCCGGAAATGCATTATTTCATATAGAACTAACAAATGCATATATTTCATGATTAAAAGTATGCAGAATTATTATACTGAATTTATTACATTATCACAGCCAAATTTGGCTGTGATAATTAATGTAATGAATTCAGTATAATAAAAATTAATAAATTTATTCTTAAATTTAAAATTTCTCCCTCAAAGTATACTTTGCTAGAAAAGTATACTTTGCAATGTTGGTGAAATAGGCTACTGGTTTGGCCCTCATGTACGTCTTTGGCTTTTTGTACGAGAGTTGAATCTGGTTATACCCCATTATGAGTAATATGATTATTCATAATCCT
Organism: Conchocele bisecta; assembly: GCA_029237695.1. NCBI lineage: Eukaryota > Metazoa > Mollusca > Bivalvia > Lucinida > Thyasiridae > Conchocele > Conchocele bisecta. The sequence goes on along the minus strand of CM055273.1, from coordinate 20,058,619 downwards.
ATTGCTTTTAGGGGAAGGGGCCAATTGGCTTTGGTGTGGTATATGGACCTGGCACCAGGTCATGTTATTCTAATTTCAGGGTTGAATATATATTTTTGAGGATGTAAATATTCTTTTCTGATCTTAGGATTTGCCCCCAATACAGCAGGTTGAATATGGGATTGGACCCGTTGGCCCGGCCTTGAATGACCGTAGCTGTTGACAGGCCATTAACAGGGATTCCGCTGGGGAAAATAATAAAAAAAAATAAAACAATTGGCGATAAAAAAAATTGCAATTTTCGAGAAAGAAAATTTTTCTCTTTTTTTCCCCCCGAAAATTGTAATTTTTTATCGCCAATTGCGAAAGTCCCTGCTTTAAACACCAACAAACGAAACTTACACAGATCCAGGTGAACATTGTGTCTCGATTGCAAATCATATATACAATGTAGGTCTGGGCCCGGTTGTTCAAAACATCCGTTAGCTTAACGGACTGTTAAATCCTTAACTGAATGGTTAAAATCTCTGTTTTAACAGAGATTTTAACCATTCAGTTAAGGATTTAACAGTCCGTTAAGGATTTAACAGTCCGTTAAGCTAACTGGTGTTTTGAACAACCGGGCCCAGATGTAAAATAGGGACTAAATATTTTTCTTTTGTTAATTGCCACTGCATTTATGTGAGTACTCTTCAAACATTTTTGGAGTTCATATAGTCGTTACCCTGTTCGTCGGTCTGTCTATCTATCCGAGATTTGCGGCTACCTACGGTCGTCTCTGTTACATAAGTGAGATTGGTTTGAAACTTCACATGTGTGTGCTTATTTGTCATCATCCATGAGCCCCTGTGCTCAAGGTCAAGGTCAAATGACTTATGTGTATTTAAAGGTACATGCCCACTCAGTAGGCACAAAATGTTCTTTATATCAGAGACGTCATCTAAGACATTTTCTGGCAATATAAACATTCATTCACCATTAGCCCACATAGTAATTGGCATTGTTATACATTTTATATCAGACGTAGATATGGATGGTGAAGTGTATATGAAGTTTCAAGTTGATATACCAAGCAGTCACAGAGATAGCAATTTGAAAAACTTTAACGTAAAACTTGGACGTGGACGCCGGACAAAGCGGTAACTATATGTGCCCCAAATTTTTTTTATCGGGATAGCATAATAAAAGTGTAAAATACACGAATACACACCTGATTTGGAGCTTTGTCCATATATGTGTGTGACTGGAGAAATGGGGCTTATGTGTTTTACGACCAGTTTAGATCCAGATCAGCCTATGCATCCACACAGTCTGATCTGCAGGAATCTGCACTTATCGCCTTTCCCCCTTAAATGTAAATGTCACTGTCATGCTTCTAACTAACAAGCCCTATAGATTGTCTCCAGTTTTTCAGGAATGTGCTATTTCATCAGGAGGTACATCGGTTACAAATAAGCCATAAGCCCTATTTCTCCAGCTACATATGAGATGGCTCAAATGAGTGGTCAAAGCATATATCAGAGCTCCAGATAAGGTGCGTATTTGCGTAAATACCCAATTCAAATTGCCAAAAACCCAATTGAAATCGGAAGTAGTGAGTATCAAAAAGCAATGGTGGTATCTTTATCATACTATAGAAAACAATAAACAGACCACAAATAATTCAATAAGTGCGGTCTGCTGATGTGTAAACAGTAGTGTGATTCTATTTTACACCATTAACAGGGTTTGACACTAACTTTTGGGCCAGGGATTCCGCAGCATGGACATCTCTATTGTTACATTATATTGAATGGGATTTTCTTGAAAATTCAGGGATTCCTCCTACAAAACAGGGATCCTCAGGATCCCGGGGCACTGCGAGTGTCGACCCCTGATTAAAATTTTGAAATACCCGATTGCTTCAGAATTGATGGAGTGACAATACTCAATTACTAATTCCTTATCTGGAGCCCTGATGTAGTATACCGCTGTTAACCCTTTCAACACTACAGACCTAGATAGCAGTATTTGCAAACAGTGTAGATAGATGAGCCGGCTCGTGACGACGAGCCGTCTCATCAGGATCTCCATTTTTTTGGCAAGAGGGGATATAGTGTTAGTCCATGTACGACGTACTTTGGTAACACTTTTCAATAACTCGAACCGCTTCACCGATTTTGATAATATTTGGCCACGATGTGTGTCTGGGGATGGTGCTTTGTTTTGCATACGCCCCACGTACGACCGCCCAAGGACAAGGTCACCGAGTACTTAAGTTCACCTTGTTTGTAAGGCAAAAGCGGTTTTTTCTTTTCTTTTCATTATCAAGGCTGCCAGTACGACCGACGTTCGACTGCCAAAGATGAAGGTAACTAAGGCCTGAGCATAAGCTTTGTTCAACGATGCCATTTCTTGTTTTCATATATTTTTTTTTAATAAAACACCCGCTTTTCATAAATGGATTAGTCTGAAAATCATTTTGTGGATTGGCCTGAAAATTGCCATATGAAAATCCATTCCAGTTATGTAGGGGTGAAAGGGTTAACATTTATACATGAAAATTGTCTTTTATTGTCAAAGACTGTAGGTAGGTGGTGGTCGGGTGAACGCGACGGTGTAAATTAACGGTAGGGTTTCCTACTTATAGGAATCACAATTTGCCTGGTTTGGCCCTCAGGTACGTTTTTATCTTTGGCTCTTTTGTTACCTGGGAGTTGAATTGGGTTATTGCCCATTATAAAAGTGGTAAGATTATTACTGATCCTACTGCTTTTGGGAGGGGGCCAAGTGGTTCTGGTGTGGCGAGGACCTGGCACCAGATCAGGATTATTCTGATTTCAGGGCTGAATATATATTTTTTTATTGTAAATATTCAGTTCTGATTTTGGGATTAACCCCCCATTTATACATGTACTTGTACAGGTAATATATGGGATTTAGTACTAAACCCATTAACCCGGCTTTAAATGACCTTAGCTGTTGATAGGCCATTAAACCCCAACAAACAAACAAACAGAGACGTTATGGTGATCAAGAAAGTGTACCATTTGCCTCAAAATATGCTATGTTGCTTTTTCTTATTATTGTGCTATTTTATTTAGTTTCCGACAAATATATACATCTATATATTTTTAGTTAGTCACTCAATTTACAAGTGACTTGTTGATATATATATATATTATGTGTCTAAATGTGTTCACCGCGTATACATGTAATACAGAATAATTCCAGCACAAAAATATTTACACAATTCCCTAACATTTGATTGATCCGTAGCAAGTCTCTGTCCAAAATTTATATCCCAGTAAACTCCCATGCCGAACTACTTTCCGTAACTGTCAGGCGCAGTTAAAATAGTTCTTAAGAAAACGGAAAATAAACACATTTTCTTGATGAATTTATTTCAAATGCTGGAATTATAAGGAATGAATGGCATTTTTGTGGAATTTATCGGGGATATAAACTTGGAAAAGTCGCGGGAATACTGGACGAGGCCTTCTGGCCTTCGTCCAGTATTCCCGCGACTTTTCCAAGCTACGGACTAATCAAATGTTAGGGAATTGTGTAAATATTTTTGTGCTGGAATTATAGAATTGCGTATGTGTGTGCCCAAGGTGCATGATCACGTGGTTACCAACAACAACAATTACTGAAACTTTCAGAAATGTGTCCGATTCAAGGTATGTATTCTTTTATATTGTCCTTATTACGTAACGGATTTTGATGAAATACGTCTCGGTACTTTGGCCCAAACTTCTGTCATTTTTGCGAAGAATCAATTCGACACGGAAAAACGACATAAGTACCAGCCGAAGTCCCGGGACCACCAAATGCAGCTCATGAAGACGCGTTTGCTGCGCCATATTTCATCAAAATCCTTTGCATATTAAGGAAACCATCAAATAATACTTACTTTGGAATGGGCGCGCTTTCAACACTTTCAGCCATTGTTGTTCTAACCACGTGATCATGCACCTTGGTGCCAATAGTTTGTATGACTTACATGTTTGTATAATTTATTATCTTGTCGCTGATAGCCAAGTGGAGATATAGCGTTAGTCCATGTGCGTACTTACGTACATACGGTAGTAACACATTTCCTTTTTCAAAACTCATCAACCGCTTCACCGATTTTGATACTATTTGGCCACAATGTGTGTCTCGGGATGGTGCTTTGTTTTGTATACTACCCACGTCCGACTATCCAAGGTCAAGGTCACTGAGGACTGATGTTCACGTTGTTTATAAGGCAAAATGTTATGTTTTTTTTCTTCTTTTTTTATTATTTTCAAGGCTGCCAGCGAGGGGATTAGCTTTTTTTCATGATACTGTTTCTTGTTTGATAAATGGTGTAATTTGATATTATGTTTGTACCTTTTACAGTAAAGTAAAGTGCTTTTGCTTTAGTGTATGTAGTTTAATTATTTCTTTGCCGATAGGCAAGATGGGATCTAGCATTAGTTTTTATACCGCAGCCATTAATTGCTCCATGTAGCATAATAAAGGGGGTTGAATAAATGCTGTTTATATCTGAAGTAACCTAATATTCCTGAAGTAGCCTAATATACATGAAGTGCCACTTTTTGCCTTTATTTTTTCACCCTTGACCCCTAATCGCGACCTCTGATTGGTCAGTCTCAACAGCAAAGTCAAGATGGCGAAGAATTTTAAAATCTAAATCGCTGTCGGTTCAGCTGAATTTTGTCCATTTTTACAGTATATCCGATGTAACCAACGACACAGACATGTCCATTATGATTGTAATGCTTAATATGACAACTATGGAGTCTAAACCAGCCAATAATAAAGCTCATCGCAAACAAAATCGGAGATTTAATCAGATACAATACCGAATCTACCTAGCGTGGATGCCGCCATTTTGTGTTGAATGACGTAGCTAGATTTGTGACGTATGGCGAGGGAATGACGTCACACACGTTCAAACAATTATGTTTAGTATGCGATTCATAATCCTATTTCAAGGGAAGGGGCCAGGTGACTTTAGTGTTGTATGGACCTGGTTCCACGAATCACGATTTGCGTGGTTTTGCCCTCAGGTACGTTTTTATCTTTGGCTCTTTTACCTGTGAATTGGGTTATTGCCCATTATAAAAGTAGTAAGATTATTACTGATCCTACTGCTTTTTGGAGGGGGCCAAGTGATTCTGGTGTGGCGAGGACCTGGCATAAGTAGCCTATTTCACGAACCTCCGTTAGTCGACTAAACTGTTAGCAGACTAAACTAAGTTTAGTCGACTAACCATAGTCTGCTAAACCTTTTGATGCTTTTTCGGGGAGTATAATAAAAGTGTAAAATACACGAATACACACCTGATTTGGAGCTTTGTCCATATATGTGTGTGACTGGAGAAATGGGGCTTATGTGTTTTACGACCAGTTTAGATCCAGATCAGCCTGTGCATCCACACAGTCTGATCAGGATCTGCACTTCTCGCCATTCCATTAATGAATCGCCTGTCATGCTTCTAACAAGCCCTATAGATTGTCTCCAGTTTTTCAGGAATGTGCTATTTCATCAGGAGGTACATCGGTTACAAATAAGCCATAAGCCCTATTTCTCCAGCTACATATGAGATGGCTCAAATGAGTGGTCAAAGCATATATCAGCGCTCCAGATAAGGTGCATATTTGCGTAAATACCCAATTCAAATTGCCAAAAACCCAATTGAAATCGGAAGTAGTGAGTATCAAAAAGCAATGGTGCTATCTTTATCATTATAAAAGTAGTAAGATTATTACTGATCCTACTGCTTTTTGGAGGGGGCCAAGTGATTCTGGTGTGGCGAGGACCTGGCATAAGGATTATTTTGATTTGAAGGCTGAATATATATTTTTTTTATTTTAAATATTCAGTCCTGATGTTGGGAATCCCCCCCCCCCCATTTGTACATGTACTTGAACATGTACACGTACTTGTACAGGTAATATATGGGATTTAGTACTAAACCCATTGACCCGGCCTTAAATGACCTTAGCTGTTGATAGGCCGTTAAACCCCAACAAACAAACTTATCTGGAGTGCTTGTTTATTGTACACCACCGCCTGCACTAATATAATTGTCAATTGTTTTCTTTCTGAATGCTTGAATATTGAAATCAAGCAGATTGATTGATTGAGCATGAGCTGTGCTACAGCTCACGCTCACCAAATCAAACTGCGTGATTAGCCAGTTGCGATTGCCACTATAGTGGAGAGGCGATTGCGATTTGAGATTGCCAATAGATGTTCAGAAATGTTGACACCTGGGCAAGTTTAACTCAGGCGGTGGTTTAAGTGTATTGATCCTTAAAACTTGTTATATAATATGGAAAGTGATAAAAAAATGAATATATAAAACACTTATTTCACTGTACAGTTGTGTTTTTCTTTGGAAATCCACAGAGACAAAATTTAAAACCAACCAGGGGATTTGTTAGAAAATGATTGGATGATAGTGATAAATTATTGGGCTTAACCCTTACAATGCTGAATTAAATGTTAGACTTTGAGCCAGCAATAACCCCCCTCCCTCTGGGGGATTTTTGGTGAGTATGATTTTGTGATTCAATCAGCCGATTTTCTATCAATCCTGGTTGTCAGCGCTAAGAAAGCCGCTAGGTGAACAAATGGCGGCCATTTTTCAAGATGGCCTCCAATCATTATTTTATTGTTTTAATAAGTACTGTTAACGTTCAGTCTGATAAATATTTACTGGGTAAATTGATATAATTCAGTCACAGTTTGAATGTAAAATGATTTAGGATATCATCTTTCATTTAATTAAATCGGCAAATGGCAAGAAATTTCAAAATGGCTGCCGAAATATGCTGTTTTCAACATTTTTCTGCGAATCACGTGCTCTTACGAACAATTACATACATTCATAAAGTTGAAACACATATACAGTCGAACCTGTGCCAAAGACTACCTCCGAATAGCAATCTCCTGGCTGTAAAGGCCACAATTGTGTTGTCCCAATGGCACAATTACTATATAAATGACCCTGCGAATAAAGACCACCTGTGAACAAAAGCCAGATTTTTCACTTCCCATGACTGGCCTTTATTCACAGGTTTGACTGTACATTGCTTTTCCTCACAAATACATATAAATTACAGGATATCATGTTTATATGTTTATTGTATCCCCCGGACTCCGTCGGGGGATACTATGGATTTGACAGCAGGCCGCGTCCGCGTCCGCCACAGACACTTCTTGTCCGGAGCATAACTCGAACACCCTTTGGAATATTTTCATGAAACTTCACACATGCATAGAGCACGACCCGAAGGTGTGTCACGTACAAGAATGACAACTCTTACATAGCTAATTTTTTAGTTATCTCCCTTTTTTGTTTCGCGCACTGATTTCGTGTCCGGAGCATAACTCGACCACCCTTTGGAATATTTTCATGAAACTTCACACATGCATAGACCACGACCCGAACGTGTGTCGCGCACAAGAATGACAACTCTTGCATAGCTAATTTTTTAGTTATCTCCCTTTTTTGTTTCGCGCACTGATTGACCATAACTCGACCACCCTTTGGATTATTTTTATGAAACTTCACACATTCAATTAGACCACGAACCGAAGGTGTGTCGTGCACAAGAATGACAACTCTTGCATATCTAATTTTTTAGTTATCTCCCTTTTTTGTTTTCGCGCACTGATTTCCTGTCCGGAGCATAACTCGACCACCCTTTGGAATATTTTCATGAAACTTCACACATGCATAGACCACGACCCGGAGGTGTGTCGCGCACAAGAATGACAACTCTTGCATGGCTAATTTTTTAGATATCTCCCTTTTTTGTTTTGTGCACTCTACAAACTGGACAATAATGCATGAAGACCCGTTTTCTCGTGTGCTCTGTACACCTTACCTGTAGAGAGAACAATAGCCTTCTCCGGTTGAACAATAGAGACAGGGAGAACCATTCACCTGTGTATGTGCAAAGCAAATGTCCAGTCTTGACCACTCTGACCACAGGTAATTTATAAAGGTAAATTACTACATTGGATATTACATTTCCGTAAACTGTGTTGAAAATATTGTGGCATTATGTGGACCTGTGCAGATATATGTAGATAAATATAGGACTATTAAAAAAAAATTCGGGGCTCCAGTAGCAAGCATTATTGTATCCCCCGGACTCCGTCGGGGGATACTATGGATTTGACAGCGCGCCGCGTCCGCGTCCGCGTCCGCGTCCGCGTCCGCGTCCGCGTCCGCGTCCGCGTCCGCCGCAGACACTTCTTGTCCGGAGCATAACTCGAACACCCTTTGTAATATTTTCATGAAACTTCACACATGCATAGACCACGACCCGAAGGTGTGTCGCGCACAAGAATTACAACTCTTGCATAGCTAATTTTTTAGTTATCTCCCTTTTTTGTTTCTCGAACTGATTTCGTGTCCGGAGCATAACTCCACCACCCTTTGGAATATTTTCATGAAACTTCACACATGCATAGACCACGACCCGAAGGTCTGTCGCGCACAAGAATGACAACTCTTGCATAGCTAATTTTTTAGTTATCTCCCTTTTTTGTTTCGCGCACTGATTGACCATAACTCGACCACCCTTTGGAATATTTTTTATGAAACTTCACATATTCAATTAGACCACGAACCGAAGGTGTGTCGTGCACAAGAATGACAACTCTTGCATAGCTAATTTTTTAGTTATCTCCCTGTTTTGTTTCGCGCACTGATTGAGCATAACTCGACCATCCTTTGGAATATTTTCATGAAACTTCACACATGCATAGACCACGACCCGGAGGTGTGTCGCGCACAAGAATGACAACTCTTGCATAGCTAATTTTTTAGTTATCTCACGTTTTTGTTTTGCGCACTCTACAAACTGGACAATAATGAAGACCCGTTTTCTCGTCTGCTCTGTACACCTTACCTGTAGAGAGAACAATAGAGACTGGGAGAACCATTCACCTGTCCATGTGCTGCATGTGCTAGCATGTGCAGATGTCCAGTCTTGACCAGTCTGACCACAGGTAATTTATACAGGTAAATTACTACATTGGATATTACATTTCCGTAAACTGTGTTGAAAATATTGTGGCATTATGTGGACCTGTGAAGATATATGTAGATAAATATAGGACTATTAAACAAAATTCAGTAGCAAGCATTATTATTTTTAATTTTTAAACTTTTTGTCCATTTTTTTTTTCATTTTTTTTTTAAATTATTTTTCAATTTTTGTCTAGTAGCATAAGGTCGTAAGTGCTATATACAGACTATTCACCTGTGCATGTGCTAGCATGTGCAACTGACCACTGACCACTTACAGGTAATTTATACAGGTAAATGATTATATTACATTTCTGTAAACTGTGTTGAAAATATTGTGCCAATATGTGGACCTGTGCATATATGATATGTAGATAAATATAGGACTTAAAAAACATTTTGGGCTCCAGTAGTTAAATTTAATTATTTTTTTTACATTCTTTTTCAATTTTTTGTCGCGCCCGCTTGCGGAAAGCGCGATATAGTCGGAACTATGGCGTACCTACGTACGTACGTACGTACGTGTGTCCGGTTAAAGTTTTTGGTTAAGTTGTTTGGTTAAGTTTTTTGGTTAAAGTTTTTGGTTAAGTTTTTTGGTTAAAGTTTTTGGTTAAGTTTTTTGGTTAAAGTTTTTGGTTAAAGTTTTTCGTTATACTATATCTCTGCAACTGCTTTGCCCATTACCTTGAAACTTCACATGGGTGTTTATCATCGTGTATATTTTCATTCTACCCCCCTCTCGTGCGGCCCCTGTGCCCAATGTCAAGGTCAAATTACTTTGAAGTTTTTGGTTAAGTTCTTTGGTTAAAGTTTTTGGTTAAGTTTTTTGGTTAATTTTTTTCGTTATACTATATCTCTGCAACTGCTTTGCCCATTACCTTGAAACTTCACATGGGTGTTTATCATCATCTATATTTTCATTCTACCCCCCTCCCGTGCGGCCCCTGTGCCCAATGTCAAGGTCAAATTACTTCGAAGTATTTGGTTAAGTTTTTTGGTTAAAAGTTTTTGGTTAAGTTTTTTGGTTAAAGTTTTTGGTTAAGTTTTTTGGTTAAAATTTTTCGTTATACTATATCTCTGCAACTGCTTTGCCCATTACCTTGAAACTTCACATGGGTGTTTATCATCATCTATATTTTCATTCTACCCTCCTCCCGTGCGGCCCCTGTGCTCAATGTCAAGGTCAAATTACTTTGAAATTTTTGGTTAAAGTTGTTTTCGCGCCCGCTTGCGGAAAGCGCGATATAGTCGGCACTTTGTCGTACGTACGTACGTACGTACGTGTGTCCGGTTAAAGTTTTTGCTTAAGTTTTTTGGTTAATTTTTTTCGTTATACTATATCTTTTTTTTTAGTGTCCATGCCTCGCCACAAGTGGAGGGGGCATTTAGTGTTACCCTTGTCCGTCCGTCCGGGCACACATACAGGGTCTTAGGTGGTTAGAGGCGTGGCCTAAGACAAAAGAATACAATAGATTTATTCCGTTGACCACTTAAGCCTATTGTTCCTTAGGTGGTCATTCCTTTGATCTTTTATATAGTAAAAACCACCTAAGGGATGTCACGTAAGGACGTCCGTCCGTCCGTCCGTCCGTCCGCACACACGAATGGGTACTTGTTGTAAGCGTACGGGGATCTTATTGGGTAGGGTTAGGATAGTGTTGGGTACTCTTGTTGGGTATTTTTATAGAGTACAAACCCAACAAGTATTCATTCGTAGGAACGTGCGTCCCGTCCTCCCGTCGTCCGTCCGTCCGTCCGTCACAACAACTTTAACACTCGGGTAAATGTCTCATAATTTATTCATCCTTCGACCGATCTCCTTCATATTTCATATACACATTGCTCTAATGGTCCTCTACCGCCCTGTGCCAAATCCACGTTCGTCCTGCCCCCGCCAAGCCCAGGGTTAAGATCACATACTTAGTGCTTCAAAAACGTTAACGCTCAGGTAAATATCTTATAATTTCTGTTTTCTTTCACGGATCAGCTTCATATTTCATATACATATTGCTCTAATGGTCCTCTACCACCCTGTGCCAAATCCACGTTCGTCCTGCCCCCACCAAGCTCAGGGTCATGAAACTTCACACATGCATAGACCACGACCCTAAAGGTGTGTCACGCAAGAATGACAACTCTTGCATCACTAATTTTTTAGTTATCTCCCTTTGTTTTTCCGTCACTGATTTTGTCTCTGGAGCATAACTCGAACACCCTTTTTTCAAACTACTTGTGTATCTGGGGAGGGGGATACACATGCGCTTGTCGACAAGCGTCCTTGTTTACTTATCTCCCTTTGTTGTTTCATGCTCTGATTTCGTATCCAGAGCATAACTCGAACACCCTTTGGAATATTTGTATGTCCCACCACGATAGTGGAGGGGGCATTTAGTGTTACCCTTGTCCGTCCGTCCGTCCGCACACACGAATGGGTACGTGTTGTAAGCGTACGGGGATCTTATTGGGTAGGGTTATGATAGTGTTGGGTACTATTGTTGGGTATTTTTATACAGTAAAAACCCAACAAGTATTCATTCGTAGGAACGTGCGTCCCGTCCTCCCGTCCGTCCGTCCGTCACAAAACTTTAACACTCGGGTAAATGTCTCATAATTTCTTCATCCTTCGACAGATCTGCTTCATATTTCATATACACATTGCTCTGATGGTTCACTACCGCCCTGCCCCCGCCAAGCCCAGGGTCAAGGTCACATACATGGTGCTTCAAAAACTTTAACGCTGAGGTAAAAGAAAATTTTGACTTGGAATTTGGCCTCATTTATTATCAAAGCGATATGTGGGACATCCGTGTTCTATGAACACATTTTCTAGTTTATTAAACTTCACACATGCATAGAAGACGACCCAAAGGTGTGTCGCACGTAAGAATGACAACTCTTGCGTCGTTAATTTCTTTGTTATCTCCCTTTGTTGTTTCGTGTACTGATTTCGTGTCCGGAGCATAACCCTTTGGAATATTTTCATGAAACTTCACACATGCATAGACCACGACCCTAAAGGTGTGTCACGCAAGAATGACAACTCTTGCATCACTAATTTTATCTCCCTTTCTTTTTCCGTCACTGATTTTGTCTCCGGAGCATAACTCGAACACCCTTTTTTCAAACTACTTGTGTATCTGGGGAGGGGGATACACATGCGCTTGTCGACAAGCGTCCATTTCTAGTTTATCTATTCTTTCTCTATGGAGCTGTTTTAAACAGCATTGCATGTACAATATTGCATGTATCCATACCAGTTTGATATTCAAATCGAATCACTTGATAATATATACATATCCAGTTATACAATGCTATAATTATATTTTCAAATTGGCCGCCAAAATAACCAGGTTTTCAATAATATTGACGATGAAGCTGCAGTTTTCAGTAATATATAGAGGATATTTGTTTCTTCAGTGTAAGATCGATTTTATTTCATCTCGTGGACGAAAAATGTCGGTTTTCACTCGTGGCGAATTTTATTTCATCTCGTGGACGAAAAATGTCGGACTTCCACGAGTGGGAGTCCACGAGTGAAAACCGACATTTTTCGTCCACGAGATGAAATAAAATCGATATTCTATTTCTTTTATGACTATATAACGCCCCTTTTACAGATTTTTGCATTATTTAATTATTTTATGGTCCCGCTAGATACCTCCAGTTTCTATCGTAACCCGTGGGGTGCCTCAAATTCCAATTCCTTCTTTCACACGCCGCATTACAAAGTAGTTACATTTTTTGTGGAGGAGATGTATGACTAATAGAACTATCCCGTGTCTATAGAAGATACTAAATCATATTAATATGAAAAACTAAATCTTTGACAAGGATCACAGGCGAGGAATGAAGTGGATAATCATATCGTGTTACGAAAACTGATGCGCCATTTTAGACACGACGGTCGGGATTCGTGGTATTTTGTTTGCAGAGAATTTCAAGATCAAGAATGAAGATTGCTGGATATTTTAAGATATTCATCATGTTTTATTTGTTATTTTGATTACCATTACTTTTTTTTTACTAAACATGCTAAATGTAGGGCAATGTTGTTATTTGAGGGTCCTCATGTTTGATTCGTATCTATTTGCGAAAGCAAATTGTCCAGTTCCGCGATTTCCTCCTTCGGTAGCAGATAACAAATGTTGCTCGGTGCGCGCATCCAGCAAGGGAGCTAATCGCATGTGTGCAAGGGACATAACCATGCAACTGCTAAAATTCCCCATTTGGGCGGAGCCTAAGAAAGTAGTTCGGCAAACTGTGACTTTTCGAAATCGATATTTCACGGGCACATCTGTTATTTCACGGGTGTAAGATGGATTTCACGGGTAAAACACGGTAATTCATGGATAGTCATAAAAGAAAGAGTGCACGATTATGCTTATTTTCAAAGACGAATATGGATGGATGTCAATCATGTTGAGTATTGAAGAAATGTTTCAAAGTGTTTCCAAAATGTAGTGACTGTTGACAATGAATACAATGTTAGTATTGAGCTGTCTAGTTAATGTGATTGGTAACAAGTACACTTCTCCGAATTAGGCAAGCATGATGATCATTCGCTAAGGCAGCATGTGGAATGGTATCATTGTATGATGGATGGCAGCGGTATGCTTATTCCAAGTATGCATGACTTTCTCCGGCGTTAATAATCCCTTATATGTCTTCACATGTATTTATCAGGTAACCTGCCCTGTATTGACCGAATACGTACTGACTGATACCATAGTGCTGTATCAGGCATTGGCCTGATATCAACATCCGGGTTACAACAAAGTGAAAACTGACGTTCCATTGGTCGGTTGACGTCACGTGACGCTACCGAATGACGTCAGTGTAAGGACGCAACGTAAACAAGTCCTCGTTCTGTCCATAGATAACGACGTCATCTGTGGTAATTTTCGAGCATAAAACGTAAAGCATAAAACATAAAAGTTTATCAGGCTCGGCTCGGAAACGGTAGGAATTCCTACACGTTTCCTAGCTTTGCCTGATAAACTTGATATCAAAAGACACTAGCCTGGTATTCTCTATCTATATCATGTATAAAGACAATATTAATGCAGCTGCAATTTGTAAACCAGCTGATAATACGCTTACCTTTGAGGAGGTTCCGGATATTTTCTTGTGCTGACACCAACATGCTAACCCATACAATATACTTGAAGACATGTTCAGGCCCGTACGCAGGAATTAATTTAGGGGGGTGCGTTATCGACGGCGCGAAGGGCTAAACATTGGGGTGTTTTTGTTCTCAAAATGATGAACATTACTTGCAAAAAGTGCAGGTCCTGATGAGACGGCTCGTCACGAGCCGGCTCATCTGGATCTACACTGTTTGCCAATACCACTATACAGGCCTGCGGATTAAGAGTGAAATTGTTAAGGGGGTGCGTACGCACCCGTCGCATCCCCTCTGCGTACGGGCCTGATATTTCTGGTTGCTTTAGTAATGGAATGTGTCCATCAGGAATGTAATACATTTGAAAGACGACATTAGGGATAGTTCGTGGATTCAATGTCACATAGGGGTATATGTATGTACATGTCTGTCACAAAGGCATGTCTATTAGCTACAAACTACGTGCATGTACTTGAACATGTACATGTACAGGTAATATATGGGATTTAGTACTAAACCCATTGACCCGGCCTTAAATAACCTTAGCTGTTGATAGGCCGTTAAACCCCAACAAACAAACAAACAAACAAAAAACGTGCAGTATGCATATGCTAAACATTTAAATACAAATGTACAATTTTGCATTCAGGAAGCACATGTGCAAATGGTACATGATTGGCATTACCTGTTGTCAAATAGAGAAATAGATATCCCGAGGAGACCAAAGAGCCAGAAAAATACTAAACCTGTGGTATAAGGCGGCACAAAGTACCTTCCACAAACCTGAATCTGACCGCCCGCGTAAATAGTTAGAATGTCATGTAGACATTAGTTCAACTGCATAGTAAATCCAAGTTTAATATGTCTAGTTAGAGGCTATGTGCTATTATTTAGATGAAATGTTGATGCATTGCATAATATGTTGTTGGGATACGTTTATCATTTGTATAGGGGATTTAGACGCATATTGATGGTCCTATGCATGTGTGTGGCAACACATGAGCTTGTGTAATACAAATGATTTTGACTTGGTCATATTTGGAATAGCAGTACCATTAAATATGATCTCCTGTTGTATGTTGTATGTACGCAGGTCAGTAGCATATTTCACCAACATTGCAAAGCACACTTTTCTAGCAAAGTATACCTTGAGGAGAAATCATTTATTTTTTCCGAAATGCATTATGTCAACAAGAACTAACGACTGCATGTATTTGATGATTAAAAGTATGCAGAATTATTATACTGAATGTATTACATTATCACAGCCAAAATGGCTGTGATAATGTAATAAATTCAGTATAATAACAAATAAAACATATATCCTAAAATTGAAAATTTCTCCCTCAAAGTATACTTTGCTAGATAAGTATACTTTGCAATGTTGGTGAAATAGGCTACAGATGTGCATGCTTTTAAAACTGGACTGGATTGATATTGAATACCCCAGAATGGCTTTGTCAGACTACATGTACACACTAATACAGTAGAACCTCCGCGAACGGCCACCTCTCTACAACAACACCCTCTATAACAGCCGCTATTTTATATCCCAAATGGATGATGTCCTCTGTATCTAACCCTTAGACTGCTGAGCACGAAAATGGTCGCCTGTTGTTGCTTTTACCTTCTTTCTCAATAAAAAACAATTACATGTTTTGACAGCATTTTAGAATCATTTCAATTGGAAATGATTCTAAAATGTTGCCAAAGCATGTTTTTGATGAGAATTATCGCAGAAAATAAATAAACAGAGGACGACAAAATTTAATTCAGCATTAACCTCCCTACAACAGCCACCTCTCTACAACAGCCAGTTTTGCGTATTTCCATGGGTGGCTGTTGTATAGAGGTTGCACTGTATACACTAAACATCAGTTATATACTTATACACATGCACTTGGATGGCATATGCATATTTCCAGAAGTCAATGATACTATTTGGCACAGTATGACATGAACAAAATACATTTAAGCGTTGTTCTCGTATATTTGAAATATGTTATCTGAATGCTATGCCTGTATGTGTCAATCTGAAATAATAGTATTACAAGTTGATTACAAACCTACATCATTGTTTTTTGTAATTTGACACAACAGGTGCAAATATGAAACACTGAATGTTCAAAACATATTGGAGAGAGAGAGAGAGAGAATTTGACACAACAGGTGCACATATGAAACACTGAATGTTCAAAACATATTGGAGAGAGAGAGAGAGAGAGAGATCACGCACCTTGAATTTCTTTGTTTAAATGAAAATTATGAAATGGTATATCAACCAGGTTATCAAATGTATTAAGAAATCCTGGTTAATTATTAACTTACAATAGTCTGGCTGTTGAATGGTTGGACCCGGAAATAATTTTTAACAAGCTAAATTTGGTACCGTTGGAAAGAGGAGTTTCTTGCCAATAACATATCCAAAATCCGCTAATATCCGCTTTGGGGAAACTTTTTTATTCAAGATGGCGTCCAATATGGCCGCTCAAAACTTGCCAATTTTTACTGAACAATTGAGTTTCCCTAAAACTACAATTTAAAACACCTCTCGCGGCCTAGAATCGTCATGTCTATAATATGAGATATTTTTAGACTACAACGAAGAAATTTGACAGTTGTCTCGTTTACATAAAGTCAAGATGGCAGCCAAATGTCAGCATTTTTGTTAAAAAATCCATATCTTTGCTCTGTGCTGATATATTTAACTTATTTAAAATGATATATTCAGGTGTTTGGAATCACACAATCGTTTTAGTTAGTATACTATTTAATTCGACATTTAACTCATTTGCATTACTCAAAGATGGCCGCCAGATGTAGATTTTTTTTTACATGTCCTCTTTTTTTCTACGTTGATATATTTAACTGATTTAAAATGGTATATACAGGTACTTTGAATCACTGAATCCTTTCTGTAATTGGACATTTGCCTCATTTGCATAATTTCAAGGACTCTTGAAATGGCCGCCGGGAACGATGAAATCCGCAAACTTACGGAATCTTTTGGAATTATGCACATTTCTATTCTAATGAATGATACGAACATTGAATTGCGTAAATGAGCATACTATTTCTGGCCACTGTAGCTACAAGTTTGATGAATTTGTCTCCAAACAATGATGCATGTATGGTTGCACGTCCATGGTATTTAGTCGACTGACCCTGCCAAATTCGGGAAATTCTCACTACATTATTTTCTGTCACTCCTTAATCAACATTATCATCGAGCATGGTTTCTTCAATATTATTGCAGTCCTCCCATCGACAATCACCACAAGCAGTAACGCATTTGAGCCCATTCTTTCGAAATTAGCACAGGTTTCCTCCGCACGGGTTCCTCGATGACATCTTACAATTACATCGGATGAATTTCAGCAGATCTTCTGGTGCAGACTCTATGTCTGTCATAATGGGTATTAGGTTCGACCCGTGAAGCTTCCAACCCCATTGAGTGGGATCTAGGTCGGAGTTTCTAAGATTTTCCCAGATAACAACCTGCAGGTGAACCCTAAGACTGTGAAAAAAGCTGCCCGCTCAGTAGGCGGTAACTTCTGGGGTTCGATAGCCATTCTGCTGGATGAAACCATGCCCATAAACTTCGTGTACCTCATATGTCTGAGTAATTCCCCGCCCTTGCCCGAGTACATTAGCACGAAGAGCTCTGAGCCAGCCTCTCCTACATGTTTATTTGAAGCACTCGGACTACTGATTTCATTCGAGAGTTCAACAGATGATTCTACTTTCTTCAGCAAGCTTGTCTTTCCCTGTTCATATAGTGCCGATGTTGTGTCACATCCACCCCATGCATGCAGAAGCAGAATGTGTCTGGTGATGGTGTCTCCAGCTTGCTGAGCTATATCCGCTACATTCCACACTCCACCGCTTTTGTGCGACTTTCGCATCTCAGATTTGAAATACATATCCGATAGTGAGTTTTTCCAGTGATGAACAAGCAAAATCAGAACATCAGTATCATCCGCAACAACAACAACTTGTCGCTCAGATTCCAATTCCAAAGCTACCAATACTATCATTGTGTCTGCATCTGAGGTGCTATTGTGAACAACGTGACCAGCATCCCGAAGCGTTTTACTGAGTAACTGTATGGACTGCTGTTTGTTCTTCTCGTTTGAGAGAAACACCTCCTGATTGCTGTGAACCTGCGTCACATCAGTGAGGTGGATGTCGGCACATGTTCTAACCACCCGCCGTTGGTACTCGTGATCTTTTATCGATGGCGCTTGTCCATATCCATCAAATATAATTGACCATTTTCCGTACCTGGCGTCCACGTACCTGACATACTGGTCGGCAATTTCTTTGTATGTGACCTTTTTCATCCATTTGATTCTATGAAGGAGAGCGCCCCCATCAAGGACAATGGTTGATTCGTTGGGTGATTTTAATACTTCGACACCGTTCGTCAATGCATTCGCTAGTTGTGCTTTTGTTGGCTTCCGGAGTGCATTCTCCTTGAACAAAGATGTTGGCACCACCATTAGCTCGTATTCGAAATACTTCTCAATGTTTTCTTCTCGTTGTGCGATCGCTATCAGCCGCGAGAACAAAAGTGTTGGGTCAATAACCACTCGTTGGTTTCCAATCTTAACACCTGTCATCAAATGATTGAGCGTTCAAACCTGCTCACTCCTTTTGATGGATGCATCAGCAACACTTATGTTGTTGAGCTTCTCCTGAATTTTCGATCCAACCAGTTCTGTCTCGTCGCAATGAATGTCGTCGTCTGATCCTGCTATCAATCCGGAGGATAAAGAACGCAACCGTGGTTCACTTGGATCGAATGCTTCATGTCCATCAAACCATATTTGAATACTGGATACATCTGATTCATCACGCCGGCTCCTGGACAGGCCAAGATCCACATGTTGTTCGCTAGTCTCATGTATCGTGTTCGTTAGGTCTGTCATTGCACCATGTATTTGTGCGCACTTGTGCATGCTATAGACCCATTGCTGACGCACATATTCAGTTATACCCCTTTCCTCTTGTGAGTCCCCCACGACTTTTGATTGATCGCATCAAGACTTGTTCGATAACTAAATCACTCGACAGTCCTGCACAAAACCTACTGCTCCTCCGAATAGTGTGAAAACCATGCTCTATGAAAATGTTGTATAACCAGGGGTAGTTCAGGGGTAACTCGATCATCATTTGTAGATACAAACGACAACTTTTTGCATAGTGTACATGGCCTGTTGCAGCAAACAGATTAAGCATTTTGCTGACAACTATCAGATGGAGATTCCAATCTCCTGTTCTCTCTGCTCTAATGAAGTTTTTGAAAATTTGTATATACTCCATATACTGTAGCCACAGTTTGGCTGTTCTGGATCTTTCGGAAAGAAATGTCCGATAATTGGACACGAGTTGCTCCAATTTGATTAGTTCTTCTGAATCTGATACAGATGAAACTGGAACAGATCCGTCAAACACTTTCTCACACAACGTGTTATTGCCTTCAGTTCCGATTGATCAAGTTTATCACGTTCGTTGTAGTCGTCAGTATCAGACGTAGCGCTTTCAGTGATTACAGGTACTTGAATGTTCGACAACGCAGCATCGAGTGTTATCTCCTCCGACGTTGTTTGTAAACTTTCAAGAACAGTTTCATTGTCCTTACTAGCTATCTCCGGAGTTGCATCTAAGTTTGAGTCACGGTAGATGACTGCATCCAAAAGCTTGTTCATCAATGCGCTGTCTACCAGGAAATGCCCTCGCAATGCTCGAGAAAATGCCTTACCAGAAAGCATTGAGGCAATTGCGTTTTGGTCATAAGCCCTCTCGAGGGCTTCTTCTAACCCCGACCCATTCATCATGGAACCAATGCTACCCAAGAAACTCATCATCAAGTGGAAGCCACCGAGCCTACAAACTATGTAAAGCGATTTCCTGCAATTATACTAACTGCTTTAAACCTTAGGGGCTGCTCAAACGTCAAGCAAGGCGTCTCGATTTCTAAATAAATCAGAGTTGAGAAAAGACAAGACTCGTCTGATGGGTTGAAAGAGAACTTCTGATTTCACTGCTGTTTCTGAACTATCGGCGGAAAACACGTGTTCCATAAATCCCGACCAGTTTGGCCGTTGTTTGATAGCTCTGTTCGTGAGCCAACCACAGTGCCACAGCAAATCAGTATTCAATCCTGGTGGTAGTGTTAGCGGAGATTGCAACTGTAGCATACCTACATACTTTATTGAAGATAACCCGCTTTCTGGAGACCTCGTATAATTTAAAATAGGCACACCCTTGCCTTCAACTAATTTGCCAACATCTACACGATCTTGGCGAGTTATAATTCTTGGTCTAGGGGTGAGTGGTCTGTTATCATTAGGCGTCGACACAACAATGATCCCCATGCCATGAAATGTGCCTCGACCGTCAACAGTAGCGATATTATGATCGACGTTGTCCGCTACCCACTGGGTAAAGGCGCCTGGAAAATACTCCGATATCAAATTGTCGAGGTTTTCGGTTTGAATTACAAACTGTTTATACCTTTTCACTTCCTCATAACTGACCGAAAATCCCAATTTAGAAAGTTCATCAACTAGCCACTTCGAACCGAATATGTGGTCCATCTCGACTCCGACTCCAAAAAGTGTAGGGGTTATTATTGACCTTGATTGCGCAGATTGTACGATACTGTGACCGATGCTATTTTGTTTGATTTCGGATGGGATAATAAGCTCAAGAAAAAATTGCAGAAAACGTGGTATCCATTTCTTTCCTTGCTCAATATTCGATATATCCTCATTTGTGGGATAGTTTTTTTTTATCATATATCATTCCTCGCAATTCTGCCCTAATGACCTTCGCAGCAGTCACCTCTACTCTTTCTGTCTCGTCCTCTATGTTATCTTTCTTGTCTGCATACCGCTTATCATTTATCAAATACATACGACGTTGTTACGCCCTTCAACTTCAGAAAAACATGTGCACTCCCCATATCTTTCTTCCAATATTTGCTTCAGCCGTTTGATATAATACAATTCTGACCCCACTGAAAGTTCAACCATTTTTGTATGTAACTCTGAGAGGGTGTATAGTTCTGTACCACTACCTGACTCTAACCATACACACAACGCCCGTTGCATTTGAATGTTTGGCGTCCTGCCCTGTGACTTTTTCTCCAATGGGTTTTCATCGATTTCTCCCAAAAACATGGACAAACAAGCTGCGTGATAAAGGGCTTCTGCAGCAACTAGATCAATGCAACTGAGAAGACACTTTTGAACTTTAAAGGCCCACAAATCCGCTCTTACATTGCAACGTTATAGCAGTTTGTCTCGCACAGGAAGAGTTGTCACCCTTCTCACTTGAGTTCTATCAGGATGGCGAAGATCTATAGTGGCATTCTTCCCGCATAAGAAGCAGTCACCTTTGAAATTAAATGGCACTTCATCCGATCTCATTCTCTTGGAACAAGGCGGAACATCATCGGTATCTTCGGGATTAACACTGAAGCTCCTTGTCTTATTTGTGAAATCGCGCCTGCACTTCTTGTGAACTGATACCTTACCGATGGGTGTCGCATTTTGTCGCTCCAAACCTTTCGCCGTAACCATGACTAATGGATTTCCCCCCAGTTCCGTGATCTCCCTTACACATGTTACATAACAACAACACACACTCGTCCTCCTGGAAACTACTGTCTCCATCAGGTACTTCGGCCATAATGCGGACAATCAGGTGAACATTTCAGAGAATACTAGAACAAAAATCTTAATCGAGTTAGCGAATCAAATAGAAGCATTCTGCGTGTCAGGACATGACAAAATTTGTGATTGGCGTTATACCATTTAACAACGCTACCATTTAAAAGTACCAATATTGTTTAACGCATGATCCAACGGGCGTTAAAATATCAGTGATGTATAGTATGGAGATTTAACCCATTCACCCCTATCTATATGACATGCTGCCTTCCATTCTCAAATTTAGACCAGTCCATTCGCCAGAATAGGGGTATTTTCCACAAATCTAAAATATACTGAGCCGTATCAACTGGTCCTACATTGAAACTTTGGAAGTGTGGTCTGTAGTATTGAATGGGTTAACATATCATCATCCCAATCTGGAAGTGTGCATGTATACGTGTAACGCAGAGTGTGAGCTGATGCGTAGCTATGCCCGTGTATGTTTTCATTACACAACAATGAGTCAAAGGAAACATGCAGTGGCGGATACAGCTGTGTGCACGGGGCACGCGCTCCATCAAATACATATCGAAATTAGAATTGGTTATAATAGACTAACTAAAATAAACGTGTGTATCCAAACACATGAATATCGCATTTTAAATCAGTTAAACATGTCAACTGGGAGCACAGATATGGACATTGTTAGCAAATTTTGGGTATTTGGCGGCCATCTTTGCTTTATGCAAATGAGGCAAATGTCGAATTACATTATAGACAAACCAAAACGATTGTGCGTATCCAAAGACTTGAATGTATCATTTTAAATCAGTTAAATATATCAATGGAGAGCAAAGATATGGACTTGTTTTAGCAAAATATTGACATTTGGCGGCCATCTTGGATTTATGGAATAGCAACAAATGTCAAATGTCTTCGTCGTACTAAAACATTGTCTCAGATAATATATCTGATGATACTAGGCCACAAGAGATGTGCTAACTTGTGTTTTAAGTGCAACTCAATTGTTCAGTAAAAACTGTCACGTTTCGAGCGGCCATATTGGACGCCATCTTGAATAAAAAAGTTTCTCCAAAGCGTATTTCAGCGGATTTTGGATATGTTATTGGCAAGAAACTCATTTAGCTTGTTAAAATCTTTTTCCGGGTAGCCCATATATTTCAGCCCCCACAAACAGGCTAATGATGGGTGCCTCTCTAATGGAGCAATGTTATCTACATGCATTAGGCAATGGCCATGATGCATCCACGGGTGTGCACTTACACTGGTAATGAATGACGACCATGCACATTGGAACACACACGTCTGACACGTAGTGTATTTCAGTAGTTATCTGTCTTACCTAGATGCAGATATTTGCTTGTTGTCAGTATATCAGCTAGTTATTACGGTGTTCCGTTAAGGCCATCGTAATATCGCTAGCGGGTCGATACTACGATACTACGATGACGATAGTACGATACCACGATGACGATAACGCAATACCACTATAGTACGATGACAATACTACGATATTATATCGTACTATCGTTATCGTAGTATCTGGAAGGCGATACTACGATGACGATAGTACGATACTACGATAACGATAGTACGATAGCACGATACTACGATAAACAGTGTTCCGTTAAGGCCATCGTAATATCGCTAGCGGGTCGATACTACGAGATCACGACAGTACGATGACGATAGTACGATACTACGATAGTACGATAATATATCGTAGTATCGTCATCGTACTATCGTCACCGTAGCATCGTACTATCGTCATCGTAGTATCCTACTATCGTCATCGTAGTATCGTAGTATCGTAGTATCGTACTATCGTAGTATCGACCCGATAGCGATATTACGATGGCCTTAACGGAACATCGTATCTAACTGTAGCAAAATGTCTAGCAGTTGAAAGACGTAAATCATTTACGAGTACATATACATGAATAGTTACATGATTTAAACACGTATAAAGCCACAAGTTAGATCAGGAAGTAATGTATTAATATAGCTGTATAGCTTCAATGTACATTGGAAATACCTGGTTAGTGACATTTCATATTTATTTGGCGAGACTAAGAACGAATCCGAGCCGAGCCTAATAAAGGTGATGTATATTATGTACTCGTAGTATCAAAATAACTATTTTTTTCTTTTAGGGAAACTAATTGGGGAGAGAGATGAAAATCGGCCAGCGTGTATTCGCTTAACAGGTTACCTGAAGATGATACTACAGTAGTCGATATGTATGCGGCGGATATATATCTGCACCTAAATTCTTCTGAGGTATTAATTGCAAATTGGCAAACTATCGTTTCACTACCAACAATAGTCTCCATTATAATGTCTTCCGTTCTTGGTATTGGCTTGGGTCTGTGTGATTCTGACTGGAGAAATTGGACTTATGGGTTTTGCGACCAGTGCAGATCCTGATCAGCCTGTGCTTACGCACAGGCTGATCAGGATCTGCACTGTTCGCCATTCCATCTGTGAAACAGTCGTCACACTTCTAACATTATAAGTTATTGTGATTCTACAGTCAAATTGGTGTCATATTGCCCGTCTGAATCTATATTCACCAGTGCAATAGACCATATTGTATCACGCACGAATATAATTGAAACGCGTCTTAAAGGTATATGCCCACTCAATAGGCACAAACTGTTCTTTATAAGAATTAAATAACTTTATAATTGTGTCACTATTCCACCAGTTCTAAAAATTATGAGTGCCCGCTATACAGATAATATCATTTAGTAATATGCATTGTACTGATTGTGACTCGCGGCGGTATCAGGCTATTTTCATATGCAAATGAGGCATGGTATTTTCTACTTATTTATTCTACATTGTAATTAAATGAATAGCATGAAACAATAATATTTTCGACAGATTATAAAGTATCATCATTGCACATCAAAAAATAAATACAGATAATAAATAGTAATGTCCGTTAACATTTTAAGGACACAATGGTATGTTATCGCGCCTAATATCAGTGTGGAAATTCATATTTTATACACGAAGTATAATAATGTCAATTATATCGTCGGGAAATGGTTAATGACTGTTTATTTTGCCCGAACAATGTCATATTGACGAACGGACGAAAACAATATGCATCCCTTTATTATAACCTGGCACGTGTGTATGTAACTTTAAGGAAAAACGCTCGACATACTGTGCCTTTGTCGATTTTAAAAAGGCGTTTGACTCCGTTGACAGAGGCATTTTATTGCGGTGTTTGATTGACAATTGTACTGGCGGTAAATTTTTTAGTGCAATATGGTCTTTGTGTTATTCAGTCACCGCTTGTGTACGGGTAAACTCTTATGCGTGGCGGGTCGTGTCATAAGTCCCGTTTCTGACGAGTTAGAATTCTAACTGGTTACATTTGAGAAGTAGCGCGTTACAAATGTATGAACTACATAGTAAAATACATATGCAGAAATTGGTTATTGTACCGTGTCAAGGTGTATATTTTGTAAATTTGAAAGCTTCATTTCGTTATGTTAAATGTTGAACAACAACTAGAGAATAGATTGTTTCCATGGGGAAATGATTTCCCTGTTCTATTTACTTGTTCTACATCAAATATTATTTGTTTAAAGGTATAAAATATACAGTTTACTAAATTTTGACATAACATCAACAGGTTTGGGTATGCACTTCGGTTGCTCACATTTTTTGAATGGGTCAAATTGTAGCCGTAGATAACATATCGGAGGTGAATTATTGTAGCTAACACAAATACAATAAGCCTCATTTATCCGGTCACAGCCACATATGTAGAAAAGGGGCGCATTGGTTTTGCGAGCAGAGTAGATCCTGATCAGCCTGTGCATCCGCACAGTCTGATCAGGATCTACACTGTCGCCATTCCATCAATGAAAACACCCGCATGATTCTAACAAGCAATATGGATCACTACCAGGCTACAGGAGTGTGCTACTTGATCAGAAGCTACACTAGTCAGAAATCCCATAAACCCCATGTGTGCAGTCACAGCCACATATAATCGTCAATGAGCCACCCCGAGTTTGGGATCGAACCCAGCACGTCTGTGCTTCCCCACTGTGGTCCACCTGGGCTCTTCAGAAAGTCTCTCCAATTCCAAGTTTCCCACTATTAGAACTTCCAGCGTGACGCCATTTCCGGCAGAACTGTGCATCCGCATTCGGCCAGTGTCGCTCTCGTACTCCAAGAAGAGGTTATCCGCCCAGTCGAGGTTCTTACACGTTTTGCGACACCACTCCACATTCGGATGCTGTCGGTTGATAAGGATTAATCGAATGTACTGATTTGCGCCGAAGTGATGCGCACACTCGAAAAACAACAGCGGAAGTTCCTGTTGTTCAATCGGAATACCTCGGCGGAGAGACGACCTTGTTTTAGGCGCGGTAAGTTACTTTTCCTTGTCGGGGTTGTCTTTAAGATAATATTCTTTCCCAGTTGGGTCCATCTCAGGACTAGTACATGCACGGTCATGGTCAAGTTTCATTTCTTTTACGGATTTACGTTTTCCACTATCTGACGTCCTTCTTCGACTTGATGCCTTGTGTTCCTGGCTCGTTGGGTCGGCATTCGCTGCATCGTCCTTCACAACAGGTGGTTCTTCGTCGTCAACAACCGAATCCAGACAAGAAATGATATCTTCCGGCCTCAACAGCAGTCGTTGAGTTCCATATGGCGATTTCGTAGGAAGGAACTCCACTGTTGGAGTTAACCAGACTCCTTTAATATTCTCGTTGCTTGCCAACGGAGACCGAGCCGGCATATCTGTCGATCGGCCAGAAACACGACGGAGATCTTGGATCCCTTCTTTCCCCTTCATTGTCGTACAGTGAGAAAAATACTTCACTTCTGGTTTGTTAATATTTTTATCATATTTAAAACGTTCTCCAAGGCTCGCATACCACTCATCTTGAACTTTTGAACGTTTCTTGAACACTGCGCCTTCCGCCATTGTTAAATGTAATGTGACCAATCTCTATGATTAGACCATATATCTGAGGCAAAACATGTGATTTTGTACCCGAGACGATGTGCGATTGTTTCCTGAAAAACATTTACAGAAACTGTGCTATTTTCTGTAAATGACGTCGAAAGTTGACAAAATTCTCAGTGCAAAAGCGAAATTCTATTCCACATTTGCTCTGAACATTTCGTCAACTTTCGACTTCATTCACGGAAAATACCGCAAGTTTTATAAATGTTTTCATGCGATATAACACACCTGACATGGCTCATGTATTACACAATGTTACTGGGAATTACCATGATTACTGGGGCCCAATAATCGAATTTAGAAGGAGGGGCATATCAAATTGCTGATAGCATCCATAGCCTGCCAGTTATCCACTGGCTTTATAAACAGAATACACAAACAGCAACACATGTCTGTCGTCTGCTCACAATGTGGAGCAGTGAGGGGGCTGCTGGATAGCCAGCCAGTATATGTGTTTCTGTACTGACCATTATCTAGATATATGGTATGTATCATGTGTTATCAAGCATGT